>JARKIE010000066.1:0-367742 GCA_029378255.1 Mycena rosella | reverse complement strand
CATGAGGAAAGAGCTCCCTTTACTTGGGGTGAAGGCCGCGGCACGGCCCGGCAAACTCGCACTTATGGTTTTTTTTTTCTCTCTAGAATTACAGATGGCAACAGTTCAACAGAAGACCCTGAATGCCCCAGCGATGGTGACTGGACACAGACCTCATTAACCGAAGTCTCCACCTCCAGTACCTAATTTTCGAACTCCTTATTTAATGGTTGAATCATTGTTGCCATTTTTGAAGGATATCAATGACTTAGATGATTTCCCAGAAGGAGACAAACAGGACGACCCCCAAAAGTCGTGGATGGATACAGAATTGGTGGAGAAATGGGCGTGACGGCCACTCGGAGTTAACAAAATGTTGCCATCAACTTATCATTCTGCCTCCAAATTTGGCACAGACCAGCATCGGAGGTTGTACTTCCTCCCCCAAGCCAAATTCTTGAGAAAGTCGAGTAGACAGTATATGAATGGCTGACTACCTAGGGTGGCCGGGTTCCTGGTCTCTGATAGCAACCATCGTGAGAAAGTTGCACGTGTCCACGACAGATTTTGGCGGGTATCGACCTGAACGCGCGATACATGGCCGGACACTGGCCAGTTTTGGGTAGGCATATATATCTGATATACACAATCACAGGCTGGCCTGATTTAAGTTGCCGTTGCAAATGGAAGGGTGGAGGGCCGCAGGGAAATCTGCTGAGACCAAACATACAGACACAGCCACATAGACCTCAATGCACACCAGAAGTAACAGGCTAATTTGCACACTGAAAATTGGATGGGAGCAACAAGGATGCATTCCGAAAATGATCTGCTGAAAAAGAACTGCTCAAGTGCGTGAGAGAGGCAAAGATGAAAAATTGTAAAAAGAAAGACACCTGGTGGTATTCGAACGCAACCGATGATTGGCACCTAATTACAAAGCATGAACACAGCCACTATAATTCACAGATTTTGAAGCGGATTTAAAGGACAGCCACTATTATGCATTCAACACAGCCACTAAATACAATAGCACAGCCCTATTTTGCATTGCAATCTTGACTGGGACACTTTTCACCGAGACCTGAAAAACCTCATGTTGATTGATTAAATAACGATTACCTTAAGTACTCGTAATATACGTACGTAGAACTACTCTAAATATAGCTACTGACTCGAGTGGATTTGGGGAGCAGTGACTCCATGCCCGAGGCAATGACTCAGTGCCCGAGCAGTGACCGAGCAGTGCCCGAGGAAATGCCGAGCCTGTGGAACTGTCTCGGGCATCTCGGCGATGTTCAATAAATTTAGCTGTTCTTGCGCAACCGAGAGTTCATGGAGGGTAAATGACTCGAAATAAGCCAATATCCATCACAGAGGCGTGTAGGCTAAAACACGAGGTAAATAATTGCCTATCTACCCAAAAGTGCCAATATCCATCATAGATCTTGTTCTGGTGTTGTCGAAACGCTTGGCGCCAACACGATTTAATCGGGTGGAGCAAGATGGCCAAAATCATAGCGCAGATGCAGTGCGGAAGCTGGCACAAGAGGGCCTAAAAAATGCGCAGCCTGCTGATGACTATGAGCCAATGTTGGATATCCATGGGATGATATTTGCTTAGAAGCAGAAAGTATAGACACCCGAAGGTCTCCACAGGCTGCGGAGTGGCTGCTGCCAAGTCGAGGGACTGGAAAGACCAAGCGGATGAGGATGAGGTCCAAGAGGGAACTCCTGAACATCACAGTGGACGTGAAAGAGTTTGGCTTCTCCAGAAATCATTAGAGAGGTTACGCACACGCCCTTGGAGCCATTTGATGGCATTTCGGCCGTGCCCAATGAATGGCTCCACTGCCAAAATATGACATCAATGGCTCCACAATGGCTTGTGGGGCCACTCACGCGCTATTTATGCGCACGATCCGAGAGCCACTGAATGGCTCCAATGGCGTGCGCACAACCTGTCTATTGCGTGATAAAATCTTTGAATGCAAAGATGCCGGGGCATTCTGGTGTGTCCTTCGTGGATGGACCGATCCACGCCGAAGCCTGTCCTGGTCTCACTAGAGGAGCAAACAGAGGAGTTCAGGAAGCACATGAATGAGTCCGATGTGACCCTGCGTCCTTTAACAAGGAGTAATTGCAGAGGAGTGCAGAGATTTTTAGAGACATGCCTCGGACGAAGGAGGATGGGTCTCCAAAGAAAAAGCTTCTCCCGCAAATTGACCATGGAGGATATGGAGTGGGGAAAGAAGCATATTATGAAGCATCTTTCGACGGCCTCGGGTATTGATGATTTTCTCATGGAGACATCATAGAAATTCCGAATGCCATACTTCTGCTGCTGCTTCAAGCTATCATTGATAAGAAGGCATTTCCTTCTAAGTGGCTTGCTGCACTAGTGGCAGGAATTCTCAAGGCGAGAAAGGACCCGACTAAGCCTGAAAGCTATCAGCTCATAGTGCTTGAATGCTGTCTCGTGGAGTTTTTCACTCTGCTGATTGACAGAAGAGTAAAGGAGTTCTCGACGGATGCAAAACTCATTCCTGACCCAGAATGGACCTGGCTATCGAACGAACAATAATCTCTTCTCCTGCACATCATGTTGGAACAGTTCAAGTTCCCAGACAACGAAAATTCCACCCTTCACGACCATGCCCACGGGGAGAACTCTACTCCGCCTCGCCCCACGCGAACACACCACGCGCGATCTCCAATAATCACAGGGGCTCTCGATGCAGACATCGAACAGGCCTATGGAGAAGTGAGTCGTCGGGTTCTCGTGCGAATAGCTGGGCCACGAGAACATCGCATAGGAAGATGGCGCCGCCACATGCGACATGATACTCGCACGGGTGATGCGACTCACATTAGTTGCCATAAAAAACAAAAAGACAGGCCGAAAACCTATGCCGCGGGGGAGTCGAACCCCCAGCTCCCCCTTCCAGCTCTACATGGCTGTGTTAATCTGAGGCGGGGCGATTCCCAATAATCGACGAGGGTTTCTATCCAGCACAATACCCAGGGGAAGTGAGTTGGTATCCTGCCATTCCTGGCACATACATTCACTGGCGAATGCTGGACAACAGGCGCCGTTTATAAACTGCAGCAGCAGTCAAGCAGCAGTTCCTTCCCCCTGCTATACGGTGCACACAGAGTGAAAAAATAATCAGGGGGAGCATGTGAGGTCCCAATAATTCAGGTTATTGAGACCCCGCAAGAGTCGTCCAGAAGCCAAGTAGTTCACGCAGAAGCTGAGTGGGTGAGGTGTTGGATTCCAGAAAACTAAAGAAACTACCTAGCCAGAACTCTATATATACTAATACAATCTATCCTAATGGGTCAATGGTTACTGCGAGGACTGCGTGGCCTGCGGAGGTGCTACGCCGCAAGCTGCGCACTGCGCCGCAACTGTATCATCATGGGATCGTGTACAATGCCGAACGTCCGCGTATCCCTTACAGAGCAACATGCCCTCAGAGGGAGTCGAGCCCCAGCTCCCGCACACACAATTCCAAAGGAGTTTATAGTTGAGACGGGTGATTTCCGATAATCGTCAAGGGCTGTCTACCCATACAAACATCCAACGCTGAGAACTGAGCGAGCTTGATAATGTTCTTTTTGGATCCCTGGTGTGCGTGAAGTCAAGTCTGGTGGACGGTAAGCGAAAACAAGCCCACACCGATTGAGCCACAGAATAAGCCGCAGGCAGGTCTGGAGGTGAAAATTAATTCGCTCGCTCAGCCGGAGATAGCACTGCTTCATGGGTAAAAATCCCATGTATCATCATCATGCCCTCGGGGGAGTCGAGCCCCAGCTCCCGCTTGAACGGCACATAACCATCGCTCCCAATTTCCAACCATCGACAGGAGTTGACGGAGTTTTGGGGCTGCAAATAGTTAACATATCAAATAATCATGAGGGCTCTCCTGATCGTCGGACTGATTGCGGCATGAGACTGGCAGCCGTGATACACCTCACAATGGGAACAAAAAATAGGGAGGCTATCTGCGACCTATGCCCTCGGGGGAGTCGAACCCCAGCTCCCGCTTAAACACTTTCTCGGCGCACCACCAAGTGCGGGCGATGTCCAACAATCGACGAGGGCCTTCCATGCAGAGACTGGAACGCAGACAAGGGAGTCAGTCGGGTGGGTACAACTCTGGATAAAACTAGGCAGTCCTGTTTCGGAATATGCCGAGTTGTAGCCCGTACATGCGCTTGCTAAGCTGGGCCTGAGTATAGGAAGATGGTGCCTAAGGTGCGACATGGTACTCACTTGGGCGATGGGACTGACACTAGTTGACACAAAAAGAAAGGGAACAGACGTCAGGCCTATGCCCGCGGGGGTGTCGAACCCCCAGCTCCCGCTTGAACATGAAACCGATCTAGCAGACACGGTGATAGGCTGGCCCTGTGACCAGGCGTGAAATCTTTCAATTTTGCGTCTGTTGTCACTCACTAGGGCCATATAAATCAATAGATCACGCTCCAGGGAGCTAGTGTGAGGTCCGAACATCTAGCTAAGGATATACTATGTGTGCTACCTGTAGGCGCTCGGTTGTGATGACGGTACCACTATGGGCCAGATTCCCAAGCAGCTATACTACCTTTAGCGAAAGGTCATCCATCCGTTCTGTGAGGAACTGGGACTCGCCTGCATGATCCCACCAAGGAGATAGTTACTGCACGCCATCTAGACAATGGCCAATACACTGGGGAGATAATTAGAGTTTGCACAACGTTGCGGCGGTCAAAGCGACCTCGTGCGGCGACAAGTCCGACACTTCCCGATAAAGCCGATCAGGCTTTTGACAGGAAGTGTCAACGGTTTAACCGGACCGATGATCGGGCCAGCAGAACAGCAACTCCGCACGGCTAAATAGAGATCACCCAGGTCTAGGCACTCGTTTTATCTAAAGCCCAGAAACCATCTGGAGCTGTCATTAAACACATGGGATCTGCAGCACAGCAGCTGCGGATTCGAGTCAGAATGGAGCATGCCATGCGGTTCGTTCCTGGTGTGACTGAGGACAGAGGTCTCAGCCACCATTAAAATAATAAATATACCATTTTCTCGCGAACTAACTTTCAACAGGACCAGTTTCGCAGCTGAATGACACCAGGGGCAAAAGCCAACGCATGCGGAAACAACATGCGTCAAGCGCATGTCGTCTGCACTTGGCTGCGCCCCCAGATCAGTGATTGACAAAGATTTCAATCCCCTCTTTTGCCCTTTGTTTTTCGGGGCAAATTCAAAGAAAAAACAAAGGTGCCAAAGAGGTGATTGAAACCTTTGTCAATCACCGGTCTGGGGTGCGACCAAGTGCAGACGACATGTGCTTGACGCATGTCGTTTCCGCATGTGTTGGCTTTTTCCCCCTGTGTGAGCGAAGGACCATTTATCCGACAAGTTCTGAATACCCGTTTGTATTATTTTGTGACCAGATATTGTGATTTCCTTATTTAGATCTCTCATTTGTATAAATAGCCGTAGTTCTCTAGGAGGAAGCCAGTGGATTCTACCCTTTTTTACCCAGAGACCAAGACTACCAGCTAGGTCCTGTGTGGGAACGTCTAGACTCTATTCGGCACAACTCTAGGAACTGTTAGTTCTTTCAGTTAGCTTACATTGTGGGAATAAATTCGATTTCGATTGATATTTGAATGCGAGACAAGTTGAGAAGTTTGAAAGGACTAATCAAGGGCAAGTTACAAGTTACCAATAGGCGAGAACAAGTTGAACATCGGATTTCTGTGGAGCTGTAACCTTCATCGTTACTTTGCCATAGTTATCAAGCCAGTTACCAGAATATAAGTGCCAGACAAAAACCTATTGATCTTAAGATCACCTTGGAAGTAACTCCAAACCCCTGTTGCCCCAATTCTACTCTCCTTACCCTTTGAGGTCGTGCTAAGCGCTCAGAACGGTCTGGTCGTCCCGAAAGTCACCTTTAGCTAAAAACTGCTTGTGTGTTGTAAAGTCCCAAATTGCCACTGCCTAATACCTGGTAGGAACCCCGAACTTGCATGTTTGATCGTTTGAGTTGTTGTGTGTTGTTGGTGTTGTTGGTTGTTCACTTTTGTGCTCAGTTTACACACTTTATTTCACCTGTGGTTCAATAGTCAGCGTTTCAGCGGATGATTTCCAACCATCGACAAGGGCTTGTATTCACTGGTTGAAGACGGCAAACTGGCAGAGTTTACAGGGTTGTGACTGCGAATACTGAATGTCTGCGCAGAGGACTGCAATCAGATAATTATGAGTGCTCTCCTGATCGTCGGACGGATGATGGCATAAGACTGGCAGCTTCCGAACTTGGTCATGATACGCCTCACGATGGAGACAAAAAAGAGAGATACCTCCATCATCTATGCCCTTGGGGAAGTCGAACCCCCGGCTCCCACTTTCAGTTGCGCGTGCTCTCGTCTATCTGAGGCTGGTGATTTCCAATAATCGACAACGGTTTTCTATCCAGCATGGGCACACGGCGAAGATAGTTGGTAGGTGGTTGGATACCGTATTCTGGGCGCATAACTTCTTGACCAAGGGAACACAGTTGGGCGAACACTGGAGATAACCAACAGGGAATACCTCACACAGCAAGTTAAATTGAGATAAACAGGCACTGAATGAGACTAACCATGCCCTTGGAGGGAGTCGAATCCACAGCTCCCACTTTCAGTTCTAGAAAGAATGCATTTTTCTGACGCGGGTGACTGCCAATAATCAACGAGGGCTTGTGGTAAAGGAATTGGATCCCGGGTAAGTGAGTGCATCGTTGGGTCTGGCGCATAAATCGACCATGGGAACACTGTCTGGCGACAGGCACTGTTTGTAAACTGCAGGAGTATACAGGGTTTTGTGGCTGCAAATAGTCAACATCTGCGTGCAGGACTGTAATTGAGTAATCATGAGTGCTTTCCTGATCATCGGACAGATGGCGGCATGAGCCTGGCAGCCGCCAAACTTGGTCGTGATACACTGATATGCTGTGCACAAAAGCATGGGCGAAATGAGCAAACTTTGCTATTTTCATTATCTCAGAAGTCCCCGAGTAAGACAGAGTTATGAGGATGTTCACTCTCCCTGGAGGGGTACATCACACTGAAGCCATAATGCTAGCATAAATCAGTGGCAGGTAACGTGATGACAGTGGTTGTAAAAAGGGACTTGATTCGCGAACCTGACCCAGCTAAGGCAAAGGTCAACAAGAATGCTGTGGTATTTGTACCAGCAGTACCAGCCGGAGTGCTTCACACATATCAAAGGGATAGAATAAAAACCTATTGAGAGTGGATTAGCTCATGCAGAAGAAGGAATTAGAACTTGAACTCGAGCATCAGCTCTGCCTCGGTGCTCACGTAACTTGTCATGGCGGATCGGGCGGAACAGAAGGACAGATTGTTCCTAACAGGGTTCTCAGGTCAACTCCTGAGTTCCCATAGCCCAGACAAAAAACCCATATGGTGCAATATATTATTGGACCATCTCAGGGAGACAACAGAACATCAAGACATTGGAATACCAAGAACGGCTCCCATGATGGGCGGAACATGGGTCAAATACCCTAATCGGGTATTTGTCTGTGCCCGAAACTCCGAACACTGTAGTCATGCTGACTAGAGCTGACTGAGCAACTCATTATCTCCATGTATATTTATCAGAAGTTGTATAAAGCAGTACAGTAGCTTGTATGTAGGCCAGTAAACTCCCCCCCCCCATTTTACGGGTTCAGGGCAAACTCGAGACAGAATAAAACAGGTTATATTCAAAATCTGAACCAGAGAATTAAGCCTATTGGCTCGGAATAAGAACTGCATAAGTGCTCGTTGCAACTTGAAGCCTGCAGTATCTTTAGTACGGTCTTGAACTCCTTGCACCCTAGTAGCTGTAAGCTCGGGACTTGGTTTTACTTGACTAACTCAGAACCCCTGCTAGACATACACATTTCTTCAACGCTTTAAGCTCAGATCTCACTGTGTTGAAAATATACCACTAGTGTTCTTGCTCACACCCTTGTAAGAGCCAGTTGGAGTCATTAGCTCAGAGCTGCTTTGCGTCCCATTGAAATCTGATATTGAATTCTACTTGAGGGGTGATATGTACCCTACTTCCCCGAGCACACACACACGTTAGCTATGAGATTTGAGATTTAATTGGATTGAGTTAATGATTTGCTCGCTATGCTCACTTGAGTTAGAGATTTGATTCCACGGCTGCACCCAAGTGCACCATTTCAACACCTCATGATGGGGAAAAAAAGAGGGATGCTCTCCACCATCTATGCCCTCAGGGGGAGTCAGACCCCCAGCTCTCACTTTCAGTTCCGGAATGTGTTTATCTGCTGCAGGTGATTCCAATAATTGACAAGGGCTTTCTACCCAGCATGGTATCATGGGGAAGTGTGTTAGTTGATACTGTAATTCCTGGACATAAATTCACCGGGCCAGCTCTGATGAGCGGCAGAATTGATCGCAGCCGGACAGTTCCGTCCCTCCGGACTACATAGTAGTGGATCACACAGAATGAAAAAATCACGGAGACAAAGCATAATGGAGCTGAACCCAGTTCTTACTTATGGAATTCTCCAAGAAATAGTTGAGGCGGGTGATTGTGACGGAGAGCAGCCGGCTAGTTCTGGCACAAGAAGATTGTCAGTCAGTCAGTCCAACGAGGTGAGTGGCATAGTGATAATATTGGCCAAGGGACTAACTACGGACATCACAAGCTTATATACTATGGAAATTAGGGGTTCACAGGTGAAGGAAAGGGGAAACAAATCAAGGAGAGTGGTATCGTAACGACAGTAGTCATGTCGAGTCAGAATCAAATTAATGAAAGTGATATCTTGGCGACGGCAGTCACGTCAAGTCGGGATCAACAGAAAGTTCGGGGAGAATAAATAGTGTGCGTGGAAATGAGGATCAAGTAAAGCTTAACTGTTACAGTGATTTCCAGTAATCGCCAAGGGCTCTCTACTCAAACATTTAACACCAAGAATTAAGTAAATTGGACACGGTTCCTCTTGCATCCTGGTGCGCGTAAAATTCAGTGATGCGCATGGATAGAAAGTAAAGAATCCACGTGGACGTGGATACTTTACTCGAACCAGATCGAGTCAGAGGCAAAGCAGGAGTTACGGAGGAAGTCTTTTTACGTTTCAGAATCGATGGCAATTATGCAAGCAAAAAACAAATGTAGGTAGGTAGGTAGGTAGCATTACACGGCACGGTCCAACTCATGAACGCCGGTTCCAGGGATTTTCCCGATGTACAGGCACTAGTATATACACCATCGCCCCTGGGCCTCTTAGAATTCCTCCGGACGAGCTCACGGTCGCAGGTTTCGGTCGAAACGTCCAGCTCGCCGCCGTAGATCCAAAGGAACGCTAAAAGACGAAATAAGGTTAGCACATCAACTCAGTTAAGCCTCTCAAGCACGCAAGCGGAACACGGGGACGGCGTAGAATATTTGTAGGACATCATACGCATACTTGGCAACCAGGGCGATCGTCAATCTTGGATAAACAATGGCTTTGAGGAACTCTACATTTGAAAGTTCCGCCATCTGGCGTTGCAGGTCTGGGAGATCAGAGAAGAGTTTAGCCAAGAAAATTGCTCGAAGTTCAACCAACGGGTCCGAGGACTGGCAGGTGATCAGGGCATGTTCGGGCGTCTCAATATCTGTTTTACAGAACCTGCACAGCCGATCCGATCGGGGCACTGGTGCGTACGCATGATCAACGTAACGCAAGACTTCCACGGCCAACAGGTGAGTTGAGAGCAGCAGAGAAGTTAGAGCCTCTCGGTGCTTCTGAATCATCACCATTGACAAGTAATGCCGCATGCAGGAAGTAACTTGAGTCGGCGCTTTGTCCTTTTGGGGTTCACGGCCATGTAGCAAGTAGAGCTTTTCAGATGAGTTAATTTCGTCTTGTAACCATTCCATGCAGAGCTTCTGTATTAGATCCGCGTAGTTCCCGACGTCCCGAATAGACGTAGACCGAGTTAGAGCGAGATCAGGACAGTGGAACGGAAGCCTCGAAGCAGCCTTGATGAGATCTTTAGCCCACGACTTTTTACCTTTGCCGGAAAGTTCGATGGAACTGTTCAAAGCGGCGCGAGCGTAAGTGTCGTCGTTTAGACTAAGGAAATATTGGAGGTGGCTGAGGTCGAGGAGGAGACGGCGAACTCGTAAGGCATTATACCGGTTTCTGTGAAGAGCGGAGCAATCATGGAGCGGCTATGGAGATTGAGCATTTGCCGGATGAAGCTAACTTGAACTTTACATAATTGTTTGACATGCACGTCCTCACTGTCCGGCGATACTTCGCATCCGTGGATCAGGTGGCAGTCTACGCGAGCCATGTATAGTTGTTTCAGTTCCTTTGGTGTTAGCCTTCCCGTCATGTCTTCAATTGCCATGATGCGGTGTCCACAGTAGCGAGCAGTGCGTGCCTTGGCTTTATAATGGTCTTCTAGAATGTTTCGTGTATCCGTTCGGAGGTTGATGCCCACATATTTCTCGTCTGTTTTGACGGTGAGTTGCGTGCTTCCAAGGTGGAATGTGGGGAGCGGCGAGAGGGTCGTTCCGAAGATCAAAATGATGGTTTTGATCAAGTTGACGAGAATAAAGTTCACCGCGCACCACCGTTCCAAGGTGGATAATTTAGCACGTAGTCCACGGACAGAAAGAGAGACGATAAGGAGGTCATCTGCCTGGGCTAGTAGCGAAATTCGAACCCCAGCAAGGAAGACATCCTCAAAATCGGGCATTAATATTAGGTCGGAGAGGAAGATATTCCACAGGATTGGTGAAGCAGGATCTCCTGTAAGGAGTCCGATGAGTGCCTTGAAGTGTGTGGATTCCATGTCCCCATGCCTAACATAATAGTCCATCCGGTTGTAAAGCATGCGCAACCAATCAAATATTTTACCACCCATTCCGAGTCTGAACAGTTTCAGCCAGAGAGTGGGTTGGTCAGTTGAGGGGAATGCATTGGTAAAATCAACACATGCCACATATAGCGAGTGACCATGTGCCCTCGCCCACTCATTAAGGCAGCGGAGAATAAACGGGTTATTATTTGTTCGATAACCGGGTCTAAATCCGTTTTGAGCCGGCGGGATCAGCCCTCTTGCCTCCGCCCAATCAAATACGCGCCAATGGATCAAGATGGTCAAGGCCTTCAAAAAGCAACTCTCGAGTGCTATAAGCCTGTAGCTGTCCGGATTGTCTTGCGGTTTCATCCGTTTGAGAATCCCAACAATAGCTGTCATGAACCAAATGGACGGGCCATCTCGGCGTGCAACACATTCATTGCATAGTGTCGCAAGGTCGTCATTCGGAATTTCCAGAAGTTCGATGTACGATGTCTGGTCTTCGCCCGAAGTGCTGTCTAGCGAGTGCTTACGCAGATGGTCTTTTAGACGTCCCATGTCATCCTCATTCCATTTTTCCGTGAAGAACCCTTCCGGAGTTTGATCCTCTGTTGCCTCGGGAATTAAGCTTGACAGAATTTTGTTTATGCCATGCTGTCCCGCATCGAATTGGCCCGGCAAAACTTCGGGAGGATTAAGCCGTTTTTCGAAGACATCTTTGAGACTAGACGCGGATACGGATATGGGAGCCGGTTTCGGGTCCGCAAGCCTTTTGATCTCTTTCCAGAATATCCCGCTAGAGGGTGCCTCCATTACTTTCTTACGGTTCAAGTCTCTTAGTGCTGCGAGTTTATCACGGCCTCGATGGCCTTCTGTGGCTGCAGCACGAGCTGGTCGGACAGGAGTTTCAGCGGTCAGATTATCATTGGGCAGGTCCGTCGTAACTTTGAGTACATCGGCTAAGCTAACCGTGTATTGGGGAGCAAGTCTGCATCGCGTGGACCCGAGAGTTGAGAATATGGTTGGGGGAGAGCACAGGCTTGCAAGGCCCCGGCTTTAGCATCTCGAAGGTGTCCGTTGTTGTGCACGGCATCCTTTTTGATATGACAAAAATGAACCGGCGCAGTGCGGATTTTGATCAGTGTTAGGAGCACTTTGAGCAGATCTCCATTTGCACATCTCCAGCCGCAGGCATCGTTCTGCGATGCGTAATAGACGGCCGATCGGATCGCATATTCGGAACGAGTCGAGATAACTAGAGATTTGAATGTTGGTGCTGCTTGAAGTGCAAGAACGACACCAAGAAGTTCAGACCGTGCACTTGTTTGTTTTCCGTGGACTCGTCCTGACCAATTCAGCCGAGCGTTGGGTCCCCAGTAGGCAGCTGCCCCGGCTGCGGCCGTGATTTTTCCCGCATTCAAGCAGGAGCCGTGCACCGTTACCGCAAGTGGGGTGTTACAGACACCACGGGACCGTAGAGCGCTGCAATTTTCTTCGCGCTGTCTTTGCCGGCTTCCAGTGTAGATATGAATAGCTTATCAAGGTCCGTCTATCCGGAAGAGAGATGTCAAGTCTCTTCTTCTTGCGCGGGCTCGAATGGCGAACAAGTTGCACGTCAATGTCCAAGTTGATGCATAGAATCGTCGCTGCATGATCATATCCCGGGACCCGGTCGCAAACCGTGAAGCTCGAGATTTTTGGGAAGATCCATTTGGAGCACGCGACGTAGTCGATCACAGTCCTGCGCATTGTCTCCTAATGAATTGCAAACAATACATAAAAACTAATACGAATTCCATCAGACAAACGCTCGACTCGCTGACCTCGCACCGCAAGGCCCTTGCGAGCACAAACAGTTTGAGACCAAACGTCCTCGAGGCCCCGCTCGCACGGGGACATGTCTCGGTTAAACGAGTGAGCCGAAAGTCATCGAGTGGAATTGAAGATGCGGCATTTGTAAAAATTGCGAGACTCGGTCAGTTTCTGTAAAAAGATCCTGATGAGTATGTATCTGAGGAATCTATTTGGCGGAGCGAGCCTTATATACTTTTTCGCAGGTGGTCCGTGCGCGGGGATGTACACGTGATATGGCTCTCCCAGAAATCGTCTGCAAGTCGGACAAGTTGGGATGAAGGACGAAGTGGTGTTGGTTGTGGTCCAATACACACTTGTGTATAGTAAAGACCAAAGAGAAGGTGCAAGCGGTAGTCTAACAACAGCCCAGAGAAAAGAATAAATCAAAACTAAATATGTCGTAACACGGCCCACACCTAACGCCGTTCAGTCCATTGGGCGCGTAGCTTTGAAAAATGACTCACATTGCAGAAAATAGGAACTCCTTCATAGTAAATGAGAGTAAAAACGGCTCAGGATCATTATGCCCTGGGAGGGAGTCGAACCCCCAGCTCCCGCGTAGCGATATTCAGGGCCCGACTCGGCCTGGAAGCCAGGGTTTGGGCTCGGTTTGAGGCGACCTGGGCTTGATATATCCCAGGCCCGACCCCGAGCCCTCAGGTAGGGCCTCAAGCCCGAGGCTTCCCGGGCTTGATCACTAGGCTGACAAAGCCATTAAATTATGGATTCATAGCGTGGTGGGCTTCTAGATAGCCATGTGAGTACAGAACTGATTTATATGAATGATTATCGCTCTCGCGTCCCACTTCCAAGCCGTCTCCACGGACAAATTTCCATTTTCGGACTCGGGAGTTGAATTTTCCAACTGGCATCGGTTTTCGGTGAGCCAGCTCCAAAAGCCTTCAGAATGGATTCGAGCTGCTGAACAAGCTTCCCTGGATAAAATTGAAGACATTGATTGGTGGTGCAATGGGCACTCAAGTCGCGGCCTGAAGCCCAGGCTTGGGCTTGAAATATTTGAGGCCCGAGCCCTGGGCCCGCTCAAGCCCTGCGTCGGGCTCGGCTCGGCTCGGGCTTGGCCGGGCTCGGCCTGGCTTGAAGCCGAGCCCTGCACATCACTACGAGTCCCGCATGAATCACTCCACAAGCGGATACCCAGCGCGGGTGATTTCCGATAATCAACAAGGGCTTTCAATCCAGCAAGGTAACCCGGGGAAAAGGTTTAGTTGGCTACTTTATTCTGGAACACCAAGGGACCACAGTTCAGCGAACTCTGGACAACCGAAACTGATAAACCGCAGAATTTCAGTTCCTTCCCACCGCGCTATGGCGCACACAGAGTAAAAACTTGAAGATAGTGCATCATACCCTCGGGGAGAGTCGAACGCCCGGATCCCGCTTGAATCATCCGGGAACTAGCTAAGCAACGCGGGCGATTTCCAATAATCGACGAGGGCTCTCGCTGGAAACGGGGCAGAGTGCGGGGAAGAGTGTGAGTTTGAGGGCTTTGCCTGCGACATGACGTGTTTGACCTGAGGCAAGAGGCTGCATGCATTTAATAAGGAGGAACACTACTCCCTCGCATGATACCTCCCGTCTTCATCCACCCGGGGATGCACCGCGCATCAGCACCCCGGACAGTGCACTGTACTGGGTCCACCACCGAGGTCCAAGGGAGTCCATGCGAATGCGCAGTCTTGAAATTTTGGCCGAAACTGAAGGAAAAGATAAAGATCCAACTCCAGTTGACCATGCCCTCGGAGAGAGTCGAACCCCCCAGCTCGCGATTGGATCGGTCGTGTACGAATGACCGGCGCGGGGGATTAGGGGCTGGTATGCAGAGGATGCAGTACGGGTAAGCGCACGTTGGCGAAGGTTTTGTCGGGCAGTCATCGGCGCGGCGCGCGCTTGAAGGCAACTGACTTGGACACTGAGTTCACTCAAGTAATTAACCCCTCGAATCACTGGCAGACGAGTGACGACTGCCGGAGGACTTTTTGAAGGATATATATTCTTCGGAAGGACATCAGGCCCTCTCGACGATTGAGAACCCCTGGACCGCATAACAAAACCAGTGTGTTTTCAAGCCCGAGAAACGCCACAAAACCACCCAGTCGCTGATAATTATTCGACAATTTCGAACCGAAGCGCTGCCGGTAGTTCTATGAGATCACGGTAGCATGAATGCCGAACGAACACTCACGATCAATCTCCCCAGATCGACGTTGCGCAATGAAGGCTTCGGCGCGGCTCCAGTAATCCAGCCCCGTCTTGATGCCGAGGAGCCAGTCCTGGGTGAAATGGTAGCAGTACATGCCCACGAAGCGGACGTCCCTCGATAGAGCTGCCTCATGTGCGGCATACCAACCCCGCAGAGAGCGTGGAGTGATGGAGACGAGGACGGTGAGCGATGGACATGTTTTTAGAATCTGGAGACAGTGCGGGATGAAGGACGGGTGATTGAATGAGAGATGTGTGAGGTGCGGGATGAGGGGAAGGGTTTGAATGGTGGTATCGTCCACAACATTGAATAGCTCGAGATGAGTTATTTGAGAGAAAAATGGATGGGGGGGAGGATACGCATGGCAAAATGGTTGCGCATCGGCGTATAGATGCCTGACTTTTAAAGATGCGAATAGCGACAGTATGGCTTCGCTGAGCTCCCTGGCTCCAGCCATCCAGAGATTTTCTACATCGGTGCAGGCAGACAGAATCGCCGGCAGGTTGTCGACGGAGGGATCATCGAGATACAGATTACGCAGGGTGCTGCGGAAGAAGATTTCTGTATTCTTTTGGATTGCCGATAACAGAATGTCGAAGGTGAACACCGGAAATTCGCTGTCGCGCGTTGCGGACTCAAGGGCACCAATTACGACGGTGCGATACAGGATCGGTTCAATCCTGGACCCGGGGTGGTCTGAGGTGTGAAATATGCGACCTGGCTAGCACGCACCATTGCTTGACGCGCCACGCGACAAGCATAAGTTTGGGTATCGACACAGGTCGAAAGAGCGCGCAGATTTCGAATATCTGTCTCTCCAGCTCGGGTGGAAGTGCCGGAGTCGAAAGGCGTTCCATCAACGTTGCATTTATGGTGGACGCTGTGGGAATGTGGGGCGAGAACCTGGGCAGGTGCCACGGAGGGAGTCGAGGAGGCGTACGCTGACAGCGAGCAATCCGCGATGGCAATGACATCATTGGCGATCGGCGATCGGCGATCGCTGCCGAACGATGGCCGCTGACATAGGGCTCTATATAAGGAAACATTCGCCGATGTTTACAGCTTCGCAGCGCATGCATGTGCGCCATTCCGAACCGGATAAGGCTGAGTCTCGTCTCGTATCCATACAGGCGAAATAAATTACCACCTCAGAAAGAAGTTGGAACGCCGACCGATCTTACTCAAGCCGCCGAATTGAACTTGGCTGGGAATATAGTAGCCCAAGACCACCCAACGCTGATTCGAAAACACTCCTGATACATCCAACATGCCTTCGGAGGGATTCGACCCTAAAACTCCCGCTTAAACAACAGGTTGAACTATATTGTGGAGGCGGGTGATTTCCAGTAATCGACAAGGCCCTGCTCGGGTAGATTGGAATCCAGGCAAGAGAGTTCTTCCTCATTAAATTACTGGGGCGCATGAAGTTGAGCCTGAGCATGGAACATAATAGGGCAAAGTAGCTTCTGAAAATCGTTCAGTCCCCGCCCCTTTGGACTGTCACGCGTGCGCCGTTCTCTCTCTCAATCTTATTTATGAACAACCGGTGGAATTCTCCGGGATTTGAACCGTCATGAAGTCGTCAAAATGGACGTGCCTCCAAAATTTTTGTCTATTTATGCCCCAGAGTTTACCAAGGAAGAAATTCACATTCACCCATACTAGGACTCGGCATTACTCGGCATTCGGCCCGAACGATCGAAATCCCGATGTCCAATCACTGGCTGTCAAGGCTGCGACATCTTTTGCCATGGTCATCTCCGCTTGTTTTTCTCGTTTCTGCGCCGGGCAGAATTTGAGGGAATATTTGAGAGCTAATACGCACTCGAACCTTGATATTTTTCGAACTGCGTGGGAAGCGGGCAAAGATCGTCCTTTAGAACACGACGCCGATCTATGGATCACCTCGCCAGCAACATACCCTCTTGCTTTCCACTCGCATGTCCTATGACCCCGAATCGACCGTCACACGCCCGCTGGCCTTGACGTCTCCGTGCTACGCCCCGCACCCGCAACTGGCTCCGCCGCCGCCTCGCCCCGCTCCTCATCGCCGCCGGCGCGCTCGCCTCCTCGCCTTCTTCGCCGTCCTCGCGCCCACCGTCGGCCTCCTAAAGGAGTACTACCAACGCCCGCTGCCCGCAGCTGGCAACGCGCCCCCGCCGCCCACGCGCCCCGACGGCCACGCCCCGCTCGACGGGCCCCCGTCCTCCCACCCCTTCTCCTCCGACAACGCAGAGGACGCGGTCGCCGCGCTCTACGCTGCGCAGCTGCGCACCCTCGCCGTCGCGCGTGCGCTACGCGCTCAAGACCGGGCGGGCCCCGGTGACCAGGTACGATCAGTTCTTCGCGTTCGCACTGGAGCGGCAGTGTTTGGTGGACGGAGAATCGCGGACTGACGGCGATCCGGGTGCTGGACGAGGAGGCGCACCTGCCGGGATACCAGGGGACGTACTTTGACGGCGCGTGGGAGATAAAGATCAATAAAGTGCGCTCCCTTCCGCCTTTACCTTTGCGTCCGCCATGCGCCTTCCTCCGATTCAAACCCCAAATCGTACTGACCCGAGCGCCTAGTTCGCATCCGCCCTCCCCCCGCTCACAGTCCCCATCAACGGCCGTAATGAGCCGCGCGTCGTCTTCGATACGCTGCCGCTCTTCAAGGGCGGTGCGTCGCTTCTCCTGGCTCCGTGCATTCACTTCACTCATTAGCCTGCGCCTATCCATCCATTTCTGACGTATCCTCTCGCTATTTCTGTCCCTCTCTTGACATGGATAAAGGAAATGCACCCACGGACATCAAGACGCCTATCACGGTCCCCTTCTTTTACCCTTACGCACCAGGGTTCAGAATGCATCTGTGCGTCGGCCCTTCTTCGTGCTTTCTCGTGCCAATATCCATATTTCCTTGCACTCCACACCCTTCTCGTTCTTATTGCTCCTCCTGTGCCTTGATCGGCTACCTGTTTCCTCTTTCTGCGGTTGTCGCTTTCAGCGCCCCGGTTTCGAACGAGGATACCAGCGGAGCTGTCGGGGCTTCGAGCAGTCAAGACGTCGAGGCGCCGTCCATTCATTTTCATTCCACTTCTTCCTCGTCTCTCCGCGTTTCTGATTTATTCCCACTCCGCCCTAATATTGATGTACTATGTCTTCATTCCACTTTATCCCCGCGTTCCCCTTCCCCACCCGCGTTCCGTTTTGCCCTCACGGTCCCGCGCGGGGATGAGGGGAAGCTTGCCCCGGCGAGCGCCTCTCACGAGCGAGCTGATTCGGTCTCCATCGCGCGCAGGAGGGTGTGCGCTGTATAGAGACTAGGCGACGTAGCCCCCCTTTCCTGCGCCCACACGCCACTCCTACCCCCTCGCCTCGCTGTTCCCAGGCTCGTTCTCCGTCTCGCTCCGGCATCGGCTGTTGCTCCCGTGTCTGGGTGCGCCGCGCTCCCCTGTCTTCTTTATCAGCCCTCTTGATTTTTCCTCGCTCGCACCGCCTACCATGCGTGGAGTTCTTCTTCCTTTCCTTTTCAATTTTTTCTTCTTCTTTGGGTCGCTGCGAGATGGGAGCGCGTACTAGCGGTGCTAGGGCGCATGTGCGCGCGGGCAGCGGCATGTCAGGGCATGTCCCGATCGAGCAAGTCCCGCCGAGGAACTTTCACCGCGCGAATTTGGGCGGCGTTTCGGGAGTTTGTGCTGTGGAGATGAGCTGTGGAGAGGAACAGCTAACGACTCTGTCGGACTCTGATCCCCGATACTCCTCCGTGTTCATTGGGGCATCCGCACCTTCTGCGCTGCATCCATTCATGATTTTCCAAACGCGCGCACGCGTTTTCTGGCCCATCCATCTCCGAGTCCGTTCCTCAGGTCTCGGTCTTGGGCGATAACCGCACTCTGTATTTTTATACCTTACTAAATCTTACAAATACCAACGGAATGGTGTGCATGTGAGCGCGTGCAAATTTAGCATCGGCGGAGAATCGCGGCCGTGTTAGCTGTCTGTCAATATGTCAATCTTTCTGTAGCTGTGAAGCTTCGTTGCCTGCTTCCCTCTGTTCCACCACGACCACACTACCCGACTCCCCCCCACTTACCATGGCGGCACTTTCGTCTCCATCCCCCGCAACCGGACCTCTTCAGTCCCCGTCGGCCACTACGGTCCTCGAAAGCATTCTCCCAGTGCTTAGGCTTGCCAAAGCGGGTGTTACGGGGATTGGCATTCCCGGCGTGGAAGGGGCGGTCAATGCTGTATGCGAGGTGGCGGATATGATCTTGGTGTGCAATTCCCGCTGCTTGATGTGCTGTGGACTACTAACTCGGTCGAGCAGACAATAAAAGCTAACAAGGAAGACCTTTCCAAGCTCGCAAATTTGCTGGATAAATTGACCACTATCAATCCCTCGGGCGTGGGCGGTGATCTGAAACAACGGCTCACTGCACTCTCTTTGTGGGTGTTCTTCATGTGTGCTCTTGCATCATAATCCATTCATTTTGGCCTGTGCAGTGACCTCAGAGAAATCAAGATCAAGTGCAAATCTCTGGGAGAGAAGGGCTGATTCAAGCAGTTCTTGAAGGGCAGTGATTACAAGCAAAAATTGAGGAGATCAAAGATTCTGTGGCTGCTCAAATCCAGCAGTTCACAGTATGCATTTTGCAATGTTCCCTGGGCCTTGCTCTGATCTTTTTTATAGTTCTATGGCAACATCTCGATTGAGAAATCAGTCGACACCATCTTGAAGTACATGCATATCACCCATATATCCCTGCAAGTCACTCATCTGGAAATGCATAGTGTCCTCATCCTCTCAAAGCTCCCCGGCACGCTACAATGCAGAGAACACACCCAATAAATGCATGGAGGGCACACGAGTTGACATAATCAAAGATGTCATTGCCCGGCTGACCAGCACTCCAGGTTCATCTCACCAGGTTCTCATGCTGAGTGGGGTGGCAGGATCAGGAAAGTCCACCATTGCAAAGAGTGTGGCATCACTTCTGGCAGAAAATCAACAACTAGCTGCTTCCTTCTTCTTCTCACAGGATTATGAAGAGCGCAAGGAGATCACACACCTTGCCACCACACTCGCAGTCCAGCTCGCAGAATATGATGGTATTTTTCCCACTCATCTCATCCACTTCCTGCAAACGAACTCAGATGGGATCATTGATGCAGAGCCACACCTGAAATTCCAGAAAATGATTCTGGACATCCTCGAAAAGATGCCACCTAGTTTGCAACCTTGGATCATCTGTCTGGATGCTCTCGATGAATGTGGAAAGGATCGTGGCCAGCTCTTTCTCCGATGGCTCTCAGACAGCATTAGCCGAATTCCAAAACACACCCGATTCTTTCTGACTGGGCGCCCGGATGTTCCTTCATGCCTCAAATTCCACACCCTCTTCCATTATCCTCGACAACATTGACCCCACAGTAGTCTCCCAGGACATTAGCCTGTATGTTGAGAGATCACTTGATGGCCCCAACTGGACTACACCATATCCTTGGAAAATCCGGAGGCACGATGTGGATGAAATAACCAGCCGTGCAAACACTCTTTTTATTTTCGCAGCTACAGCTGTTCGCTATGTGATTGCAGGAGTACCTCGTGTGTCACCACAAAAGTCAATGGCTTACCTCTTTGGAGGTGCTTCCCTGACCGATCTCCATGATCTCTACCAGTGGATTGTGGATGAGGCCTTTCCAGTCCCAGGACCCAAAGATGATCGTGCAAATGATTCCCATAATCAAGCCATGAGGATTCTCAGCACAATTATGCATCTCCGTGAACCTTTGGATTGCCGGAGTTTGGCACAGTTGCTCGAACTGGACACAGAGCTGCTTTTGTGGACTCTGGTGCCTCTAAGTGCTGTTATACATGTTTCTGAGACACCTGGGACTGTCATAAAGATCATACATCTATCTTTTAGCGAATTCATCACCTCCCGAGTTGGAGCAACCCGGCTGGATCTCCTTTGTGGAACAGAGGACCAATAGTGCACATTAGCTGCAACCCTTCTAAAAATCATGCACAAGGAACTCAAATTCAATATCTGTCATCTGCCCACTTCCTACTTGCGGAATGTTGACATGCCTAATTTTCAATGGCAGTTGGATGAATACATTCCAGGGCATCTTCGTTATGCATCTCAATTTTGGGCAGATCATCTTACTGAAACATCTTACAAGTCCCACATTGCACAGACAGCAGAGAAAGTGCTCCTTGAACGGTTCTTGTTTTGGTTGGAGGTCTTGAGCTTACTTGGAATGGTGGATCAGGCACCCCAGGATCTCTCCAAATTGATTGCATGGGCAATAAATAAGGTAAGGATCTTTACCACTCAGAAGATGTAACAAGAAACTGAAAGCAATCAGAACACTTCACTGGTCCTATTTGCAACAGATGCGAAAGGATTTATTTCCCTGTTTCGAGATGCAATTATTGAAAGTGCTCCACATATCTATATCTCAGCTTTGGCACTGGCACCTATCACATCTCAAATTTGTAGCATGTTTAAACCTGAGTTCCCCCGATTATGATTGGTTACAAAAGGGAAGATGGCCAACTGGCCAGTCAGTGTCAGTGCTTGCAGGGCACAGAGGGGGGGTTAACTGTGTTGCTTTCTCACTGGATGGCAAGCATATTGTGTCTGGCTCTGATGACAAGACTGTCTGCATTTGGGATGCTATGACTGGAGCTGCAGTTGGGGAGCCCTTGAAAGGGCACACCAATTGGGTTCGGTCCGTTGCATTCTCACCAGATAGCAAGCATATTGTGTCTGCCTCTGCCGACAGGACTGTTCGCATTTGGGATGCCAGCACTGGCGCTGCAGTTGGGGAGCCATTGGAAGGGCACCCCAATTGGGTTCAGTCTGTTGCATTCTCACCAGATGGCAAGCATATTGTGTCTGGCTCTGATGACAAGACTGTCCGTATTTAGGATGCCAGCACTGGCACTGCATTTGGAGAACCATTGGAAGGGCACACTAACTATGTTCAATCTGTTGCATTCTCACCAGATGGAAAGCATATTGTGTCTGGCTCCGTTGACAGGACTGTCTGCATTTGGGATGCCAGCACTGGCGCTGCAGTTGGAGAGCCATTGGAAGGGTACACCAGTTCAGTCTAGTCAGTTGTATTCTCACCAGATGGCAAGCACATTGCCTCAGGATCCAATGACCACACTCTACGTATTTGGGACCTAGAAAGCATTTTCAATGGCCCAGCCATTTCAGCATGTCCCAATGGATCTGCTTTACTCAAGGTGCTTTTTGTATATCAGAGCCTGTATTTAGCGTAATTTTCTGCAGTCCATTCATCCCCAGTCCTCTCAGTTTCCATCCAATTGGAAAATTGATGATAATGGTTGGATATCCTGTATTCCCTCAGAGCTTATCTTCTCTGGCTTCCAACTCACCAGAGACCTGGTCTCTGGTCACCAAACACACACTAGTTATTGGACGGCATCAGACCAAGCTATCTTTTGACAACTTTGTTCATGGCACAAATTGGGCAAAATGTTGGGGCAGAACTGCGGACTTGTAATGTCAATGTAGTTTGTTAGATCATATAAGTCAGATTTTTTTTCTCCTTCTCTCCGTGCTCTCAAGATTGAATGAAGGCTGAGGAAATCTCTCCTCAACATTGACTCAATTGTTCATTGTTGATGGGAAGAAGAGCCAATAAAATGGTGTGGCTTTAAATAATGAGAAGCAGAGGATGACATAGGCCACAACCTGAGAGTCCGAAATAAGTGCAGTTGTAACTTTCAAGTTGGATTTGGCTTGGTTTCATTACACAATAGAAAATAGACCAGACATGGAGAGAGAGAGAGTTGTGGAAGCGCGACTTGCCCAGCTCGTCGCCTTCGGGCTTCGGGCCGGGTTCATGTGCCGACTAAACAAGATACCACAACATGTCGAGATTCTGCATCGGTTCTTTAATGTGCCTGCTGTTCATATTCCACCTCTGGTATCAAGCACAGTAGAGTTTCCAACCACAGTTGGAATAACATTGTCAGCTGAGTTGTCAGCCCCAGGTGAGCCACCGGCAATATCTACCTTGAATTCTACTGGGCCAGAGGACTCAGGTGTGTATTCTACACTCACAGTCTCCACCACAGCTGAAGTGCCACCCACAACTGGCGCTGTATCAGCTGCTGTTCCCAGTACACATAAGCCATCGGTGATGTCTATCTTGATGCTGAAGGACAATAGTGAAGTCGCTTGGGAGGACTGTAAAGATTCACTCATATACATATATTTCTTTCTCTTTTTCCTATGATTATCACCACTGCTAACATTGTCATTATGTTCCTATTATGACCCTTTACATTCTCATTATATCTCATTTACTAATTGACAAGTATAGGACCTGTGTCTTCGGTGTGGCAACATCATGGCTGATTCTCAGTAACGAGGGTATTTTTTGAAAGAAGAATATATATATACACTGGTTGAACATTTCAAGTTTTTCAGTGGTGACTCACAATCACTTTTTTTCACCAAAAACAGAAAAGTTCACAAAAAGTTTCGAGTTTTTCACCTACTTTTTTGATGAAAAGTTACTGTGATATCGGTAAGGTTTTTCATCGATTTTCTCACCGAAAAACTCGAAATGTTCAACCAGTGATATATCTATCTAACTAGGTACCAACTATTACATCTGCCTGAAATCTATCTGCAACAAAATTGTAGTCAGTAAACCTGGCTTGGAAAGGGAGGTAAACATATGGGTGAAGCAACACTTCTGGATATACAATATTTTTTGTCATTCAGTTGTTGTCATTCTTGAAAAGAACCTTGACTCACTGACTGGAGGTGCATCGAGAAAGTGCAACATATAGCTGGCCATGGGCAAAGACATCAGTGTGGAGTTCAAGCCTAATATGATCAACTGATTGGCCCTGTGCTTTGTTTATGGTCACCAAGAATGCAAGGCGGCCAGGAAACTGTCGATGTTTCATAGCAACAGCAACTTGTTCCAGAAAAATGAAGGCAGTGTTGAAACATAGAAGCCCCGTAAGAGTCAGAAAATATGACTCAGAATGACTCAACGTTGGAGTGGGAAAATAGCTTGATTAGAAAATCTAGAATAGTATATAAGGACACTGTTTTAAATAGTTAAATTGCTTTTTCCCCTTCAAATTTCCTCTGCCAAAGACAACTTTTGTTGTGATAAGTCCCTAAGTTCTACCCCAAGTCACCAATTGACTTGCTGCCACCTCAAATTGAGAGTGATCTGTCAGAAAAAATAAGCACAGAGCTTGCCAGAACCCAAAGTTCATCTGAGTGTCATGTAAGCCATTACATAAGCAAGCCGAGTTGGATAACGAAACCCATTCGAACCATCCGAAGCACACCATCTGGGGTACTGATACCCATCTGAACTGATACAAGCACACAGTTGCCTGTTCCTATCTGCAAGTCAAAGTCAAAGCGTCGCCTGTCAGAAAACATAATGCACAGAATGCAACCTACAAAGTCCGTCTGAAGTTGTATGCAACCTCACCTGGATACAAAGTCCATCTAGAAAATACACACACCATCTGGGGTAATGATACCCATCCTACTGAAACACTAATCAAGAAAACCAGTAAGCCAAGCTTCTCCATTTAGGAGAAGACACCTGATATTAGTTCTCTGATAGAACTTCGGCCCGAGGCCCTCCCCAAACAAGTTTAGACTACCCCGAGCTCATATAATTTTGGGTATAATTCTACATGTACATCACCCTTGATAAAATATGAACCATTCAGGGAAATACTTGGATAACAATATTCCAGTTTAAATTTTCCTTCTACAAAAACTTTTGTAGCTGACAGCTCATCTACGTCATCATTGTGTGCAGAGAGAATTGTGCGCTTCAGGAAATATTTATCCTGGTTATGGTCTGCAGGTATGGTGGAAATTCCTGGATAGATTGTATCTATCATAGACGGAACAGTGTTGCTAGGGAGCTTCATAGTTTCTGGAAGTTCAATGTTCCTAGCAGCATCAGTATCTCTTCTGCTTCCAACATCCAGAAGCCATTTTGAAAAGTCTTTGTCTTCCTGCCATGCATTTGCCCCGCGCCCCGCGCATCTCGCCCCCAGTGCAAGCGCAAGCGCACCCGCATCTCGCACCCGTATCCAATACCCATCCCCTGCTCCAAATAGCACAAGATGACGCAAAAACACACCAGTACAATGCCCCTCATGCCACGCCATCATGCGCACATCAAACAGCCCCTTTGCAATGCTCTCCGGGCGCGCGGCGAGGTCCAGCAGGTGGAAGCGTGGGAACGTGCGGTAGTTCATCCCGCGGATGTGCCCGCCGTTGGACTTGCCGCGCCAGTCTGGGAGCGGGTGAGTTCAGGGCATGAAGATGGGAGGGTGTGAAGTTTTAAATATGAAATATGAAGGCGTTGAATGCGCAGGTGAAGGCGTTGAATGCGCAGGAGGGGTGAATACGACGAAGAGGGCGGAGCAGGGAGGAGGGCGTTTATCGGAAAATGAGATAGAAAGGGCAGAGAAAAACGGACGGAGTGTCGGAGACAGGATGGGGTTGTAAAATAATGCGAAAATAACGGGAGAAAAAAGCACGCACACAACACCTCCTTCTTGTCCGCCCACGGCACGTAGTCCGGGTCCGCGAACTGCCCCACCCACCACGAGGTGCGGTAGTAGAACTGTGAACATGAACAATATCAACATGGAAGAACGACTCCGAGGACGGAAAAGGACGTAGTGCGCACGAAGATGCGGGTGAGCGCAAGCGGGCACGGGCTGCAGACTGCAGGGGCTGAGAAATGGAGGGGCGCAGCGAGACCAAAGCCAGCCCCAGCCCCAGCCCCAGCCCCAATCCGCGCTCGTTTTTTTTTTCGAACGGACAAGTAAACGCAGAACAAAAACACACCTCCCCTGGAACCAACACGTCCGCGAAGCACGTGTGCCCGCGCTCCCCCTCTACGTCTCCTTCTCCTCCCGCTTCCCCTGTGCTGGAATTGAAAGTTGGGTTGGCATCAAAACTGGAGGAAAAGGAACCAGACCCAGGCGCTGGCGCGCGGTCGCCCAGCCCGGCGACGCGCGCCATGCTGAGCACGGGGACGAGCGGTCGTGAACTCGGCGGAGGAGGCGGAGAGGAGGACTGGCGGTGGCGGCGTTGTTAGTTGTTATATCGGATGAAGGGGCGAGAGAAAAGAGAAGAAATAGGAAAGAAAGAGTAAGAAAGGAAGAGGAGTGCGAATCCTCCGAGGGAAGAGAGAGTTGTGCTCCAATTCAAAGACGGGAAGAGAGGACATGCGGGGCCAAACGAAGGCAAACGAAGGAAGGCATCCGAACGAAAACAAATCCGAATCTGACCCTGCTCGCTCCTCCGCCCACCCATGGATCGGCTGTAAAGTTGAATGTTGGACACCGCACCCAATCCCCGTCCCAATTTCTGGCGCCACGTTCCCCATATTCCGCGCAAACAGCGGTACTGCACAACAATCGCAATTGAACGCACGACAAGCGCACGGAATGGACGAATAATCGCAATCGCACGGACGAAACATCGCAATCGAACGCACAAATCCGAACGCAGTGCTCGTCCAGCCAGACAAAAACGCAGAGGAACCGAGCGTGGCAAGAGGAACAAAAAAGTGAAGAGAGGAGCAGCAAGAAAACGCACAAGGAACCTCGCCCACCCAATGGTCAAACCCTTGCGCTACACGCTCTATAATACACCTGTGGGACTTGTACTGTTGGGAAACACATTTCCGCATGTGTAATTGAGTATCTTGGGTCTCTATCCTGGCCCAGTTTCTTGGGAGGTAACTACTCCAAGTTCAGCCAGGGCTCACATAAAAGCACCAGTTTAGAGTTTGCATGGAGAAATGTGGTCAAACAGCTTCTTGTATGTCTTCAAGGTACAAAACAATAGCTCCGGATGACCACAGAGGCACACACGAAAAAGAAAATTGGCCTTCGGCCGATTTGGGACTAGTCACATTGTGGTGGTGGCTAAGTGAAGTGCACCATAGAACCAGAGGCATGACCAAAAAAGAATGTGTTCTCATACCGGGGGCATCTGGTGCATCGGGAACCACAGGCTCGTGAATGTGTGCATCACCGTCTTCACTCACTGGCGACAATAAGCAAATATACCTTATAGGGAAACCCTAACCTTAACTTTGATTTTCCTAATTGCCCTTGGCTGAGCCTCTCCTTACAAGGCAGGTCTTTATTTCCATTTTTGGACATTGTTTGTACATGTTGTGTTTCTAAATACTGAGCATATCCCAAGTCCATATATGGTAGCCATCAGACCTCAGGATATTGTTAGGATTTCCTCAGTATATTTCAACAATACTGAGCACATACAACCTCCGTATTTTGCATGTATATTCTGGGGATATTTGTAAAATACTGAGCATATACTGAGAATATACAGGCCCTGTATATTGCTTATTGTCCCCAGTGACTGTACTCATCATATGCATCATCTGATCCAGGTAACTTGTCGAATCGGTTTAGGACAGTGGCGGCAATATTTGAGACCCCCTGCTCAGCAGCAGCGAGTGGGATACCTGATTCAGCATTGTCTATTAAATTCCAGGAAATCCCGATATTCGGGGTGGCACATGTGATGCTGGGTACGGGGACACAATATTTCCCATGAATGCTGACAGGAGATGATGAATCCCATCCTCGGCCAATTGTGCATCGGATGGAAGGGATGTGGAGGTAGATTCTGCCTCAACATTTGTCTGATGTTAGCTGGGAAAATTCTATTGAGAAGCCCGGTTGCAGGTAGAAATCCCCCGTCCAAAAATAGATTCTATGCAGAAACCGGGTTTCTGTTATTTTCAGAGCGCCGAAGATGGTTGTGTTTGGCAATTCTATCCGGTACAAACTCAGAGAATGTTACGGACTCCGTTGAATTACATAAGCAATTCGACGGAGTCTTCAACGTTCTCTGCACCATGTGACCTTCGTTCCCCCACTTCAGGTGTCTTTGATTTGATACAATCATCTTCATGAACAACATCGTCCCTGCGTTGATTCGACCTCCTTGAGCTCGTCAGGCAGTCACACAACTACACCGTCATCACCTGCGCCGCGGATTGCATGTGCCACAACGAGATTGGCTCTTCGACTCTATCTTCCATCCAGGTGCAAAGCTGCTAGAATGGCGTCACTGTGCTTGACTATGCATGTCAGCATGCGAGCGAGCGCTTCATATGACCAGGTGTATTTCCGTGTCTCTGCAGTCTCGGACTCGTCACTGATGTTGCTACTGCAGAGATTATTCAACATCCTCCACCTCAACGTGACCTTTTCTTCGTATCTTCGACACCGACCTCGACAATGGGCTGCAAGTATTCCCCGCTGTCCACGCCGCTGTCGCCCTAACCCGTCTATTTTTCCGCCAAAAAACCCCGTGGCCTTCAAGCTGCCCGCAAGCTTCGCAATGACCACCGGGAAAACCGCTGGGTGCGTGCCATCTCACCGCTTTATTTCACACACTTATCGCGGCGCAGGCAGACAAAACCGGTGTCGGCCTGCTTGCTCTGTGGAAGGAGAAGGTATGTCTGCTCGTTGCAATCATTGGCATTCGCTGATTCTGCTACAGGAGAAGCCAAGATCGTAGACGATTGGTAGTATTGCGTACAAGTATGATATATGCGGACCTCTATGCTACCTGCTGCATGCATTGGATGACCCATACACCAACACGCATGACCACTCATGATTCGGTGCACAACCATCTGCTCATGGAGGAAGAGGGCTAGCCGCTCAAGCTTGTCGCAGGGTCGGAGCATGGTGTGCGCCTCTTTCGTTTTCCTCACTGTTTAGTTGATCTGATTATCCGTGGCTGGGATGGCGCGGGGAAGTCTGACATCAACCCTATCTGGGAGAGCATGTCAAGTCAACACATGTGGATGTACCGTGTCTACGACACTCTTGTACGATAGCCATTTCCTCTTTCCCGAGATGCTCGCCTGTATTTTCTAGTCAAGGCCATTGACATGTTCTAATGTATGATTTAATATGTGAATCAAAAGAATGCTCATGCTACAATGACTGGAGAGGACAAGTCGCCCTATTGTAACCCTCTTTGCCACACAACCCACAACGACGACAAGACTTCTTGTGCGTGATCCCATTTAGTTCGATGTTCTCAGAATCCTCCATGCGGCGCTTCTTGGTCTGCGTTCCTCCACCGCCAGATGGTCGACCTTCGAGAGCACCGGTTAAACGCTGAGTGCGGGGCCGGCCTTTGTGGTGAACCACAGGTGGATCGTGGATGGTCTCACGGTACCTCGTCTCGTCATTTTCCTGTCTGAGGCAGGTTCAGCGGCGCGCTCATCCCTCCAGGGTAAAAGGAAACCTCACCTGATGCTATTGAGGCTATGGATTAGATCTGCAACTTGTTCTCTCGTCTCCACATGAGCCATAAGCGGCCGAATTGCAGCCTGAACTTCATGAAATACTTCTCGTGCAGGAAGTGTCTCGGTCGATCCAGGGGGAATTAGAACGTGTGGAGTTTTGGAGTTTGATTTGGCAGACAGATTCGGGACAAGAAGCGATGGGATAAATTTAGTGGTCATGCGCAAATCCTGCGGCCGAACCTCATGAGACTTGGTTACGGCTAGTAGGCTTTCAGTATTGAGGTCAGAATTTTGTAGCCACCTGAGCCATGGCGATATTAGCGACAGAAAATAGGTTAATATAGATAATGTACAGAACCTGTAGCCCGGTGAGTGACACGGATAAGATGTTTGACTTGCAGTCTGCATTGAAGAATCTGGCGGATCAGCCACTTGGTGGATATATATGCACGGTCGTTTCCATATGCATTGATCATTACTCGCTGAATTATATCGTGAATATGTTGCACCTCAAGTATTAGGAATACTCACATCTTTGTTGTCGTCCCAGGTATAGCCGCTCTCGTTCTGGACCCCAAGTGCATACTCATCCTAAACAGGGTCGGATGAGGATGATAGGAAATATCAATGAAATTTACCCAATTTCGCTTCCCCAAAGGAAGTTGGACCGCTTCTGCAGTGTAGAACACGCTCTCCTCCATTTTTCGCCGACACTTCTGATTCGCATACGGACCGGCATACTCCCGCAATATCTTGATTATTGGATGAAACAGTGTTTCAAGATTGGATGTATGCTGATGTCTGGACGCCTACAATTCACATCGGATCAATTAATTAAAGGCTCTGGCAAGTGAATGCTTACCTGTCGGTGGTGGATCAGATCTTGAGTGGTTTGATCATTGGTGCGCTCGTATGGCACACATACTGTCCGAGAAATAAAAAGCAACAATGCATCAACTTTTCGATTTTTTGCGACAATGAGTCCTGTTTTTCTGCGGAAAAGACACGATGGAAACATCAGGTTAGAGGAAATGACAATGGATGGAATTCGGGAAATGACAATGCATAGAGTCTCCTGAAAAAAACACAATGAGCAGTGCTTCAACAAATAAAACGCATTGATATGCAGTTGGGAAAAATGACAATCGGGACATCGAGAAATAAAAACACGTTGTGATTTCAGGTGTACCGCCACTGATGTTAATCAGTGATCAACCGGATCACGGGCCTCATGCTATCACAATCAATCCCACAACACTTTGACACTCTTGCTTCCTGCCGCAATGGACGACCCTGGACGCCACGACGAGGCCCACCATTTCTTTATGGAGTGCCACAACATTTCGAACGAGGCTCAATTCCTGGTGGACTCACTACCCAACGTGGAAACTGCGGCTGTTGAGCGAGCATCTAGGCAGCTCAACACCGTCCAAGTGATCTTAATGGCTCTAAATGACCCACATTCTGACCCTGCGGACCTCCAACATCTCATTGGCTATGTGGACAGCCTAATTCATCCACTTGATAGCTTCCTAGCCAATCCCCCACTTCCTCCTCATACCCATATCCCACGATGTCGCCCAGCATATGAACTGGATCTCGACAGAGCCATTTTACTTCATGACTTGGGCAACACTTGGAAGGATATTGCTGTTGCCATAGGAGTTTCACGCCCTACGCCGTATAAACACATGGAGGACCGCAGGCTCCCGACGGCATGCCGAGAATGGTCGGATCTGACGGATGATGAGATTGATGAACTTGTCTCCGAAATTTCCCTGGCCCACCCATTTGTCGGAACTACCATTGTCCTCGGCCATCTCGAAGCACGCGAGGTTCATCTTCCGCGGGAGCGAGTCCAGGAAAGTTTGCGCAGGGTGGATCGTATCGGAGTTCTTGTCCGGTGCGCCGCCATGTTGTACTCTGTTTCCAGTCCCTGAGCTTAATTTCAGATGGTCTGGTATTATAAAGCGCCGTGTGTACCGAGTGCGCGGAGCGAACACCTTGTGGCATAACGACGGAAACGAGAAGCTCCACCCATGGGGTTTTTGGGTGCATGGTTGTATCGATGGACATTCGAGACTCATCATATATCTCGAGTGTCGGTCGAACAAACGAGCAAAGACAGTGTCCGGAATCTTTTTGAAAGCGGTGGGGGAGCTCGGTTGGCCAAGCCGAGGACGGGGAGATTTTGGACGAGAGAACAACGAGATGGAACAGTTGTTGATACAGCACTGGGGTGTGGATCATTGTGCATACCTTCGTGGACGGTCGGTTTCTGTTCCTGTTATCATGCATAATCTGACTTTCTTCCAGATCTTTACATAATGTACGGATCGAGCGATTATGGCGCGATGTACGGAAGGACAGGCTAGAGTCCTACCGCCAAATTTTCACCTATCTTGGCAACACCGGGCTCTTGGACATGAAGAACGAAATTCATCGTTCTTGCTTGTTCCTTGTCTTCCAGCCGAGAATTCAGGCCTCCTTGGATCGCACCCGGGACGCCTGGAACCACCACAAAGTTCGGACGGCCCGCAACAAAACTTCAATCACCATGTTCGAGCTGAGCCACGAGACAGCCATCCGTCGAGGATATAGGACAGGCGACATGGGCGATGATTTGAACACTGCCGCAGATCCTCTCTACAGGTATGATGGAGAGGCACCACTTCCACCAATCACTGAACAGCATGGCGAACCGGAAATTGTTTCGCAGGAGCCGGTGGGGATCGATGCCGAATGGGAGGCAGGTATTTGTGTTAACGATGATGATGAGTTGCGGGAGGTCCAAGAACTAATGCCAGACTTTGATTTCGGTCGCAATGACGAAAATTGGGGGATAGATGTTTATTGCGAGGCGGTACTACTGCTAAAATCTCGAATGTAACCCTGATTCATGTCGTTTTATCCACTGTTCTTTGCCCGCTCTGACCAATTTGAACACGGAAAGTGGAAGTATCTTCCCGACTTGATTAGATCGCTGTGCAGTACCGACAATTTGCGATTCAATTACTGGTGGTCATAATACCACACACCGGAAGACGCTTCCCAGCCTCCTTGTACGCACTGCCTACCTGTGTGGAGCTTCCCTCATTTATTCAAAACTGTGGGCCACAGGGAGAGCTGGATATGAAACACGAGTAATAGGCCGCACAGGAGTAAATAAGTACGGCGGGTAAATCTGACTGGACGGAGTGTAAATCTGAATTTGAAGGTTGACGAGAATAGTAGTTAACGATAGGAAGGTTCTGCCCAGATCTCATGTTCCCCCACATTTTATGGCATTTAATCCGAACCAGCGACAAGTACCGTCTAGTCATTTATGGGCGCCGCTTCCCGTTTACAGCCATCATTATTTTGGCGGTGATCCATTTCTCGCTCTGTGTCACGTTACGGTCCGGATGGTAAACCTAAAGCGAATTTTGAACAAGTGAGATGTGTCCAGGACAGAAAACGAACCGTGCTAATGCGTTTATACTGATTTGAGGTTGCGAGATTATTGAGGTTGTTCAACGAGTCTCGCTGCTTGGCATCAGGATGAGGGAAACGGAGGAGGATGCGACGGCGCAATTGAAACCATCGTAGATGGAACGAAAGTGAGTAAGACAGGTCAACAAGGCCGTCGAAGTCTCATCAAGAAGATACTCTGTCCCGAGCGACTCGCGGTTCATGACAAATCTCTGCTCCCTGATTCGTCGGAGACCCTCGTAAAGCGACGAGAGGACGGGTATAACGATGGAGATTCCCCCTGGACCAACACCGAATAGCTTTGTGAGCTCGTCACGGAGCGCTGCCAAAGTCTTGGTGTCGTCTGCAACAATGTCAATGTTGAGGGCCAAATTGGACATGGGTTCCAGGCGCTTACCGACGTACTTCTGGATTTTGGTGAAGAAAACATCGACATGCATCTGCCCCGTCGCCGTCGAATCAATTAGATCCGTGAGAAGCGAGGCAATCATGTTAAATTCAGTGAGGTGAGGCAGCGGTGTGCTCTTCCACTGAAATAAATATGTGAGCATGGCATCGTTTTTATGCATGTATCAAACTTATTTACTCACCCATCGCTGCTGATTCGCGGAGTCTGGCTTTGTTATATTTCTTAATCCCCTTAGCAGGCTGATGTGCGCAGCAGGGAACGGGTCCCACGCGGAGGTATCCGGGGATTCGAACAATCCAAAGTGGTCGTCCTTTTGACGCCGTTAAAATTTGGCTACAGTAGCTCGTGCAAAGGCGCACCTGATCATCGAGTTTCATATCGTCGTCGGTTTCGGAATTTCCCTGCAAAATGGTGATGAACATCTGTGCGGTGGGCTTAGGCAAGGATAACATACAGAGAACCCAGTAAACGGCGGTGATTCTGAAGCTCCTTGAGAATGAGTCTTCTCGTTCTCAGGTCCGTTGCCAGTGCTCTGCGGGAAGTGTATGAGAGCGCCGAAATTTTACGAATGTAGAATCACAAACTGGTCCGTGGTCCTTGTTGCTGGTATCTGTGTCTATTTGCGCGGTACTGAAGCGCTGCAAACACTTGAATATCGGACGACGTGGAAGCGCAAAATTGTGCATACCTCGTTGTCCCCACTGGTTTTATCAGCGCGGTTGCTTTCCACACCTGTCGCGACACTAGTACTTTCGTCCTCGGAGCACTCAGAGTCAGTTACCAGGTCGCGATCCGGTTCGTCCAAGGTTAGATCGATGCCAGGGAATCTTAGGTTGGGAGCGGCGGGAGAGAGTGCAATAAAAATAGTGTTTCTATAGCCTGGTCCGGCACCCCTCACGGTGCTCAAAGCGAGCGCCCTTTTCAGGTCATCAGATATTGCAGCATATAGACTGGGAAACGAGTACCGTGTCCATGCATCCATCCCGAGTTCGCCTTCAATGGGTTTCAAACCAAACACCTGCTTCTTGCTTAAGCGGCCCGCCGCGGTCTTTACCGCTCTCGTTTCGACTTCAAGGACACGGAAACCATAGGTCTCCATCTCTGGAACGCTCGCAAAAGCCGTTTCGACTGCTTCAGTGATCTCCGGCCAAGTATTACCGCCGTGTAAATTGACGTTCTTAACGTAGCCTTCGCGGTTGAGTTGTACGAGCCTGAGTTCGTGATTAGATGTGCAAATTGGAATAGATTGATCTTTACTTCGCTGCACTGGGTTTGAGATATTTGCGCTTAGCCACAGCCTTTGTGTCCGCAGCCAGTACAACAGTGAAGGCCTTGCTGGCCGGTGTTTTCACACCCTTGGCTGGCATGCGGCGTTTTTCGGCCCGATCGGTGTTGCTGTCGGGGATGGTTTTGTGTTTACGCTTCTTGCCCTTGGAGTCGTTCGGGTTCAAGTCGCCATTGAGCTGGGACTGGGGGGAATCATTTTCATGGCATGTTCTAGCACCAAATCCTCGCACCTGTTCTGCCGGATAAAACTTTCTACCGCCTTTGGACGCTGTTCCAGGCACTGAATTCGAATCCTGGAGTTTGCCCTCAATTGATTCTTGGCGATCCTGTGCATGCCCTCGGAATGGACTGCCGGTGAATGGCCCCTTTGACGATGCGGCAAAACCTCGCGACCCATTCATGGTGGTGGACGTAGCAGAAGGTGCTGGGGCAACCGGTGGTGGTGGGTGCGGTTTCGATGGTGCCTGAGTACAATAAAGATGTGGCCGGATTGGTGGATACCATCCACGTACCTGGGGAGGCGGCTCGTGCTGAGCTACCACACACCCATCGCAGACAGCACATTGCGCAAGGCCTGGATGAGAGTCCGACGAGGGGCCGGATTTGGGGATGAAAACAGTGCAGCCGGCGGTGCAGCCCCCTTTCAGGCAGTTTTCGTGGCTATCGAAGTCCATTCCGCGGGATGAGGGGCGAGGACGGGAAGAGACGTGCCAGCGAAGCAACTATGTAATCAGTTAAATCATATGCAAATTGTAATCATTGCGATGGCATGATCATGCGCTCCGGGCTCATATTGGGTCCGCGCACCTGTGGAAAGGACCAAGTCCGCATTGTGTATTTTTCCTCTCAACTGTAGAACCAAGGTGTCTTTTTGACGTGTTGTCACACATCGCGTTTTTTTTGGCTCACGTGGGCGTGAACGATGATGGTGTCAAATTTCAGTATTTCCCATTGTGTTTTTTTTTGAACAGCCCTCATCAATGTGTTTCTTTTTGCCGTTGTATCCCTGATTTTTCGGACAGTATATCGCCCATACGCTCGTTCAAGCCTCGGAAAAGTTGAAGAAGTGATTTCTTCGGTCCACCAATCATCTTGTTGACCCGATTCTCCGATTCGACACGACCAGTAGTGCGCACACCACCGGTAAATGTGCTTCCGACCCAGGCCCAAGCCCAATGTTGCCGACACGGATAGAGCTCGTCATTGAGGTACTTCTCGGGAGCGGAGTATGTGGAGGTGAGATGATTCTATAAGCGATCAAATTCCTCTGGCGAGACAGCGCGATAGGTGGTCCAAAAATCAGTGCGAAATTTATCCCAAACACCAGACGGTATTCCGCGTACTTGGCTCGTAACATTCCCATCCAGGTGATGAAGGCAGTAAAGATGGAAAGTAGTTGGCATCACAATAGGACACCCCATGATAAGAGACGGATGTCGGTCAGAGCCGCAGACCTCAGGTGGATACCCTGCACTGGCGACATGCTGTTGTAAAACCCAGACATGGGTATCGGTGTCTTCTCGCTTGTGGAATGAATACCAAGCATTCCGCGACTTTCCATAGCCATCAATCACAATGCCGATGTCGAGTGGGTAACCATATCGGTTTCGGTTGTAGGTATCGTCGTTGAGAAGAATGTCGCCATATTTTTTTGTCAACGCAACCTACCCAACGGTTAGAATCACTGAACACATTTCATAAGAGAGACCGACCTGTACTGGGGACTGCCACCAGAAACCGATTATAACCTGCTGATCATTTAGACGAAGGGTGTGTCACCATCCATGTTCCGTCTCGTTCTTCTGTGTGACCTCAGCAATGATTGCAGCCATGTCCCCACCGAGACTGTCGACTTCCTCCTGCGCCTCTCTGCGTGCCTTGTTGATCATATTAGAGATCTGACGAAGCTCGAGAGGATGATGGGGATAATGTTCGGAGAGGACTTTGGCGATCTGGCTTCGGGTGAAGTTCCCTGTCGTGTGCGCACAGAGCTGTGAAACAAGATTCTGCTGTTCCTGAGTTGGAGGATGTGCTATAACACCGTCAGGGGGTAATTGTGGTGGGTGGTTGTGCCGCCAATCCGTCATAGAAACACGCCAAGAACCATCACTGTTGCGACAGACATTGACGTGAGCCATACAATCAGTCTTGACGGTTTTCCCCTTCCGATAGTCGGAGGGGTCGATTGTCGGGACGTGTGTAGGGGTGTCGATAGTAATGGTTGCAACGGAGAGTGACCCGACGCGGTACATCATTGACCTTCTTGGTCTGCGCTTTTTTCCAGATGTGCCCACGGCTAGCTTCGAGATCATAAATCGCTTTCTGACCCTCCTCGAATGAGCTGTATTCCATCCCGATATCAATGCTCTTGAGAACATTGAGAGGGCGACGCTGGGAATCGGAAAGGTCGGATAGTGGTTCGCGCTTCGGCAAAACTTTCAAATGGGAGTCCGACTGGAAGGACTGGCAGGTGATGACAACCTCGTCGTCATCTGAATCTGGCAGGACAATGGTTCCAGGAGGAGGAGGGGCAGGAGGGCGATGCAGGCGGGGATGTAGTGTGATGTGCGTGAGATCGATAACTTCTTGCTTAGCCGTGAGCTTGCCGGAAGTTTTGATAGATGACTTCGCAGCCGGTATGACAGGGCTGGAATTGGACAAGTCAATAACTTCGTCGTTATCGTCATTGTCACTGTCATCCGGGAGAACAATGATAGGAGCAGACTCGGACGAGGGCGGCAACTGTGAAATAGGTGTGGTACCGAGGTTCGGCTGTAATATATCTTGAGTCAGATATCTTGGAAGAGGTCGAACTTGGAGACTAACCTTAGCATTGTATTTAGGGCTTGCGCGTGGTAAAGCAATCAAGGGTTGAGCTTGGATCCTTGTCGTAAAAGCACGAATCGGATGAGTTGCCTAATCGGTACTAATATATTGTGCAAAGGAGGAAATAAATGATACATACAGTGGGCCGATCGAGGTTGAAATCGTTGTACCCCACAGGGTGAGTCGGATCATCCATTACTGTGTCGTACTCGGTGAGGGGTGCAAGCATGCAAGGGGTGTGCCAGGTCTCGCACAGCTGTAAAGACTGGTTAGAACATACTCATAGCATATATATATGCGAACTTACTGCTTGTGCGTCGGTAGCAGCCAGATGATAGACAATTAATTCTTGAAGTGCCTTGTTGCGAAAGAGCGGAGAGGATGTGTCATCCCAAATTGGCGGATTGGGCACCTCTCCGAGCGTGATAAAGTTGACAGCTGCAATACCGCAGCTGCCAGAATGGGGCCCTTGTCGTGGCAGGTGGCCCGCGCCCACGGTCTCTGCAGCTGAATATCCAATGCCCGAAAGACCTTCAAGCACCCAATTGAATGCCTGAAATATGTTGTCGAAAGGAGGACGACCGAGTGAGTCACCCAACCGAAAACTGGGGAACTTTGGCAGGTAGCGATACCCGGAAAAGTGATCCGATGCACAGCTGACAAAGGATATGTTGGCAGTGGTCGGTGTGGGAATCGCACAGAGACGGCGGCGGAGGAGGGAAAGATTGGAGCTGTAAACACATGGTGTCTGCTGGAAGAGATATTGTGCGTCATGGGAAAATAAGGTGGGAAGGGCAATGAAGGTGGGATCGGTGTCGGTCAAAATAGCATTCTTCAGGTAGAGCAGTTCGAGCAATGCATTGACAACATCATCAAGCCAAGTTTCGCCGAGGAGACACACAAGGGTCCAAAGCGAGAACCTAGTGACTTGGAGCCCAGCAACTGGTTCTCGAATGCGCAAACTCTGGAAGCGCTCGAGGTCAGAAGGGAGGAGGATATTGTTGGCGGAGATGTGGGTATAAAGTGAGCGAGCGCTGAAAACCGCTGGCCTGTTGTTCTTGATCGCAAGAAGAAGACGAACCTAAGAAACAGTAAATACCGGGAAAATAGCAGACGAAAGAGAACACACTTTGGAGAAATGATACGGAACTTGGCGCTCACCAAGGTTGACAACAACCGAGCGTGAACCTGCGAGGTATGCGGCTTCCATCGTACGGGATATCGGGAGAAGGTCGTTGGCATGAGGCACAACTTCTCCGGGCTGAACAAGTGTTCCGTCCGCAGAGCACGGCTCGTCGCTGTCAAAGCACCAACCCGTGATGAGACCTGGGGCAGCAATTGCTGGATAGTTGATGGACTGAGCGACTTCAAATGTCAATGACGCAAAGTACTCGGGAGAATATTTGAGGCTGGGTCGAGGCGTTGCATAGTCTGAGAATTTCATGGAAACGATTTGGATATGGGGCGGGAGAGGAGAGAGTTAGAGCAGTGGTTGAATGGTACTTGTAACGGAGAAAACTCCTTCTCCTCCACTGCCAATGCAGATTATCCTGGGCCGGCATCGGGCGATGGCACAGGGTCAAGGACTCCGATGAACAGCTATGAGGTTAAATGACTGGATGAACAAAGGTATCCTGGGCGGCATAAATTGGTGGGCGCAGAGGATGCAATATATGTTAGCCGACGTACCTCTTCTTAACGACCTCAAGGTACCGGCAGACAAAACTTTGAGCTTATTCGTCGGGTTCATCGGTTCCAGTTTCGAGGTGTCCGAGACGAGAGACGGAGCCTGAGTGCTTGGTTCAGTCCAGAGTGAACCATGGGACTTGAAAATTAAAACGACACTTCTGTTGTCCAGTTCATCACTTCATCCTATGTTCGTTTTCCGGTCCGTCCTTCAGGGACTGAAATTCAGAACATTATCATCATAGGAGACTAATTGAATTGTGGGAGTCAGCAGACGGCGCATAAAGGAAATAGCCACGGGGATGCGTAAGGACAGCATATTAACCACTGGGCTATCGTAGCACCGTTCGGTATTGAGGACAGTGAGTCCGATCAAATTTGTTGTTTGGCATCACCCTTCCGGATCCCCGGCCGGCCGGCCCAATCGAGAAACCCTCCCTCAAAAAATTAACAACAACCGGGTTTCTATATTAGGGGGGGTTTCTGCCTGCAACCGGGCTTCTCAATAGAATTTTCCCGTTAGCTGCCCCGAGAGTATGTTTCCGCACCCATGTACCCCTGATTTCTCAGTTTATGGGCCTGGTAATGATCAAAATCCCGCAGAAAATTATCCATCACCTCGACGTCTTCAGTTCTCTCTGGTCAAAGGACACGTCAACCAGCTCTATTCTCTCCAGACTATCAATGATGCCGTAGAAAAGGTCAATCTATTGGTGCTCCAGCGCGTTTTAGCTACTCCCGAGCGCGTCACATTCTTTTTGGGTACCTTCTATGGCTTCCGGCCGCTTCATATGGCTGTATTTTTGCCCCAGAGTATCTCAATGCTCAAGATTTCTGTCGAGGACGGATGTGACATCTGTGACATGTAACAGCAAGCATAAGTTTCACGGTCAAACTGCAGCAGATCTTTACGTGAATTTTTAATTGATGTGCCCCAAATTTCAGCCTCCGCAGCCGAGCCCCGTAAAGATCTGGAACCGAGATTATGCGGCCGCGAAACGCAGTACAAATTCGGAACCAGCGGAAACAAAATCAGTCGGTTAATGATCCGGAATTAAAAGAATGATGCCCGTACTCGGCGCACCATCTGATGAATGTATGATCGGCGTGCTCCAGGAATGTGGAGCTGGGCCCCCGCGACCGTATGGTTTGGCATAGGCCTTCAGGGAGCCCAAAACATATTAGAGGGGTGTTTACAGAAAAAAATCACTCCAACCTCGCCCCCCGGCTAGAATAGAACAGCCGTATGTTGTATTGTATCGCATCCAGTCGCCCTGAAGTCGTCAACCATCATCCATCGTCAAAGCACATATTGGGCGCTAGACTTTTTTAAGCTGTATGTGTTTGCCCACGTACGCAAGGCACACCACGCGTTTCCCCAAGGGGTCACGGAAACCTTATTTCCGGACAAACCTTAATAAACTCCATCTCTCGTGCCTCGTTCTGAAGAATCTAAAGTCTGTTAGTTACCGCGGTCTGATTACCGTTGCCGCGCCATATTATGGAATGATGGGAGATGCTTGCACAAACAACTCATTTCGCTCGACGCGCTTGCGCTCCCCTAAGGCCGCGCAAAACATAAAATGTGGCACACCCATGGTCCACAACCTCAATCAACCATAGAATACGAATGTTGGAGGTCCACGCTGAAGGGTACGCCAGGAGGGTGAAAGGAGATTCGAAGGAAGGGCCCGATGCTCCGAAAGGTCCGAAAAGTGGGTTTTAAGTGAGCATCGACCGATGAGAGACGCAGGAGAGCAAATGGACGGGTGAATCATTCTGAAATAGGTTCTGAGATAATTTGACGCGTAAATTGAGTCGACATTCGCGTCTTTGTGAGGATTGTGCGCGCTCCAGCATTTCTGACAGCTCAGCACGTGAGTTCCCAAAACGGATGCTTACATAACAGCTCACAGCGACGGTAACGGAGGCGCGGTACTATGGCTGTTTTGATATTGAATCTGTACTAGAAGTGGAAACAGGCTGATCTCTCCACGAGTTTTTCTCTTTCCCCTTCGGATATACCGCAAATTTAACCGACACAAGTGGGGATTCTAAATATGTAAAAAACAAAAAGGAAAAGCGTCGGGAGAGAAATTAGATGCGCCCCGGGGCGCATCAAACCACCAAAATGGGATTGAATTTGCACAGAACACGGGTTGCACTCGATAATTTTCAGGCCTTTCACAGGGGGGTTCTGGGACTATTCAAACTATGTTTTACAAAAAACCGGGTCCTGAATGGACGGGGAACGGCGGCGGGAGCGGGCAAAGCATGTAAATCAGGTCAATTCAAACTACACATCTTAATTCTGCAAGTTAACGGTCGACTGCCTCCATTACTGTTGCCTCAGAGTGTATTTGAAGGTACTTTAAATGCTCCCGCAAGATATCAGACGACTAGTAGAAGCAGAGGAGCTGTTATGGCTGATTCTCAAGGTAAATCGGTCCACATCAACTGGTGTGATGGAATCGATATCATATCTGAATCTTCTCTGGATGGTTTTCCTTATTTTTTTTCATAACACGAAAGCCCGTGTATGTCTGTTTAATTTGGGGCACATCCGAGGGGAAACGGAGAAGAATTCATGAAGACATCACGCTGTTTCAACTTCTAGTACAGATTCAATACCAAAAACAGCCATAGTAACTAATAGATTAGTTGCTTCCGCGAGCGCAGCGAGCGTTCGAGATTCACTACCCTATAACGTCTGCAAACGAGACTAGCGGCCGCACCGACGCAACAATATACCCGATCACATGGCTACTATAAATCCCAGCCAAGTTTTGACAGGCAGCACTGAACAACTGGAACTTGGATTGACTGGGACAATGCTCACGCCGCCATTCCTCCTTCTCTCTCTCTTCGTCGCTGGGGGGCTCGGAAAGCTTTATGAGGATGTCGCTGACCTCCCCGGTTTCAACTACGATTTCGTGATCGCTGGTGGTAAGTCGCTGCCGCTCAGATACCTACCCAAAACTCATTCTGTGGCACAGGTGGAACGGCAGGCAACGTCCTCGCGAACCGCCTGACGGAAAACCCGAACGTGTCGGTTTTGGTGTTGGAAGCCGGCGTTTCGTGAGTATATTTTGACTTCCCGGCATGCCCCTCCCCTAATCCATTGTGAACAGAAATGCAGGGATCCTGCCCTCGGAAGTCCCTTTCCGATTGGGTGAACTCTTCGCCCCCACCGTTTGGAACTGGAGTGCGTCGCTATCTCCGGTGACTGTAATCGGAACTCATCTCGTCCCACACAGACTACACGTCGACGCCGGGGACGGGTCTACTTGACCGGGTTCTCGGAGTCTCGAGAGGTCAGTTCAACTTCTCCGCCACAGATGCTGGAGTATTGAATACCGGATAAGCGCACTTTCTCGGAGGATGCAGTGGACACAGTAAGCTAACATTCCATTTTACGCTCATGGCCGTGTTTTAAGAGCTTTCATAGACGGAATGGTGTACACTCGCGGCGCAGCGGCCGACTTCGACCGTTATGCACAGATCACGGGTGACCAGGGTTGGTCATGGAATAACATCTATCCGTATTTCTTGAAGGTGCGTACTTACAAAGGCATCTAACCTTGCCGAATTGACCTTGACCACTAGACCGAGAACTGGACCTCGCCGGCCGATCATCACAATACGGATGGCCAGTATAATCCTGCCCTCCACGGAACAAACGGCCCCGTCTTTACCAGCCTGAACGGCTACCCGTATACTCAGTTCGAGCAAAACGTCATCGCGACGACGAAGACACTGCCCCAAGACTGGCCATTTAATCTGGACATGAATTCTGGAAAGCCTCTCGGCGTCGGTATGTGGTGCACCCCCCAGATCCTCGCCCATTAACTAACTCTTGATAGGATACCTTCAATCTACAATCGGGAATGGCGAGCGCAGCACGTCTGCCACCGGATATCTGGCCCCACAGTACATTCAGCGGCCGAATCTTCATGTCTTGCTCCATTCGCAAGTGTCCAAGCTTGTGAACTCTACAATGAAGAACGGAAACGTGAGCTTTGGTGGAATCCAGTTCAAATATGGTGCGTACTGTATCCAGCCGGGCGTTATGTTCTAACATTTGTTCGTAGGAAACTCGCTCTACACCGCTAAGGCAGGCAAGGAGATCATCCTCTCCGCTGGCGTGATCGGCTCCGTGCAGATCCTCCAGAACTCCGGAATCGGCCCGCAGGAAGTACTCAGCGCCCAAAATGTCCCCACGCTGTTGAATCTCCCGAGCGTCGGGAAGAACGGGACGGATCACCCCTTCTTCAGCATAATCTGGACCGTTAACTCGACGCGTACATACGAGGCTGTCACCCGGAACACAACCGCCTTCAATAAGGCTCAGGCACAGTGGAACCAATCGAAGACGGGGCCGTTGGTGACCTCCCCTCTCGGAACGCACATCGGGTGGAAGCGTCTACCCACAAACTCGTCCGCGTTCAGCGTACATGCGGATCCGAACCCGAACCCTACCGCACCGCATCTTGAGTTCGTCTTCGTCCCCGGTGGGCAAATTGTGCGTTTTCTCTAGAATGACTTTGCATGCTTCACATATTGACTTGCTGCAGGCGGCGGACGGCAACTCGCCATCGGGCCCCGCGGGCGAGTCCAACTTCATGACCATCGGTGTCGCGCTCATCAGTCCCGTCAGCCGTGAGTCTTTCGTTTGTGCCCTCGAAGCAGATTACCGATTTCGCAAAATAGGTGGTTCGGTGAACATCTCCAGCAGTGACCCCTTCGCGCCTCCGCTCATCGACATGGGCTTCTTGACGAACGAGTTCGACGTCCTCGCCATTCGCGATGGTATTGCCGACGCCCAGAAGTTCGTTAGCCAGCCTGCGTGGAAGGGGTACCTCGAGACACTAGTGACAGACCTCACCCCCGCCACGCTGGAGACCACCATCCGCAACACCACGGACCAAAGCTTCCACTACTGCGGTACCAACGGCATGTCGGCGCACGGCGCCTCCTACGGCGTCGTTAACCCAGACTTCTTGGTCAAGGGCGTGACGGGACTGAGCGTCATCGACGGGTCAACGCTGGTAAGCCTGTTCTCTCTCGTATTTCGGGCGCGATAACTGAGTGCAACGCAGCCAATTATCCCTGCGGCGCACACCCAGGCCGTGGTTTACGTGTTTGCTGAGCGCGGTGCCGATTTGGTCAAGAAGCGCTGGAACTTGTGAGGCGCCTGCAACTGCGGGTTTGTTCTCTCGTCAACATTCCTTTTGTGCACTCATTGAACGATATCACCTATTTAAATCTTAGTTTATGATTAATAGACTCTTTAATGGTTGTTGCCAGTGTCTCCCGATCTCTCGATGGAACCTCCCAACCGGACTCCTATCGCGGTTGGCCTGTCGGATGGACGGTGGCGGCGGCGTGTGTAATGACACCAGTAACACGGGCACCCACGTAGCACACTCGTCTGGGCCTCGCCAGGTGCCCCCATCGATACTCCGGTTGTAGAACTTGTCAGGCTAGTGGCACTGGCCATCATACGTATCAAAGTGATGGCGGGGCGTCCGCATCACGATCGCATCAAACGCCCGCCGCCTCAACGCTGCCGCCCTTAATAATCATGCTAAAATCACCAGGAAATTAGGGTGGGCTCAGTAATTAATAGCAAGCCGGTGCACCTATTATCCCACGTATTAAAGTGATGGCGGACGTCCGCATCACGATCGCATCAAACGCCCGCTGCCCCACCGTACGTCGACGCCGCCGCCCTTAATAATCACGCTCAAATCACCAGGAAATTAGGGTGGGCTCAGTAATTAATAATAAGCCGGTGTGCCCACTATCCCACGTATCAAAGTGATGGTGGGGTGTCCGCATCACGATCAGATCAAAACCCCCATCGCCCCACCGTAAGTTGATGCCGCTGCCTTCAATAATGCCTCGAAAATCACCAGAAAATTAGGGTGGGCTCAGTAATTAATAAAAAACCGGTGCGCCTATTATCCGTAGACACCTGCCATAGTAATATACCCACCTAACCTGAGGAAGTGCTTGACAAATGTGATGCACAATTATCCAAGGATGAGTACAAGAAAATGGACAAGCATTTAACAGAAGAGGATTCACGGAATGATCTTAAACTGTCTAGTAATGGCAAAGCCGCAGGAGTAGATGGAATCTGATACGAAATTTCAAAGCCATGGACATTGAATACAGAAAATCTAAAGACAAGCCGAGACCAGCCGGGAGGGGCTTTCAATATCTTGGGCTTCCTGGCAGACTTATACCACGATATTGAAGAATTTGGATTAGCGGATGGATGTAACTTCAACATGGGATGGTTATGCCCGTGTTTAAAAAAGGAGACACCGCTCTCATCAGCAACTACAGGCCAATCACACTCACTGCGTTCAACGGCCTCCTAGCTGAGGCCACGTGGAGCTTCGGTGATCTGCGTGGAGCTCTAAGCGAGGTCTCGGCTAGGCGCCTCCACGCGGCAACCTAGCCATTGGCCGCGGAGCTTCGGCGAGGTCACGGCTTGGCCGCTTAACCGGAGGCGGCTCGCCGCACCTCGCCGCACCTCGCATCTCCGGCCACACCCGCCGCTGGACAACTGCTCCCCACCCACTGTTCCCCACTAAATCCTGCCTTCACCAGGCCCTGATAAATTTATAAAGCTCACGTTCACGCTACTTACTCCATGTACACCTATGATAGGAATAAATCAGTGTTAAGCTTTTCTCGCTGCTGATCTTTTCTAAAATTGGTGTTCGTCAGGGCTGAGCAACCGCGCACGTTTTTCCTTGTCTCCTGCACTCGACATTGACCAGCGCACGATGTACGGACATTGCAACAGAGCGGCACCATTTGTGAGGGTGAGCATGCTTGCAGACGTACCATTTTGTTGGCACAGGTAAATGATGTCATCAAAGTGTTAATGATATTGGCAGCGGATAAGTGTCGGACAAGTAAGATGTAGGGAAGAGAGTAAATAGAGCCCTGGGACCAGTAGCTATGCACAGCATGCTGCCAGGTCCAGGCAAGGTGGGTGTAGGTGGGCATAGGTGGGTGCACGTGTGGAGACGTGTGGGGAGCTGTGTGGAGGCGCCTCCACGCTTGTGGCTGATGTGACCTAGCCACATGTGTTCAGCTAAGTTTGGCTAGGCTCAGCCGATGCTACCCGGGGCCTGAACGCAATGAATAGCAGTGGTGGAGGCTGAACCAATCCCGAGGGTTGGGAACGGCAATGGCGAGGGAGTGGGCACAGGCCAAGTGAGGAACGATGAGAGGAAGCCCGGCCCTGTAGCAGGAAGAGTCCAGATTGGGAGGAGATGGAGGTACAACAACAAATGCTCCAGGTACGCCGCCCCCTCGAACATGAGTGCGAGGAACTGAGGATATGTGGCACGGCTAACAGGGAGGTGGTCCCAGAACACTGAATTATTTAAGTATATGAGGGAGTGCCAGTCCTTGCAGACGATGCCCAAAGTGCTGCGCAGGTCTGCGAAGAGAACCCAATCACGAACAAAAGTTCAGTTTGTGAATAAGAATATATAAACCACCATAGTTCGGGAGGCAGCAGAAATATGAGTAGTACCGGAAGGAGGGATTAAGGCCTGTAATAGGGTTGTGCAATCACAGCCGCGGTATGCAGTGGCAGATGGGGAGGTCTATGTATAGGGGAGGTTACAGGATTGCCCGGAGGGCCTTGTGAATGTAACCTGCCCAAAAAATCCCGAGAAGATGTAGGTATGCCTTCAGGCTATGTTTTCATTTGATAATATGTTCTTTTTAGGGTTAATGTTCCCGTTCCCCCTGCATCTTCCCACCTCCTCCGCATGTGAAGGTTCCGCTTATGGCCGTTCCATTGAGGCTCTACCACAGCCCTCGTAGGCCCTCGTCCCGATTTTTTTACCTCGGATAAGCTCCTAAATGTTCACAGGCGAAACGTAACTCTTCCGGTTCTGATGTGGCACGAAGAATGTGCATCCGACCTCATTTACCCCATATGTGCGAAGCACAGCAACTACACCTCAGGCTCGGGGACCTGTTAGTCGGTATTCCCTACTTACCATAAATTGGCTCACTTACCAGGTCAAAACGTATAGAAACGTGGTCCGTTGGGGCGAGAAGAGTTAGTTTAGCACGGAGTGCACACTGACACGATTCTTGCTGAGTTCATAAATATAGTACGGTAAATCCCACGTTCGCTGCGGCTTGTCTCCCTTGACCTGTAAATTTAGCGGCACCTAATGCTGTGTCACTGGACTTGACAGTATCCGAGTGGCATTAGCATTTAACGGTGGGACAGCACATTTACAAAAACTCAGCATTGGATTCGACACTAGTGCGCTCTTACCGGAGCTTGGGCAGCATAATCGATTAATAACCTCAGCCTCTCTCTACCCCGTCCTATTCCGCTTGGTGCAGTTATCTGATTTCAATTTCCTGGCTGGCCCTGATTATAATCAGCGTCTCCCCCCATATTAGAGGTTGCATTCGGGGCTCTGAGTCAGAGCTGTGGTGACGTACAAGCCCTTTCGCGTTCACATCCAAGAATGAAATAACACCGCCTCGAATTGCTGTACGAACACTCCCTGCACATTATAAAAAGTCCCGCACATGCACCGAGAGTCCCCACTGGCAAGACGGACCATGCGGTTCGCCTTCCCCTCGCGGGCTAAAAAGAAGCCCTCTTCTGCTGCCAAGCCGCACACAATGCGCACGCGTACACGGAACGCCCTATCTGATGTACTTTGGACCTCGATACTAGCACTGAAGGAATCCGCGGATGCCTTCCCACCGCTGAAGAGCGCCGTCGCTGGCGTGATTTCACTCTGTGAAATCGCGGAGGTCAGTGCATGCAATTTTTCGCCTGACCTTCGACTGATGATGTATGGCGGATACAGCGCGCAGAGAACTCCAAGGCCGCTGCGCGCGAGGTCGCGCTGCGAACCAAGGAGATCCTCGACGTTGTTGCCGAAGCGGTCCCGGACGGCTCCGCCATTCCGTCTCCTATGCTTGAAAGTCTTGAGCGTTTTACGGTGTTCGTGTTTCATATCCGCGCCGGTGGTAAATCTGAACCCCCTCCGTAGTCTTCTGGAGGAGATCCAATTGGCCATGAAAACTATTGCCCTCGATAGCCGCCGGTCACATCTCTTCCATCTCAACCGCAACGAGCACACAATACAAGCCATCAAGGTTCGGCTTGATGAAGTCTATCGCGATTTTGAAGTAGGCGTCAATCACGATTTCCGTTCTGAGATGTTGACCATACATAGGCCGCATCCATATTGCGGCTCGAAGTGCAGCAATCATGCACACATGTCGCTGTCGCGAAATTGACTTCGGAAACCGTGCGTGCCAGTGCCTCTGGCTGATTCCAGTGCAGCTGATGTTTGCCTGGAAAGAACCTTATTTCAGCGCAGGTGTCCCAGGCCCTGTTGTTCTCCAGATTAAGCGTTTTTTTGGCCCACCCCTGATGCCGCATCTAAGGATTTACATTTATGTATTTTTTCTTTGATCTGTTTTTCTTGATGATAGCTCGCGAGGCTGCGAGCCAGGGGTAAACAAGCGGCCTGTGTATTTCTTTGTTTGCGGCCACGCTACGCGTGCGCTGTTCTCTCTCCACATATATCTCAATCTTATTTATAAACAACCGGTGGAATTGTCCGGGATTTGAACCGTCACGAAGTCGTCAAAGTGGGCGTGCCTCCGAAATCTTTGTCTACTTATGTCCCAGAGCTTACCAGGGCCTCATCGATACATGAAATTTCTGCTGGCTTTACTTCGGAAGAAATTCACATTCTAGGACTCGGCATTACTCGGCATTCGGCCCGAAAGATCGAGATCACGATAATCACTGGCGGTCGAGGCTGCGCGCCATCTCTTGCCATGGCCATCTCCGCTTTTTTTTCTCGTTTCTGCGCCGGGCACATATCGCGCTCATACAAGGAATTCTAGGGAATATTTGAGAGCTATACGCACTCGAACCTCAATATTTGTCGAACTGCGTGGGAAGCAGGCAAAGATCGTCCTTTAGGACACGACGCCGACCAATGGATCACCTCGCCAGCAACATACCCTCTTGCTTTCCACTCGCATGTCCTATAACCCCGGGTCGACCGTCGCGCCCGCTCCTCGCGCTGGTCTCGACGTCTCCGTCCTACGCCCCGCACCGCCACCGCCTCGCCCCGCTCCTCCTCATCACCGTTGGCGGGTTCGCCCTCCTCGCCCTCCTCGCCCTCGCCGCCGTCCTCGCGCCCACCGTCGGCCTCCCAAAAGAGTACTACCAGCGCCCGCTGCCCCCAGCCGGCAACGCGCTCCCGCCGCCCGCGCGCCCCGACGGCCACGCCCCGTTCGACGGGTCCCCGTCCTCCTCCCCGCCCTCCTCCACCCCCGATGCAGAGGGCGCGGTCGCTGCGCTACACGCTCAAGACCGGCCGGGCCCCGCCGACGGGCTTCGATCAGTTCTTCGCGTTCGGACGGGAGCGGCAGTGTTTGGTGGACGCGTACGACGGCGTGCACGCGGACTTCCGCCCGTTCTGGCGCGCGGGCGCAGCGGGGATGGTTCCGCGACAGCGTGCAGAGGGTGGAGGAGCTGGTGCGCGCGTTTGTCTGTTGTTTCGCTCCAAGTGTTGACACGTGGGGTGATTTTAGCTGAAGATGAAGAGCCGCGGGCTCACGGCGATCCGGGTTCAGGATGGGGAGGCGCACCTGCCGGGGTACCAGGGGGCGTATTTTGACGGCACGTGGGAGACGACGATCATTAAGTCCGCTTTTCGTCCTGGCTTGCATGCACCTCACCTCCCTCCGATTTCAATCCCAATTCTAACCTAATCTTCCCTCTACGCAGTTCGCCTCCGCCCTACCCTGCTCACAGTGCTCATTGACGGCCGCGACGAGCCGCGCGTCGTCTTCGGCACCCTCCCATCCTTCGAGGGCGGTGCGTCGCTTCTCCTCGCTCCCTGTATTTGCGTCGTCAATTCACCCCTGCCTATCCATCCATTTCTGTCGTATCCCCTCACTATTTCTGTCCCTCTCTTGACAGACACTTTATCATTCCTAGCTCGAACCTCGCTCAATAAAAGAAACGCGCCCACGGACATCAAGATGCCTATCACGGTCCCCTTCTTTTACTCTGACGCACCAGGGTTCATAATGTATCTGTGCGTCAGCCCTTCTTCGTGCTTTCGTACCAATATCCATATTTCCTTGCACTCCACACTGTCCTTCGTTCTTATTGCTGCCCCTGCACTTACCCACTGCCTTTATCGACGTTTCCTCTTTCTGCGGTGGTCGCTTTCAGCGCTCCGGTTTCGAACGAGGATATCAGCGGAGCCTTCGGGGCTTTGAGCAGTCCAGGCGTCAAGGCGCCGTCCATTCATTCTCATTCCACTCTTTCCGCGTCCATCCGCGTTTCCCATTTGTTCCCACTCCGTCTGCCCTAATATTGATGAACTATGTCTTCATTCCACTTTATCCTCGCGTTCCCCTTCCTCGCCCGCGTTCCGTTTTGCCCCGACGGTCGCGCGCGGGGATGAGTGGAGGCTTGTTCCCTACCTCCCGGCGAGCGTCTCCGACGGGCGAGCTGATTTGGTTTTCGTCACGCGTAGGAGGGTGTGCGCCGTATAAAGACTAGGCGATGTCCGCCCGTCGATCGATTGGTCGCCCCCCTTCCCGCACTGATTTTTCCTTCATCTTCCTGCACCACACATCACTTCTACCCCTTCGTCTCGCTGTTCACCCGTCTCGCTCCGGCATCGGCTGTTGCTCCCCTGTGTGCGTCGCGCTCCCTGTCTCGTTTATCAGTCCTCTTCGTTTTTCCTTGCTCGCACCGCCTATCCTGCGCGGATTTTTCTTCCTTTCCTTCTCAATTTTTCTTCTTCTTTGGGTCGCTGCGAGGAGGGGAGCGCGTACTAGCGGTGCTAGGGCCGCAGCGGAGGCGCCTGGCCTGCTGCAGAGACGGGCACGTGGCGCGTAGACTGGAGCGCGCCACGCGCCGTGGGCCTGCGGCGCTGGGCGCGCGGATGCGAAAGTGCGCCGGGTACTCAGCAGTCGGACGGCATGGACACTAACATTTTGAGGGGTGCGGAGCGAACCCGCTGGGAAGCGCGGGTGAGCGCGGGCTATTCCTCGTGCACTCGTGGGGGGGATGTCGAGAATCATTGTTGAGAGTACGGTGAGGCGCGAGTTATTCAACGGCGCGGGCAGCGGCATGTCAGGGCATTTCCCGATCGAGCAAGTCCCGCCGAGGAATCTGCAGATTTGGGCGGCGTTTCGGGGGTTTGTGCTGTGGGGATTAGCTGTGGAGAGGAACAGCTAACGAGTCTGTCCGACTCTGATCCCCGATACTCCTCCGTGTTCATCGGGGCATCCACACTTTCTGCGTTACATCCATTCGTGATTTTCCAAACGCGCGCACGCGCTTTCTGGCCCATCCATCTCCGAGTCCGTTCCTCAGGTCTCGGTCTTGGGTGATAACCGCACTCCGTATTTTTATACCTTGTTAAATCTTACAAATAGGTGTGCATGTGAGCGCGTGCAAATTTAGCATCGAAGGAGAATCGCGGCCGTGTTAGCTGTCTGTTAATCTGTCAATCTTTCTGTAGCTGTGAAGCCTCGTTGCCTGCTTCCCTCTGCTCCAGCACGACCACACTACCACATTCCCCCCCACTTACCATGGCAGCACTTTCGTCTTCATCCCCCGCAGCCGGACCTCTTCAGTTCCCGTCGGCCACTACGATCCTCGCAAGCATTCTCCCAGTGCTTAGGCTTGCCAAAGCGGGTGTCACGGGGATTGGCATTCCCGGCGTGGAAGGGGCGGTCAATGCTGTATGCGAGGTGGCGGATATGATCTCGGTGTGCAATTCCCGCTGCTTGATGTGCTGTGGACTACTAACTCAGTCGAGCAGACAATGAAAGCTAACAAGGAAGACCTTTCCAAGCTCGCAAATTTGCTGGATAAATTGACCACTATCAATGCCTCGGGCGTGGGCGGTGATCTGAAACAACGGCTCACTGCACTCTCTTTGTGGGTGTTCTTCATGTGTGCTCTTGCATCATAATCCATTCATTTTGGCCTGTGCAGTGACCTCGGAGAAATCAAGATCAAGTGCAAATCTCTGGGAGAGAAGGGCCGATTCAAGCAGTTCTTGAAGGGCAGTGATTACAAGCAACAGATTGAGGAGATCAAGGATTCTGTGGCTGCTCAAATCCAGCAGTTCACAGTGTGCATTTTGCAATGTTCCCTGGGCCTTGCTCTGATCTTTTTTATAGTTCTATGGCAACATCTCGATTGAGAAATCAGTCGACACCATCTTGAAGTAAATGAATATCACCTATATATCCCTGCGAGTCACTCATCTGGAAATGCATAGTGTCCTCATCCTCTCAAAGCTCAAAACTGCCCCGGCACGCTACAATGCAGAGAACACACCCAATAAATGCATGGAGGGCACACGAGTTGACATAATCAAAGATGTCATTGCCCAGCTGACCAGCACTCCTGGTTCATTTCACCAGGTTCTCATGCTGAGTGGGGTTGCAGGATCAGGAAAGTCCACCATTGCAAAGAGTGTGGCATCAGTTCTGGCAGAAAATCAACAACTAGCTGCTTCCTTCTTCTTCTCACGGGACTATGAAGAGCGCAAGGAGATCACGCACCTTGCCACCACACTCGCGGTCCAGCTCGCAGAATATGATGGTATTTTTCGCACTCATCTCATCCACTTCCTGCAAATGAACTCAGATGGGATCATTGATGCAGAGCCACACCTGAAATTCCAGAAAATGATTCTGGACATCCTCGAAAAGATGCCACCTAGTTTGCAACCTTGGATCATCTGTCTGGATGCTCTCGATGAATGTGGAAAGGATCGTGGCCAGCTCTTTCTCCGATGGCTCTCAGACAGCATTAGCCGAATTCCAAAACACATCCGATTCTTTCTGACTGGGCGCCCGGATGTTCCTTCATACCTCAAATTCCACACCCTCCTCCCAATGGTGCATTCCATTATCCTCGACAACATTGACCCCACAGTAGTCTCCCAGGACATTAGCCTGTATGTTGAGAGATCACTTGATGGCTCCAACTGGACTACACCATATCCTTGGAAAATCCAGAGGCATGATGTGGACGAAATAACCAGCCGTGCAAACACTCTTTTTATTTTCGCAGCTACAGCCGTTCGCTATGTGATTGCAGGAGTACCTTGTGTGTCACCACAAAAGTCGATGGCTTATCTCTTTGGAGGTGCTTCCCTGACCGATCTCCATGATCTCTACCAGCGGATTGTGGATGAGGCCTTTCCAGTCCCAGGACCCAAAGATGATCGTGCAAATGATTCCCATAATCAAGCCATGAGGATTCTTAGCACAATTATGCATCTCCGTGAACCTTTGGATTGCCGGAGTTTGGCACAGTTGCTCGAACTGGACACAGAGCTGCTTTTGTGGACACTGGTGCCTCTAAGTGCGGTTATACATGTTTCTGAGAGACCTGGGGCCGTGATAAAGATCATACATCTCTCTTTCAGAGAGTTCATCACCTCCCGAGTTGGAGTGACACGGCCGGATCTCCTTTGTGGAACACAGGATCAGCAGTGCACATTAGCTGCAGCCCTTCTAAAAACCATGCACAAGGAACTCAAATTCAATATCTGTCATCTGCCCACTTCCTACTTGCGGAATGTTGACATGCCTAATTTTCAATGGCGGTTGGATGAATACATTCCAGGGCATCTTCGTTATGCATCTCAATTTTGGGTGGAACATCTTACTGACACATCTTATGAGTCCCACATTGCACAGACAGCAGAGAAATTGCTCCTTGAACGGTTCCTGTTCTGGTTGGAGGTCTTAAGTTTACTTGGAATGGTGAATCAGGCACCATATTATCTCTCTAAATTGATTGGATGGGCAACAAATGAGGTAAGGATCTTTACCCCTCAGAAGATGTAACAAGAAACTGAAAATTATCAGAACACTTCACTGGTCCTATTTGCAACAGATGCAAAAAGATTTATTTCCCTCTTTCAAGACGCAATTATTGAAAGTGCTCCACATATCTATATCTCAGCTGTGGCCATGGCACCTACCGAATCCGAAATTTGTAGGGTGTTTAAACCTGACTTCCCTCAATTATTATCAGTTACAAAAGGGAAGATGGTCAACTGGCCAGCCATAGTGTCAGTGCTTGCAGGGCACAGAGGGTGGGTTAACTGTGTTGCTTTCTCACCGGATGGCAAGCACATTGTGTCTGGCTCCTATGACAAGACTGTCCGTATTTGGGATGCCAGGACTGGCACTGCAGTCGGAGAACCATTGGAAGGACACACTCATTCTGTTCAGTCTGTTGCATTCTCACCAGATGGCAAGCATATTGTGTCTGGCTCCATCGACAAGACTGTCCGCATTTGGGATGCCAGCACTGGCACTGCAGTTGGAAAACCATTGGAAGGGCACACTTATTGTGTTCAGTCTGTAGCGTTCTCACCAGATGGCAAGCATATTGTGTCTGGCTCTGCTGACAACACTGTCCGCATTTGGGATGCCAGCATTGGCACTGCAGTCGGAGAACCATTGAAACACACTGATTATGTGTGGTCTGTTGCATTCTCACCAGATGGCAAGCATATTGTGTCTAGCTCCACCGACAACACTGTCCGCATTTGGGATGCCAGGACTGGCACTACAGTTGGAGAACCATTGGAAGGGCACACTCATCATGTTGGGTCTGTTGCATTCTCACCAGATGGCAAGCACATTGTGTCTGGCTCTGCCGACAACACTGTCCGCATTTGGGATGCCAGCACTGGCACTGCGGTTGGAGAACCACTGGAAGGGCACACCAATTGGGTTCAGTCTGTTGCATTCTCACCAGATAGCAAGCATATTGTGTCTGGCTCTGCTGACAACACTGTCCGCATTTGGGATGCCAGGACTGGCACTGCGGTTGGAGAACCATTGGAAGGGAACACTCATTATGTTTGGTCTGTTGCATTCTCACCAGATGGCAAGCATATTGTCTCTGGCTCCACCGACAATACTGTCCACATTTTGGATGCCAGTACTGGCACTGCAGCTGGAGAATCATTGGAAGGGCACACTGATCATGTTCAGTCTGTTGCATTCTCACCAGATGGCAAGCATATTGTGTCTGGCTCTGATGACAACACTGTCCGTATTTGGGATGCCAGTACTGGCACTGCAGTTGGAGAACCATTGGAAGGGCACACCAATTGGGTTCAGTCTGTTGCATTCTCACCAGATGGCAAGCATATTGTGTCTGGCTCTGATGACAACACTGTCCGCATTTGGGATGCCAGCAATGGCACTGCAGTTGGAGAATCACTGGAAGGGCACACTGATTATGTTCAGTCTGTTGCATTCTCACCAAATGGCAAGCACATTGTGTCTGGCTCTGATGACAACACTGTCCGCATTTGGGATGCCAGCACTGGCACTGCAGTTGGAGAACCATTGGAAGGGCACACTCATTCTGTTCAGTCTGTTGCATTCTCACCAGATGGCAAGCATATTGTGTCTGGCTCTGCCGACAACACTGTCCGCATTTGGGATGCCAGGACTGGCACTGCAGTTGGAGAACCACTGGAAGGGCACACTGATTATGTTTGGTCTGTTGCATTCTCACCAGATGGCAAGCATATTGTCTCTGGCTCCACTGACAGGACTGTCCGCATTTGGGATGCCAGCACTGGCACTGCAGTCGGAGAATCATTGGAAGGGCACACTGATCATGTTGGGTCTGTTGCATTCTCACCAGATGGCAAGCATATTGTGTCTGGCTCCGCTGACAACACTGTCCGCATTTGGGATGCCAGTACTGGCACTGCACTTGGAGAACCATTGGAAGGGCACACCAATTGGGTTCAGTCTGTTGCATTCTCACCAGATGGCAAGCACATTGCCTCGGGATCCAATGACCACACTCTACGTATTTGGGACCTAGATAGCACTATCAATAGCCCAGTCATTTCAGCATGTTCCAATGGATCTGCTTTCCTCAAGGTGGTTTTTGTATATCAGACCCTGTATTTAGCTAATTTTCTGCAGGTCATTCATCCTGAATCCTCTCGGTCTCCATCAAATTGGAAAATTGACAATAATGGTTGGATATCCTCCATTCCCTCAGAGCTTCTTCTCTGGCTTCCAACTCACCAGAGACCTGGTCTCTGGTCACCAAAAACACACTAGTTATTGGACGGCATCAGACCAAGCTATCTTTTGACAGCTTTGTTCATGGCACAAATTGGGCAAAATGTTGGGGCAGAACTGCGGACTTGTAATGTCAATGTAGTTTGTTGGATCATATAAGTCAGAATTTTTCTTCCCCTCTCTCTGTGCTCTGAAGCTTGAATGAAGGCCGAGGAAATCTCTCCTCAACATTGACTCAATTGTTCATTGTTGATGGAAAGACGACCCAACAACACGGTGTGGCTTTAAATAATGAGAAGCAGAGGATGACATAGGCCACAACCTGTGAGTCCGAAATAAGTGCAGTTGTAACTTTCAAGTTGGATGTGGTTTGGTCTCATTAAAGAATAGAAAATAGAGCGGACATGGAGAGAGAGAGCCAGAGCTTCAATTACATCATGTTTTCTCATGTAAAATGTTATCGGACCATGGAGGAAGAAAGAGACATTGATGGCGACTTGGTCTCGGTGACATTCAAACTCCGGAAGATATTATCTGACTATTGTTTCAACTTCTGTTGGAGGATCATTGCGGCTGCAATGGCTATGGGAAAAAAAACTGATAGACCTTACTTACCCAAGCAATGTGGAATTTTCTACTGCCTGACATTATTAGTATTGTGGATAATTCTATTTGACAACATCCCTTGTCAGGACAATTGTATCCCATAGCCATGAGCTTCATTCTTGGGATCACATTCAATTTGTATATCTGTACCAGGAATATCTTGACAACAAGGACTCCGAAGGAGAAGAAGGTTGGATTCTGGTACCACGCACAGCAGAGTTTCCAACCACAGCTGGAATAACATTGTCGGCTGAGTTGTCAGCCCCAGGCAACCCACCGGCAATATCTACCTTGAATTTTACTAGGCCTGAGGAGTCAGGCATATAATTTACACTCGCAGTCTCCACCATGGCCAAAGTGCTACCCACGATTGGTTCTGTATAAGCTGCTGTTCCCATTACATATGAGCCATCAGTGATGTCTATCTTGTTGCTGAAGCACTGTGTTGAGCCGGCCCTTAGACCACTTTCGGGTCTAAGCGGCTGGGCAGACTGCCACGGAGCTACGCCCGGCTAGACGTCCACCTGCGTCTAGATCAACAAGACCGCACGTGGCGAGCCGTGTTTAGCTGACCACACCTGGCCCCATCTGTCTCGATGCCCATTGTCTCCGTGCTGCTGTGAGCATGTGGGGGTTCAGGAAAGAGGGTGGCAGCATCACCAGAGAGCACTCAAATTACAAAGCTTAATCGTCGGTGACAGCATAAATTAGATGGCGAGCACCGAGAACACATGTGCAGGGACATACGGTATTAATAATTATGCGCATCGGCGGTGAAGAGGCCATAGGTACAGAAATATTGATGGGGTATAGAGATATTAAAAGGATGCAGAAGAGCTGAAGGGTGTTCTCTCGACGCACATGTGGCTAGTCAGTAAAGGCATACATAGACACATTGCTCGAAGGAAGTTCGGCCGGCCTGCATGCCGGTAGGCGACCTCTGGTCTCAGCGGTGCCTATGTGATCCAGACCATCATCATCTGGCCGCCTAAACCGAAATAGATGCTGATAGCATGCTGGTAGACCCAGCCAGGTCTAAGGCCCGGCTGAACGTAGTGAAGGAGGATAGTGAAGTCGCTTAGGAGGACTGTAAGGATTCACCCATATACATATATTTCTCCTATGATTATCACCACCACTAACACTCTCATTATGTTCCTATTACGACCCTTTATGCTCTCATCGTATCTCTTTTACTACTTGATTTAATCTTTATACACAACCGGATTAGTCAGTAGCAGTCACCTGATGAATATTAGACTTTACTCAAAAACCACCACCAGCAGCCCTCTTTCTGTCTATTCGTCCAGTCTCTCCGAAAGAAGATGTACCTCGTTGAGTCTTTCCGAGGTGCTAATGACCTGTTGAATCCTTCTGGGCACAAGCTTAGGTGATATAGTGAGTTATCGGCTTATAGTGTAACTGACACACCTTTCAACTTGAAGCCTGTCTCCTCATTATTGGCAAACATTCAGGTAGATACGGACATCTAGTCTAGGCTAGGGAGAAGACATCAGGGTGTACGGACATCCGGCTCCCGTCTGTGTCTGCTCCCGTGAACTGTTTGGACCATTCTGTGAAGGAGGTAGACTGCACGCGGGTTAGCGGGTATAACGTGAGAGAAAGATTGAGTAAGCGGAAGGACTCAAAACGCACCTCAAACACCAACCCCCCGCTCCTCAGCAACCCAAGACACCGCCCCGAGAATGTGTTCCCGTCCACGTCGAGGAGATACCTTAACGCATCGTCAGTATGGGCGCACACGAGGAGAAATGTAATGGGGATGAAGGGACAAAGGCGCGTTGCCGGGGTCAGACACGTAGTTAACCGGCTCGCGGGAGAAACAAAGTGCAGAACACAGTGATGATGGAGACGGAGAGACAAGAAACGCACTTGAACCCATACACCTCCTCCCGTGGGGCCGCATCCTCGCTGATATTGTACGCCACCTTGATCGGCTCCACGTCGCAGTCGTCTGTGCGTGCGTTAGCGTATTTTATCTCATTCTCAATCCATATCGGCGCTGCACGGCACCCCTTGTGCCCTCGCCGCACCCGGATCTTGCAAGCGAAAGAAATATACGACCGAAGGAAAGATACAACCTCATGCACCAGTACAATGCCCTGCATGCCAGGCCGTCATGCGCACGTCAAACAGGCCCCTCACGACGCTCTCCGGGTGCGCGGCGAGGTCGAGCAGCCAGAAACGCGGGAAGGACCGGAAGTTCGTCCCGCAGATGTGCCCGCCGTTGGACTTGCTGCGCCAGTCTGGGGGCGGGTGTCAGGGTACGAAGATGGGAGGAGGGGGGGGAGGGGAGCAAAGAGGAAAGCGGCCGGTTCATGGAAGAGGATGGGGAGGATGAGGCAGGGAAATGGGTAAATGTGCCACGGCAGTCGTCGAATTCGGATGTGTGAAAGCAAGAAAATGGAAAAGGTAAAAGTGGAAGAAACGCTTAACAGAGAAGAGAAAAGCACGCACACAGCACCCCCTTCTTGTCCGGTCCAGGTACGCGAACTGCCCAGCCCACCACGAGGTGTGGTAGTAGAACTGTAATAGACGCATAAAAAATCAGCATGGGAGAACAGCTCCGAGGAAGAAAGAGACGCAGTGCGCATGAAGACGCGGCTGAGCGCAGGCGAGACTGCAGACTGCAGGGGCACAGCGAGATGAAAGCCAGCCCCAGCCCCAGCCACCGCCCCAATCCACGCTTGTTTTGTTTTCGAACGGACAAGTAAACGCAGAACACAAAACACACCTCCCCCGGAACCAACACGTCCGCGAAACACATGTGCCCGCACTCTCCCTCTGCGTCTCCTTCTCCTCCCACTTCCCCTGTGCTGGAATTGAAAGTTGCGTTGGAATCAGAACTGGAGGAAAAGGAACCAGACCCAGGTGCCGGCACGCGGTCGCCCAGCCCGGCGATGCGTGCCATGCTGAGCACGGGGACGAGGCCAGTCATGAACTCGGCAGAGGAGGCGGAGAGGAGGACTGTGCGTGGGGGGTGGGGTAAGTGTGAAATTGAAGGAGAGCAAAGAAAGAAGGAAAAGAAGAAATGTGAAGGAAAGAGTAGACAGAATGTGAAGTAAGGAGAGCATGAGAACAAGTCGGCCCAATTTTTGGCGACACATTGCCCGCAAGCACTAAATTTACACCGCATGGCAATCGCCCCGAACGAACGAAATATCGCACTCGAACGGAGGAAACATCGCACGGAACGGACGAATAAGGGTATCAGGAAGAGCACGCACAAGGAACCCCATCCACCCTTCTCTCCCTGCCGCAGCCAGGCAGGGGCGTGAAGAAGGTGTGCGTTGAGGGCAGCACGAGCGCGAATGGTGTGTGGTCGTGCAGAGCGGTGAGGGCGGGGATTTGGGAGGGGTCTGTGTTTGGGTACGAGAAGGACGAGGATCGAACGGAAAACAGAATGCGAATGAAGAATCAGCGACACGAATACACGGAACAAGGAGAAGACATGCAGCGCCCTCAAAGAGCGGGAGGGTATCGAAGACACGCGGCTCGTTGCGGTCATTGATGAGGACTGTGAGGGGGGAGAGGGCGGAGGCGAACTACGGGAACGTTATGATCAGAATTGAAATCGGAAGGCAGTGAATGGCGCATCGAAAGGCACATAGGACGGCAGCGCAGCGCACCTTATTGATTGTCGTCTCCCACGCACCGTCAAAGTACGTCCCCTGGTACCCCGGCAGGTGCGCCTCCCCGCCCTGCACCCGGATCGCCGTGAGCCCGCGGCTCTGTCTTCAACTGCCCCCCCTCGCATCAGCCTTCCAAATACACCTAGCACCAACAGCGCACGCACCAGCTCCTCCACTCTGCGCACACTCTCGCGGAACCACCCCCGCTGCGCCCTTGCGTGCTCCGCACGCCAGAGTGGGAGGAAGTCCGCGTGCACGCCGTTGTACGCGTCCACAAGACACTGCCACTCCCGTGCGAACGCGAAGAACTGATTGTACCCGGTCGGCGGGGCCTGCCCGGTCTTGAGCGCGTAGCGTGCGTGCGCGGCGGCGAGCGTGCGTGGCTGCACGGCGTAGAGCGCGGCTACCGCGTGCTCTGCATCATCTGAGAAGGGGGAGGAGGAAGAGGGGGGCCTGTCGAGCGGGGCGTGGCCGTTGGGGTGCGCGGGCGGGGGGTTGTGCGGGTGGGTGGGCTGGCCGCCGGGCGGCGGGGCGCGTTGCCGGCTGGAGGAAGCGGGCGCTGGTACTGGTAGTACTCCTTGACGCTGGCGGGGAGGGGGAGGCCGACGGTGGGGGCGAGGATGGCAGCGAGGGCGAGGAGGGCGAGTGCGCCGGCTGCGATGAGGAGGAGCGGGCCGAGGCGGCGGCGGAGCCAGTGGCGGCGGTGCGGGGCGTAGGACGGGGACGTCGAGGCCAGGCCAGCACAAGCAGCGGGCGCGCAACGGTCGACTCGGGGTTGTAGGACATGGCGGCAGGAAGGAAGAGGGATCCAGAGAAGGGTAGAGGTGATCCATTGATCGGTGTCGTGATTCTAGGGCGATCTTCTCATGGCATGCTTAGTGCCCAGATTTACAAGAAGTAAATTAGGTTAAAGAACGGTAAGTAAGGCAGTCTCCTACCCAACCGCGGTTTCGAGGTTCATCAATCTCAGTAGTGGTATTTTAAGCTAATTCTGAGACACTGGCTCACGGGGAAATTCGGACCGTTGTGATGTGACAAATGATGGGACTCAAGTTGGGGATGCGGTGGCTGGAATAAAACATGGGTAAACAGCATAGCCACAATTTCCGGCAACTTCCGGAAGTCATCTCTAAAATGTCTCTTCGGCTCTCTCCTATGGAATAAAAATACTCTGGGTCCCCTAGGTCTTTCACACTGCTCACCCCAACAGCCCAGGGCACATTTCTGATCTTTATTGGGGTCACGATCCAAGTTATTCATGGAAAAGGACACTTTCACCAAGTGTTTACCCCACTTGCTACTCATATTTGTGCCTTGGAGCACGAAACTTTTCAGGGAGGTCTGAAGAGATATAAAAGAAGTTGGGACCTCCAAACCTATTTTATTTCGGATGAATGAGCCCTCCCACTGATTTTCTACTGAATTTCGGGAAGTTGTTTACCTATGTTTTATGGCAGCCGCCGTGGACACTGGAGAGGTTGATCCCCCAAGTTAGGTCACACATCAGTCACATCACTGCGCCATCGGTAAGCCATTTTCTGTATCCAATAAAAGATACCGCTACTGAGACTGATGAACCTTGAACCACGGTTGGGTAGGAGACTGCCTTACTTACCGTTCTTTAACCTAATTTACTTCTTGTAAATCTGGGCACTAAGCATGCCATGAGATCGACTTGGCGGGGATTCTTGGCAGCCGGCCCGGCTCAACCCTAGATGAAGGTTAAGGTTAGGCAGAAAATGTTCATTTTTTATGGCTCAAGAAAATACATACACCCTAAAGAAAGAAAGTTCACAAACAAAGAAAGTTCATAAAAAAAAGCACTTCAGGCTACCCTTATTACCTACCCTTAGGGATAGATTATTTCTTATGGAATAACTAGCCCTAGGGAGGTGTTTTTCAAGGGTCCTCCCACGTTCTGGGGACGTCCCACTGCTCGGGTGGGGACTTCCCATTTGTGGTCTTGGGATGTCCCATGCGCCGCAGGCAGGCAAAAATTTTGCCTTTTTTGCCAGTGTGGGACATCCCCCGGCCGCAGGCCGAACCGAAAAAATCGCCTTTTTCAGCGGTTAAAGTTGGTTATATCCCCCATGTAATAAAATATTTTTCCTTCCACAGCTGCTCGGGTACCGCTCTGCCCTTGTGTGTCAGATCGCTCTGCACCTACTGCTACCACCTTGCCCATGTGCACCTTGCATGCACCTCTGCCTTGCGTGTTATACGGGTGTGCACCGACCACCTCCATCTTGCTCAAATACGCTTCTGCATTGCGCATCAGATGGGCCTGCATGAATGTGCCTCCACCTCGCACATCGGACGGGTGTGCACCTACCGCCTTCGCATTGTGTGCCGTGGGACATGGGACGTCCCAGTTAGCTATGTGGGATGTCCCACTTCAATTGAGGGGATTTCCCACAAGCACATATGGGACATCCCACAAAACCATTTGGGACATCCCACAAAAGCACTTGGGACATCCCACAAAAACACTTGGGACATCCCACACAAACACCTGGGACGTCCCACTTTAATCGTGGGGACATCCCATTTACTGTAGTGGGATTTCCCCACAGGTGGGAAATCCCCCTTCAATAATGTGGGACATCCCACCTCGGTTCATTGGGATGTCCTATTGACGGGGGAATTCCCCGTCAGAACATCACATCTCGGTGGGATGTCCCACAAATAGAGGTGGGACGTCCCACCTCTATTAATTTGAAGGTGGGATGTCCCCACCTTTATCTTTTTTCAAAGTGGGACATCCCATCCCGAGTGGGGATATCCCTCGTTCCTCACGAAACCTCTGTCTAGAGGCAAATCAGCTTGACTTACACTAAATTATGTAATATCAACCTGCACACTCATTCCTGCATCCTCCCTGACCTGTTTGACCAGAATTTCCTAATTGGGACATTGGCGGTAGTGGCCGGATTGGGAAGCCATACTTTTTTTTTTGCCAACACAAAAAAACCTTTGTGTTGGCACAAATTACATTGTTGGGCTCACTTGACTCAATGGTTAATATGCCTCACCTTTACCTTACATAATTTTTTCTCCACTGCCCGCACATTCAACTCACACCAAGACACTTTATTGTTTTTGTTCTTACTTATCTGAGTGCACACATGATGGTGTATGTGGCGCCTCTAGTTAGAGGCAATTCAGCTAGTCACCACATGCTGCAGCATATGAGTTGAGGGACTTAGAGAATTTCTTGTGGTGCATTATATAATCACCCAACGCGTGCCTCCCGACGGCGGGAGGTGCACCATCCCAAAAAGGAAATTACTAAAAAGATATGATAAATTGCCAAAAGAAAATAGAAGAAAAATAAGGTTGCCAAAATTGTGCCATCAACACTGCTGAAACCTGCCCCTATGTACTGGAATTGACTAGGATATACCGATGTGTGTGGTGTGATTGCATGCCTGGCCCGCCATCATACATGATCCTAAAATCACGTAAAAATAACCATTAAAAAGAGAGAAAAAAGCTGACCCAGATGCATGCAATGCGCCACGTGCGCCCCCGATGCCTGCCCCGTGCGCTTGAATCTGATCCCGTACCTGGGCTGCTTGGACCCGCCATCAGACATGATCCTAAAATGATGTGAAAATAACCATTAAAAACAGAGAAGGAAACTGACCCAGATGCACATAACGCGCCACGTGCGCCCCCGATGCCTTCCCCGTGCGCTTGAATCTGATCCCGTACCGGGGCTGCCTGGCCCCGCCATCAGACATGATCCTAAAATAATGTAAAAATAACGATTAAAAACAGAAAAATAAACCGACCAGGATGCACCCTACGCGCCACGTGCGCTGCGGACACCCGGTAGCCTGAAGTGAAAAAAAGAGAAAGTTCACAAACAATTGTTTTCATCTCAAGGTTTATTCAAGAGGAGACCCAGAAAATGTTTACTTTCCACCAAAACTGAGTTAAGTTTCTACTAAAAATAGGTGTTTATACAGCAATTTATTAAATGTGCAAGGTGACCGCCATAAGTACTTAGGCATCCTCGTCAAACACGGAGCTTTACCGACTCAACATCTCAGTCTAAGTAAAACTCACCCGACTTGGATCACTGTGTTCTATTCAAGAACTCCGCAGCCTCACACAGCTCCCCCTTGCAGTTCCACGCGGCTGTGTTAATCCGAGGCGGGCGATTCCCAATAATCGACAAGGGCTTTCTATCCAGCACGGTACCCTGGGGAAGCGAGTTGGTATCCTGTCATTCCTGGCGCATACATTCACCGGCGAACGCTGGACAACGGGCGCCGTTTATAAACTGCAGCAGTAGTCAAGCAGCAGTTCCTTCCCACCGCGCTACGGCGCACACAGGGTAAAAAGATCACAAACAGAACTCTATGCCCCCGCGGGGAGTCGAACCCCGAGCTCCCGCTCGCACATTTCCAAAGGAGTTTATAGTTGAGACGGGTGATTTCCAATAATCGCCAAGGGCTGTCTACCCATACATCCAACGCTGAGAACTGAGCGAGTTTGATAACGTTCCTTTTGGAGCCCTGGTGCGCGTGAAGTCAAGTCTGGTGGACGGTAAGCGAAAACACATCCACGCCGGTTGAGCCACAGAATAAGCCGCAGGCAGGTCTGGAGGTGAAAATTAACTCGCTCGCTCGGCCGGAGATAGAACTGTTTCATCGGTAAATTAGAGTAAAAACCCCGTGTATAGACATCATGCCCTCGGGGGATTCGAGCCCCAGCTCCCGCTTGAACGGCACATAGCCGTCGCAGACGATTTCCAACCATCGACAAAGGCTTTGCATCCACACGTTGGAACACGGCGAACTGGCGAAGTTGACGGGGTTTGTGGCTGCAAACAGTTAACATATCAAATAATCAGGAGTGCTCTCCTGATTGTCGGACTGATTGCGGCATGAGACTGGCAGCCATGATAGGCCTCACACCGGGGACGAAAAAAGGTGGGACGCGGTCGAAACATGCCGTCGGGGGGAGTCAAACCCCCAAATTCCGCTTGTGTAATGAAATTTGAACGACATATAGCGGACGCGGATGATTTCCAATAATCGACAAGGGCTTCTACTTCACGGGTGCATGCGGGGAACTGGCGGAGTATGCAGAGAACAGTAAACGCGCTGGACCGGATGGAAAAATGCAAAGCGTGCTATGTTCGGTAGGCTTGAGACATGCAGGGGGCAAACTGGGTTGCGATACACCGCGATGGGGACAAAAAAGTAGCAGGATTTAGAATCATGCCCTCGGGGGAAGTCGAACCCCACCTCCCGCTTAAATTCCGTCGCAGCCCATCACCCAACGCGGGTGATTTCCAGCAATCGACGAGGGCCTTCAATGCAGAAATTGGAACGCGGACAAGGGAGTTAGTTGGGTGGATACGACCCCGGATAAAACTAGGCAGTCCCGTTTCTGGAACATGCCGAGTTGTAGCCCGTACATACGCTTGCTAAGCTGGGCCTGAGTATAGGAAGATGGTGTGTAATGTGCGACATGGTACTCGCTCGGGCGATGGGACTCGCACTAGTTGGCACAAAAAGGAAACGGACGGTAGCGCCTATGCTCGCAGGGGGCGTCGAACCCCCGGCTCCCACTTCAGTAATGAACCACACATAGCGGACGCGGGCGATTTCCATCAATCGACAAGGGCTTGTATTCACCGGTTGAAGACGGCGAACTGGCGGAGTTCGCAGGGTTGTGACTGCGAATATTGAATGTCTGCGCGGAGGACTGCAATCAGATAATCACGAGTGCTCTCCTGATCGTCGGACGGATGGCGGCATAAGACTGGCAGCCGCCGAACTTGATCGTGATACGCCTCACGATGGGGACAAAAAAGAGAGATACCTCCATCACCTATGCCCTTGGGGGGAGTCGAGCCCCAGCTCCCACTTTCAGTTCCAGAAATAATGCATTTATCTGCCGCGGGTGATTCCAATAATCGACAAGGGCTTTCCATCCGGCATGGTATCACGGGGAAATGTGTTAGTTGATACTGTAATTCCTGGCGCATAAATTCACCGGGCGAGCGGAATTGATCGCAGCCGGACAGTTCCGTCCCTCCGGACTACGGAGTAGTGGATCATGCAGAACAAAAAATCACGGAAACGAAGGGTATTGGAGTCGAACCCAGCTCTTATGAAATTCCCCAACAAATAGTTGAAGCGGGTGATTTCCAGTAATCGCCAAAGGCATTCTGCGTAAACATTTAAAACCAAGAACTGAGTGCGTTGGATAACATTTTTCTTCACGGCGAACCCAAAAAGTCATTTTTCTCACAACACCGATTCTTTTTATCTTGCGTGATCCGTGGAGATATGGTATGGGTTAATTTGTGTCAGAATTCTTGAAATTGTGAATAGTTCATGCTGCAATTTTATCTGGAGTCATTTGGCCCAGAAATGAGCCGGAACGAGCATGTGCAGAACATTATAGCACCACTGCACTTCAACCACAGTCTAGACTCTAGTTGAAATACTCCTGGGAGTGATCCTCAGTTGTCGGTCATTCATATGTTCACCGCAAACAGTTAGTTCCTCTCAACCCCTGGGCTAGGACTTGTGGTTCTGTTGTGCTTGGTCACAGACAGGTTGATCTGAGGGCTGTCGTTGACAAGGGTATTCCGCTCTCCCTTAAAAACAGTGACCTGGTCATGATGTCATGCAATTTAGGCATTGATGGATGATATTGTACTTTTAAGTGGGGTGGACCTGATGTGTCGGAATGAGCTTTGAATGAGTAAGGAATGATAACAAGGCAACAAATCCTACCAAGCGGGGGATTCGCTAGGGGCTGGGCTGGCAGGGGAAAGCGGAGGGTTCGATGTCCTCTAAGGATCCTTGGCCCGCATATGATATTGTCAGCGGATGAGGTACACGAGCTCAAACCGGTCGCGGTTTGTTGTAGTGGTGATGGCGAGAGCGAGAGACACGGCGGTGATCAATTAATTTTACTGGGGGAAAATGATATCTTCAATATCTCCTCGGTCTTACACTACCACACTCGGCGCATGCATGTCTCAACAGCTCAATTGAACTGGCTCACCACGGAAAGAAGTCCTGGTTCGGAGATTTATGTACAGCAGCATCCAAGCTACCCTTCGAATGCCCGCCTCCACAGATTCAAGACGCAACTCCAGAGAGCATCAAGGTGTACGCAAAATCTGTGGAAGTCTTAGCATTGGAATGGCTACAGCGTCAGGTTGACTCCTCCAACAAACTTTACTTGTTGCATGGACGCCATGAACCTCAGAAAGATAAACCTCCAACGGCAATTACACTTTATCTACGACACTACTTATTTATGGTGAGGACACAGAAATATAGAGAGGCTCTAACCTCGATTGCTCTCCACTCACCTGCTAGCTGTGGAAAAGCTCCACCATGTTGATCATGCACATCAATCAGTACCTCGCGAAGCGCACCTGTGTCGTTTTTGTTTGAATGCCGTAGAAACCCCAGAACATGCTCTACCGGAATGCAATGCACTCCTGAATCTGGGCAATATTTTTCTGGAGAAACTTCTGCGGACCGTTCCTACATTGCAACAGCAAATGGTAAAGCTAGATAGCACATAATTCCTGAAGGCTATCATCTACCCGCGCACCACGATCGTACTTGTGGCTAAATTTGTGCACGATGTTCTGGAGGTGTTCTACTCTGTCCCAGTTTACCGTCCAAGCGCAAGAGAGAATATTGTCGTGTGAAGGGGACTTATCTCGGCCAAGTGGTGTTTCTACTAATTGCTTTCAGACGTCGACTGGGTTCTACAGCGGGGCATGAGTGGCTTAAAAACTACTTGTGGTATCTGCGAGCTTGGCTTGGAAGATGTTTGAAGGCTCAGGGGCAAAGGTGTAATTCAGCTTGCTTTGTACATTGGGAGAACTCCTGGAAACCGGTGTTCGTTATTCAGACCGTGCTTTGTACCCTACCTACCTACCAACCGACCTCTAAGCTGGCGGTTTCGATCTATCGTGGCCTGTAGGCGATTAGCGACGTCTGATAGATCATACCGCCACACTCAAGTGGTTGTAGCGCACCGCGGAGTACTCCGATCCGAGGATGTCCGGGCGGAGTTTGAGAGTGAACAGATTTTTATTTCTCCAGTCAAAAGGATGTGTCAGTACTCCCACGACCATCTTTTTCCACTTCGCACCGTCACGTCGCACCGTCGCTGCGCCTTCTCGCCCCAACGCGCTCACACATCTCGTCCTCCAGCCTCTACTATGATCGGGCGTCCGCTTCCCGACTGCCCCCGCACTTCCGAGAAATTTCTCGAAGATTTTCGATATCCTGCACCAGTTTTGCGACTATAAAACAGATTCTAAACTCGATGAAACCCGTCTTAGTTCTCATTCGGGAGTCTGACTATGGGCGAAGGCCCCATTGTCTGAAGGAGGAGACTACATCTCCGACAGGCAGAAGCATCAAGAACATGGGCAAGATCTAGATAAACTATCAAAGTGTTTCCCCAAAATTTATGATTCTCTTCTCACCTGACCGAACTGCCACGCAGATGTCGAATCACCACCTTGTGTGGGCCGATTATGGTGAATGACTAATTCTGTGTGCACCACAAAGAAAGCCCAGCAGACAACCATGAAAAAAAGTCGGAACACCAACGTCCAACCAATCTGCAGGTCGTAAACCATTTCCCGGGGCCTTGCAATTGGCTCGGGATGCAAGCTGGATGCCACGTGGTGGGTCGCCGTTACGTGGTGGGTCAAAGAAGTTGGATCTACTTCGGGATGAAGGCCCTCGATGGCTCGAGGATAAACTGAGGAAGTCAGAAGCCTCAGCGTAATCACCTAGTCGGAATAATTAATAATAATAACAAAGACAATGACTTCAATGAGCAGGACTCACTTCCCTGAGTCTCTGTGACCCTCCTTCTCGCATTCGCCGTACCATCGTCCTACAACCAACGGCTCGGACCCCCTGATGGTATAGCCCAGAACTGTCAATCCTACGATACAACAACCAACGATGCGCCCAGATTTTAATGCTGAAAATGGGTAGAAAATGATGGCCACAGCCTCGTGATTGCATTCAGGGGTTTGGCCGAAGGTAACAGCCGTGGCGAGCACAGCGAAGATGAAGGACACGGTCAGGTAGGTGTGGATAGACGAAACTACGAGGAGCACGAGGTCGGGGGAGACACGTTTAGTGGCGGCAAGTGAAATCATGAGGGTAATCCAAGCCATAGAGATGAAATATATTGTGATGACGGCACTGGCAGGTCATCGGTTAGGGGCATCTGCGTGAATGGGGAACAACTCACTCCTGGAAGCTAATTTCTGGCGCAGGATTCAGTCCAAGAATGAGACCGGCCACCGCCATGGCAGTATTTGTGGCTATGAGGGTATACAAGACTCCAGAAATTGCATTGCAGGAATCCGAATGTGCGCAAACAATGCCTGAACACGATTCCAATCTCAATCAGTGCACGTAACCAACCGAAGAGAAGAGTAACAGAGTCTGAAAGTAATAGGATACGCGCACGCTGATATCACAGCTCAAGTTATACACGCAGGGGGACGACATGGAGGATGTGTGCCACATCACGACGCTAATGGCCGGAATGATCCGACAGAAGGCCATCGGTCACGTGTCTGCACTAGTCACGGGCACCCACGTGATCGCCACGGGTCCAAGGGTGATGGTAAATCGGTCGCAGACCGATTACAGTGCACCTCATCACATCACGTTTCCGCATTTGGCAGTACACTTGTAAATTTTGAACTTCTAATTACAATTTTTCGGAAGAATGAGTGCCTCTGGAAACACTGGAAAACATACAAACTAGGTGTAAAGCACCTGGGGTGTGCTCAGCTAGTTCATCGGAGAAGATTTTATTTTTTCATTGCCGGAAAAGTGATACAAACCCTAACCCTACTGAATTACATAATCAATTTCCTAATTGGGTAGGTCCGGCAGCCGATGTATTCTGTCGGTTACCTCTCGGCTTGCGCGCGCAATGATGTTGGGGTCCCGCATGACCTCCACTGGGATGTGTCGATGTGATTTGTATTTTTTGACAGCATAGAGACCTGCCTGCGGCGCATGGGACATCCCAAGACCACAGCTGGGAAGTCCCCACCCGAGCAGTGGGACGTCCCCAGAACATGGGAGGACCCTTGAGAAACACCTCCCTAGGGCTAGTTATTCCATAAGAAATAATCTATCCCTAAGGGTAGGTAATAAGGGTAGCCTGAAGTGCGCATACGTGGCGGAACACGACAACGACAGAAAGGTTTTCCTTGTTAGCTTTCATTGTCTGCTCGACCGAGTTAGTAGTCCACAGCACATTGAGCAGCGGGAATTGGGCACCGAGATCATATCCGCCACCTCGCATACAGCATTGACCGCCCCTTCCACGCCGGGAATGCCAATCCCCGTAACACCCGCCTGGGCGAGCCTAAGCACTGGGAGAATGCTTTCGAGGATCGTAGTGGCCGACGGGAACTGAAGAGGTCCGGCTGCGGGGGATTGAGGCGAAGGTGCCGCCATTGTAAGTGGGGGGGAGTGGGGTAGTGTGGTCGTGGTGGAACGGAGGGAAGCAAGTAACGAGGCTTCACAGCTACAGAAAGATTGACAGATTGACAGATTGACAGCTAACACGGCCGCGATTCTCTGCCGATGCTAAATTTGCACGCGCTCACCACACCATTCCGTTGGTATTTGTAAGATTTAGTAAGGTATAAAAATACAGTGCGGTTATCACACAAGACCGAGACCTGAGGAACGGACTCGGAGATGGATGGGCCAGAAAGCGCGTTTGGAAAATCACGAATGGTGCAGCGCAGAGCCGAAACGCGATGCAGCGCAGATCCGAAACGCCGCCCAAATCCGCGCGGTGAAAGTTCCTCGGCGGGACTTGCTCAATCGGGACATGCCGCTGCTCGCGCCGTTGAACGACTCACGCCTCGCCGTACTCCCACAACAATTCTCGACACAGCCTTCCGGTGTGAACCCCACACGAGCGCACGAGGACTAGTCTGCGCTCATCCGCGCTTCTCAGCGGGTCCGCGCCTTTCCTCCGCGCACCTTAAAATGTAAGCGTCCATGCCGCGCCCCTCCACCACTACTGCCTGGGCCCTGGGAGCGCCGGCGCTCTTCCCCAGTCCCCGTGCTCACCCGGACTCCGCTCCCGTCCTCCGTGCACCTCGAAATGCGAGCGCCCACGCCGTCCGAGCACCCGCCGCACTTCCGCACCTGCGCGCTCAGTTCCGTACATAGGCCGTGCTCCAGTTCCCGCGCCACGTGCCCGTCTCCTCCGCAGGCCACGCGCCTCCGCTGCGGCACGCACATGCGGCCCTAGCAGCGCTAGTACGTGCTCCCCTTCTCGCAGCGACCCAAAGAAGAAAAAGAATTGAAAAGGAAAGGAAGAAGAAATCCGCGCAGGATAGGCGGTGCGAGCGAGGAAAAATAAAGAGGGCTGATAGAGGAGACAAGGAGCGCGACGCACCCAGACACAGGGGAGCAACAGCCGATGCCGGAGCGAGACGGAGAACGAGCCTGGGAACAGCGAGACGAAGGGGTAGAAGTGGCGCGTGGTGCAGGAAGATGAAGGAAAAACCAGCGCGGGAAGGGGGGCGACGAATCGATCGACGGGCGGACGTCGCCTAGTCGCTATACGGCGCACACCCTCCTGCGCGCCATGAAGAGCGAATCAGCTCGCCCGTCGGAGGCGCGTGCCGGGAGGCAGGGAACAAAGCCGCCACTCATCCCCATGCGGGACCGTGGGGGCAAAACGGAACGCGGGCGGGCAAGGAGAACGCGAGGATAAAGTGGGATGAAGACATAGTACATTAATATTAGGGCGGAGTGGGAACAAATCAAATCGGAAACGCAGATAGACGAGGAAAGAGTGCAATGAGAATGAATGGACGGCGCCCGGATGCCTTGGCTGCTCGAAGCTCCGAAGGCTCCGTTGGTGTCCTCGTTCGAAACCGGAGCGCTGAAAGCGACAACCGCAGAAAGAGGAAACATGTAGCCAATAAAGGCAGTGGGTAAGTGCAGGAGGAGCAATAAGAACGAAGGACGGTGTGGAGTGCAAGGAAATATGGATACTGGCACGAGAAAGCACGAAGGAGGGCCGACGCACAGATGCATTCTGAACCCTGAGGCGTTAGGGTAAAAGAAGGGGATCGTGATAGGCGTCTTGATGTCCGTGGGCGCGTTTCTTTTATTGAGCGAGGTTCGAGCTAGGAATGATAAACTGTCTGTCAAGAGAGGGACAGAAATAGCGAGGGGATACGACAGAAATGGATGGATAGGCGGAGGTGAATTAGCGACGCGAATACAAATACAGGGAGCGAGGAGAAGGGACGCACCGCCCTCGAGGAGCGGGAGCGTGTCGAAGACGACGCGCGGCTCGTCGCGGCCGTTGATGGGGACTGTGAGCGGGGGGAGGGCAGATGCGAACTGTGTGGAGTCAGTAAGATGTGGGATTGAGATCGGAGGGAGGTGAGTTGCGCGCAGAGGTAAGATAACGGGAGAAACGCAAGCGCACCTTATTGATCGTCGTCTCCCACGCGCCGTCCGAGTCAAAGTACGTCCCCTGGTACCCCAGCAGGTGCGCTTCCCCGCCCTGCACCCGGATCGCTGTGTCGCTGTGAGCCCGCGGCTCTCCGTCTTCAGCTAAAACAATCCCACGTGTCAACACTTCGAGCGAACCAACGGACGGACGCGCGCCGGCTCCTCCGCCCTGCACACACTCTCGCGGAACCACCCCCGCTGCGGCTGCGCGCGCTCCGCGCACCAGGACGGGCGGAAGTCCGCGTGCACGCCGTCGTACGCGTCCACCAAACACTGCCGCTCCCTCGCGAACGTGAAGAATTGATCGTACCCGGTCGGCGGGGCGCGCCCGGTCTTGAGCGGCGGCGAGGGTGCGCGGCTGCGCGGCATAGAGCGCGTCGACCGCCGCGTCGGCGTTCGGATCTTCGGAGGAGCCAGAGGACGAGGGGGGCCCGTCGAGCGGGGGGTGGCCGTCCGGGCGCGCGGGCGGGGGCGGGGGCGCGTGCGGGTGGGCGGAGGCGCGTTGCCGGCTGGGGGAAGGGCGCTGGTACTGATAATACTCCTTGACGCTGGCGGGGAGGGGGATAGGACATGGCGGCGGGAAGGAAGAGAGGGATCCGGAGAAGGGTAGAGGTGATCCATTGATCGGCGTCGTGATTCCAGGGCGATCTTTGCCCGCTTCCCACGCAGTTCAAAAAATTTCAGTGTTCGAGTGCGTCTAGCTCTCTAAAATTCCCTCAAATCCCTTGCATGAGCGCGTTGAACGTCCGACGTGCCTCGAATTTTCAGAGGTTTTCTTGGTGGTTCAGTTTCTTTTCGTCTCCCGATCAATTTCCCGAGTTACGGCGACTCGAATTTACCCCGCATTTCGCACGTTGTCTGAATATTTCCTAGTTAGGACAGAGTTCAGTACTATGGTGACGCGAATTTCACCACGAGGGTGGTGGTTACACATAAGTAGGAGGTACGTGTATTTCAGTTTTTACTGTCTAATTACTGGTGTGCGTGCGCAGGGGATAATTATACCCAGGGAGAGGATGCTCTAAATCTAGACAAAAATTTCATACTTGACGACCATGCCCCCGGGGGGAGTCGAACCCCCAGCTCCCGCTTACTCGGCCCACCACCCAACGCGGGCGATTTCCAACAATCGACGAGGGCCTTCCATGCAGAGACTGGAACACGGACAAGGGAGTCAGTTGGGTGGATAGGACTCCGGATAAGACTAGGCAGTCCCGTTTCCGGAATATGCCGAGTTGTAGCCCGTACATGCGCTTGCTAAGCTGGGCCTGAGTATAGGAAGATGGCACCTACTGTGCGACATGGTACTCACTCGGGCGATGGGACTCGCACTAGTTGGCACAAAAAAGAAACGGACCGTCGTACCTATGCCCCCGGGGGGATTTGAACCCCCGGCTCCCACTTTCACTTCCAGAAGCATTTATCTGAGGTGGGTGATTTCCAGTAATCGACAAGGGCATTCTATCCAGCACGGCACCCCGGGGAAGTGAGTTGGTATCCTGTCGTTCTTGGCGCATACATTCACCGGCGAACGCTGTACAACGGGCGCCGTTTATAAACTGCAGCAGCAGCTGCCAGCCAAGCAGCAGCTCCTTCCCACCGCGATACGGCGCACACAGAGTGAAAAAAAAAATCAGGGGGAGCAACATGCCCTCAGGGGGAGTCGAACCCCAGCTCCCGCTCGCACAATTCCAAAGGGTTTATAGTTGAGACGAGTGATTTCCAATAATCGCCAAGGGCTGTCTACCCATACATCCAACGCTGAGAGCTGAGCGAGTTTGACAATGTTCCTCTTGGATCCCTGGTGCGCGTGAAGTTGCGTGTTGCGCACGGAAAGTAAGCACAACCAAATTCACGCCAGTTGAACCACAGAATAAGCCGCAGGTCTGGACGTGCCAATTAATTGGCTCGCTCGGCCGGAGATAGAACTGTTTCATCGGTAAATTAGAGTAAAAATCACACGTATCATCATGCCCTCGGGGGAGTCGAGCCCCAGCTTCCGCTTGAACGGCAAATAGCCGTCCCGGACAGTTTCCATCAATCGACAAGGGCTTGCTATCCGCGGTTTGAACACGGCGAACTGGCGAAGTTGACGGGGTTTTGTGGCTGCGAATAGTTAACATATCAAATAATCGCGAGTGCTCTCCTGATCGTCGGACCGATGGCGGCATGAGACTGGCAGCCGTGATACGCCTCACACCGGGGACGACAAAAGGTGGGACGCAGTCGAAACATGCCGTCGGGGGGAGTCGAACCCTCAACTTCCGCTTGTGTAATGAAATTTGAACGACATATAGCGGACGCGGATGATTTCCAATAATCGACAAGGGCTTGTACTTCACGGGGGCATGTGGGGAACTGGCGAAGTGTACAGAGAACATTAAACGCGCTGGACCGAATGGAAAAATACAAAGCGTACTATGCTCGGTAGACCGATTGCGTGAGACATGCAGGAAGCAAACTGGGTTGCGATACACCCGCAATGGGGATAAAAAAGTAGCAGGATTTAGAATCATGCCCTCGGGGGGAGTCGAACCCCACCTCCCGCTTAAATTCCGTCGCAGCCCACCACCCAACGCGGGTGATTTCCAGCAATCGACGAGGGCCTTCAATGCAGAAATTGGAATGCGGACAAGAGAGTCAGTTGGGTGGATACGACTCCGGATAAAACTAGGCAGTCCTGTTCCGGAACATGCCGAGTTGTAGCCCGTACATACGCTTGCTAAGCTGCGCCTGAGTATAGGAAGATGGCGCCTAATGTGCGACATGGTACTCGCTCGGGCGATGGGACTCGCACTAGTTGGCACAAAAAGGAAACGGACGGTAGCGCCTATGCCCGCAGGGGGCGTCGAACCCCCGACTCCCACTTCAGTAATGAACCACGCATAGCGGACGCGGGCAATTTCCATTAATCGACAAGGGCTTGTGTTCACCGATGGAAGACGGCGGACTGGCGCGGTTTACAAGGTTGTGACTGCGAATATTGAATGTCTGTGCGGAGGACTGCAATCAGATAATCACGAGTGCTCTCCTGATCGTCGGACGGATGGCTGGCAGCCGCCGAACTTGATCGTGATACGCCTCACGATGGGGACAAAAAAGAGAGATACCTCCATCACCTATGCCCTTGGGGGGAGTCGAACCCCCGGCTCCCACTTTCAGTTGCGCGTGCTCTCGTCAATCTGAGGCGGGTGATTTCCAATAATCGTCAAGGGTTTTCTATCCAGCACGGGAGGGAACACGGCGAACAGTGTTGGTAGGCGGTTGGATACCGTAATTCCGGGCGCATAACTTCTTGACCGAGGGAACATAGCTGGGCGAACGCTGGAGAAAACCGACAGGGAATACCTCACACAGCGAGATAAATTGAGATAGAAAGGCGCTGAATGAGACTAACCATTCCCTCGGAGGGAGTCGAACCCCCAGCTCCCACTTTCAGTTCTGGAAAGAATGCATTTTTCTGACGCGGGTGACTGCCAATAATCAACGAGGGCTTGTGGTAAAGGAATTGGATCCCGGGTAAGTGAGTGCATCGTTGGGTCTGGCGCACAAATCGACCATGGGAACACCGTCTGGCGACAGGCGCCGTTTATAAACTGCAGGAGTATACAGGGTTTTGTGGCTGCGCATAGTCAACATCTGCGTGCAGGACTGCAATTGAGTAATCATGAGTGCTTTCCTGATCGTCGGACGAATGGCGGAATGAGCCTGGCAGCCGCCGAACTTGGTCGTGATAAACCTCACGATGAGGATAAAAAAGAGGGAGGCTTTCCGCCAATTATGCCCTCGGGGGGGGTCGAACCCCAGCTCCCACTTTCAGTTCCGGAAAGAATGCATTTATCTGCCGCGGGTGATTCCAATAATCGACAAGGGCTTTCTATCCAGCATGGTATCACGGGGAAGTGCGTTAGTTGATACTGTAATTCCTGGCGCATAAATTCACCGGGCGAGCTCTAATGAACGGCGGAATTGATCGCAGCCGGACAGTTCCGTCCCTCCGGACTACGGAGTAGTGGATCACACAGAATAAAAAAGTCACGGAGATGAAACATAATGGAGTCGAGCCCAGCTCTTACTTATGGAATTCTCCAAGAAATAGTTGGGGCGGGTGATTGTGATGGAGAGCAGCCGGCTAGAGAGTCGGCAGCTAGTTCTGGCACAAGAAGATTGTCGGTCGGTCAGTCCAACGACGTGAGTGGCGTAATGATAGTATTGACCAAGGGACTAACTACGGACATCACAGGCTATATACGATGGAAATTAGGGACTCACAGGTGAAGGAAAGGGGAAACAAATCGAGGAGCGTGGTATCGTAATGACAGTAGTCGTGTAGAGTCAGAATCAAATTAATGAAAGTGATATCTTGGCGACGGCAGTCGCGTCAAGTCGGGATCAACAGAAATTTCGGGGAGAATAAAAAATGAGGATCAAGTAAAACTTAACTGTTACAGTGATTCAGTAATCGCCAAGGGCTTTCTACTCAAACATTTAATATTTAATACCAAGAACTAAGTAAATTTGACACAGTTTCTCTTGCATCCTCGTGCACGTAAAGCTGAGTCTTGCGCACGGGAACCCACGTGGATGCGGATACTTTATTCGGACCAGATCAAGTCTTAGTCAAAGCAGGAGTTACGATACAAGGTTTTTTTTTTTTTCGCGTTTCAGCCTCAATTGACATTATGCAAGCCAAAAACAAATGAATTACAAACAATAGATAAAAACTACTACGAATTCCATCAGACAAACGCTCGACTCGCTGACCTCGCACCGCAAGGCCCTTGCGAGCAGAAACAGTTTGAGACCAAACGTCCTCGAGGCCCCGCTCGCGCGGGGACATGTTCTCGGTTAAACGAGTGAGCGCGAAAGTCATCGAGTGGAATTGAAGATGCGGCATTTGTAAAAATGCGAGACTCGGTCAGTTTCTATAAAAAGATCCTGATGAGTATGTATCTGAGGAATCTATTTGGCGGAGCGAGCCTTACATACTTTTTGCAGGTGGTCCGTGCGCGAGGATGTACACGTGATATTGGCTCTCCCAGAAATCGTCCGAGTTGGACAAGTTGCGATGAAGGACGAAGTGGTGTTGGTTGTGGTACAATACACACTTGTGTATAGTAAAGACCAAAGAGAAGGTGCAAGCGGTAGTCTAACAACAGCCCAGAGAAAATAATAAATCAAAACTAAATATTTCGTAACACGGCCCACACCTAACGCCGTTCAGTCCATTGGGCGCGTAGCTTTAAAAAATGACTCATAACGCAGAAAATAAGAACTCCTTCATAGTAAATGAGAGTAAAAACGGCTCAGGATCATTATGCCCTGGGAGGGAGTCGAACCCCCAGCTCCCGCGTAGCGATATTCAGGGCCCGGCTCGGCCTGGAAGCCAGGTTTGGGCTCGGCTTGAGGCGGCCTGGGCTTGATATATCCCAGGCCCGAGCCCGAGCCCTCAGGTAGGGCCTCAAGCCCGGGGCTTAGGCTTGAGACCGGGCTTGATCACTAGGCTGACTAAGCCATTAAATTTTGGTTTCATAGCGTGGTGGACTTCTAGATAGCCATGTGAGTACAGAACTGATTTATATGAATGATAATCGCCCTCGCGTCGCATTTCCGAGCCGTCTCAACGGACAAATTTCCATTTTCGGACTCGGGAGTTGAATTTTCCAACTGGCATCGGTTTTCGGTGAGCCAGCTCCAAAAGCCTTCAGAATGGATTCGAGCTGCTGAACAAGCTTCCCTGGATAAATTTGAAGACAGTGATCTGTGGTGTAACGGGCACTCAAGTCGCGGCCTGAAGCCCAGGCTTGGGCTTGAAATATTTGAGGCTCGAGCCTGGGCCCGCTCAAGCCTTGTGTCGGGCTCGGCCCGGCTCGGGCTTGCCCGGGCTCGGCCTGGCGGGCCTAGGGCTTGAAGCCGAGCCCTGCACATTACTACGAGTCCCGCGTGAATGATTCCACAAGCGGATACCCAACCCGCGTGATTTCCGATAATTAACAAGGGCTTTCAATCCAACAAGGTAACCCGGGGAAGTGGTTTAGTCGGCTGCTTTTATTCTGGAACACCAAGGGACCACATTCCGACGAACTCTGGACAACCGAAGCTGATAAACCGCAGAATTTCAGTTCCTTCCCACCACGCTACGGCACACACAGAGTAAAAAACTTGAAGACAGTGCATCATACCCTCGGGCGCAGTCCAACGCCCGGATCCCGCTTGAATCATCCGGGAACTAGTTAAGCAACGCGGGCAATTTCCAATAATCGACGAGGGCTCTCGGTGGAAACGGGGAAGAGTGTGAGTTTGAGGGCCTTGTCTGGGACATGATGTGTTTCACCTGAGGCAAGAGGCTGCATGCATTTAATTAGGAGGAACACTACTCCCTCGCATGATACCTCCCGTCTTCATCCACCCGGGGATGCACCGCGCATCAGCACCCTGGACAGTGCACTGTACTGGGTCCCACCACCGAAGTCCAAGGGAGTCCATGCGAATGCGCAGTCTTGAAATTTTGGCCTGAACTGAAGCAAAAGATAAAGATCCAACTCCAGTTGACCATGCCCTCGGAGAGAGTCGAACCCCCCAGCTCGCGATTGGATCGGTCGTGTACGAATAACCGGCGCGGGGGATTAGGGGCTGGTATGCAGAGGATGCAGTACGGGTAAGCGCACGTTGGCGAAGGTTTTGTCGGGCAGTCATCGGCGCCGCGCGCGCTTGAAGGCGACTGACTTGGACACTGAGTTCACTCAAGTAATTAACCCCTCGAATCACTGGCAGACGAGTGACGACTGCCGGAGGACTTTTTGAAGGATATATATTCTTCGGAAGGACATCAGGCCCTCTCGACGATTGAGAACCCCTGGACCGCGTAACAAAACCAGTGTGTTTTCAAGCCCGAGAAACGCCACAAAACCACCCAGTCGCTGATAATTATTCGACAATCTCGAACCGACGCGCTGCCGGTAGTTCTATGAGATCACGGTAGCATGAATGCCGAACGAACACTCACGATAAATCTCCCCTCCACGTTGCGCAATTTGACGTTGCGCAATGAAGGCTTCGGCGCGGCTCCAGTAATCCAGCCCCGTCTTGATGCCGAGGAGCCAGTTCTCGGTGAACCGGTAGTGGCACACGACCACGAAGCGGACATCCCTTCTCAGCGCTGCCTTATACGGGAATGCCAACCCCGCGGATAGCGAGTGAGGGAGACGAAGAAGGAGAGTGATGGACATGTCTCCGGAGTCTGGAGACAGTGTGGGATGAGGGACGGGTGATTGAACGAGAGATGTGCGAGGTGGGGATGAAGGGAAGGGTTTGCATGGTGGTGTCATGCACGAAATGGAATAGCTCGAGATGAGTTATTTGAAAGAAAAATGGATGGGGGGGAGGGTACGCAAAATGGTTGTGCATCGGCGTACAGATGCCTGACTGTTACATATTCGAATAGCGACAATGTGGCTTCGCTGAGCTCCCTGGCTCCATCGATCCAGATATTTTCTACACCGGTGCAGGCAGACAGAATCGCCGGCAAGTTGTCGACGGAGGAGTCATCGAGATACAGATTACGCAGAGTGTTACGGAAGAAGATATCTGGCTTTCTTTGGATTACCGATAACAGAATGTCGAAGGTGAACACCGGAAGTTCGGTGTCGCGCGCGGACTCAAAGGCACCAATTACGACGGTGCGATACAGGATCATTTCAATCCCGGACACGGGGCGGTCAGAGGTGTGAAATATGCGACCCGGCTAGCACGCACCATTGCTTGACGCGCCACGCGATAAGCATAAGTTTGGGTATCCACACAGGTCGAAAGAGCGCGCAGATTTCGAATATCTGTCTCTCCAGCTCGGGTGGAAGTGCCGGAGTCGAAAGATGTTCCATCAACATTGCTTATAGTGGACGCTGTGGGAATGTGGGGCGAGAACCTGGGCAGGTGCCACGGAGGAGTCGGGGAGGCGTACCGTGACGCTGACAGCGAGCGATACACTGCGGTGGCCCATCCATTGTTGGAAGCCAAAATGCGGTGTTAATGCGAGACCGAATATTGTCACTATTTCTGAGAGAAAGGCCGTTCACAAACAGTTTCTTTTTTGGACAGATTTTTCCGCCCACGACAGGAATCATTTTTAGGTCGGCAAACAGTGATTGAACAAAGGATTCCTTTGTCCAACCTCTGTTTCGATGGTCAAAAATGATGTATTTGTGGGTCGGACCTAAACATGGTCAAATTTCGCTTCATGTGTGGCAATGAAAAAGGAATGATTCTCAGTCGATGTTGAGAAACAGAAAAAATAGGTTCTTTTCAGTTTCATATTACAGCCGATTGCAGTACCGAAGGCGCGAATCAAAATTTCCTGTTTTGGGAGATTTTCAAAGAATTCTCGATATCTCAGCCAGTTCTTTACTGATCCACGTGAAAAGTAGATAGATCTACTGGGCTAATTCACTCGCAATTAGTGATAGAGAGGAATGTGTGAAAATATCACGTATTACACATTTTCTGATTCCGGGCTGTTTTCGGACCGAAAGCCGTCTAGCATGCCGAGTGCATGTCCCAGCAGCGTAATATTTTGGTTTGGACACCAGATTCAACTGAGGAAACATGTGATAGAGCCATAAATCCATGAAATTCATGGATAAATGTAATCCTTACAATATCTCTTGATGCCAAAACTGGCAGATGCGTCCATGGGATCTGGAGGGACTGTAAGTATGTTATCCGTGCCTTTGGCTCTATCACATGTTTCCTCAGTTGAATCTGGTGTCCAAACCAAAATATTACGCTGCTGGGACATGCACTCGGCATGCTAGACGGCTTTCGGTCCGAAAACAGCCCGGAATCAGAAAATATGTAATACGTGATATTTTCACACATTCCTCTCTATCACTAATTGCGAGTGAATTAGCCCAGTAGATCTATCTACTTTTCACGTGGATCGGTAAAGAACTGGCTGAGATATCGAGAATTCTTTGAAAATCTCCCAAAACAGGAAATTTTGATTCGCGCCTTCGGTACTGCAATCGGCTGTAAGTAAAAACGGAGGGAAACAGCAGACATGTTTGGACCCGGCACTTTGAGTTCCAAAAATGCATCGGCCACCGCAGTGATAGAGTATCGTCAGCGATGGCAATGACATCATTGGCATCAAGGATCGGCGATCGGCGATCGCTGCCGAATAATGGCCGCTGACACTGTGCTCTAAGGAAACATTCGCCGATGTTTACAGCTTCGCAGCGCGTGCAAGTGCGCCATCCCGAACCGAATAAGGCTGAGTCTCGTCTCGTATCCATATGGGCGAAAGAAATTACCACCTCAGAAAGAAGTTTGAATGCCGACCGATCTTACACAAGCCGCGGAATTGAAGCTGACTGCCGGCGCGATCGAGGCACGGCGATGATCGAAATGCGTGGCGGCAAGTCGGCAAGCAACGGCGGCATCCAAGTGGACTTGATTCGGCAATTCCACCATCAGATCGAGCCTGATGTCCAATCAGGCGCTATTGATGCGTGCCTTGCTGAAGCAACGGTAGGAATACGGAGCATGTATCCACAGAGCGAAAAATATAGAATTATACTACAAAGTTCGCCCCGTCGAGCGCGCACGCCACACTGCGCACCGACCGGCACGCGGGCCTCCGTCCAGAACGGGTCCTCGCTCGCGCGCCACACAACCTCGTACCCCGCCGCCGCGGGGTCCCCCCGTCCACTTCCTCGTGAAATCACTGGGGCGCATGAAGTTGAACCTGAGCATGGAACACAATAGGGCAAAGTAGCTTCTGAAAATTGTTCAGTCCCCGCCCCTTTGGACTGGCGAACGGAAACAGTCATTGATCAGGGCTTATCGTGAAGGAAGCGGAACGAAAATTAGAGGGTCCATACCGTTGACTAGCGCTGACTCCGGTTTCCATCCAATGCGTTTGGTTCACTTCATGTGTCAACAGAGTGTTGTCATCCGGCAATCATCGGGAAGCTAACCGCAAAATGCGCCGCAAACAGTTCGTAAGCAGCCCTCCTTCACTAGAACAGGCGACATCGTCGTAACGAAAACTCTGTCACCAATATACTGCCCTGCCCACTCAATGGTTCGTTACCCCGGGCACAGGATGCATATAAAGAGCGCGAAATAATGGAGTACGACCACGCACAACCTACTCTTCATGAACATGAACCAGGAGAAGACACCGCAATCGGAGGACAGGAAAGCCTTGAGCGAACAGATACCGCCCCCTCCCGCCGATACAGGGCTGCTCACCGGAAGCAGGTTGGCAATCGTGTTTTCTGCAATGTGAGTCATTTTTCTATGCTATGCGCCCGATGGACTGAACGGCGTTAGATTGGTTTCATCGCTGCTTCATGCGCTGGATCAAACCATCCTAGGTACGTGCGGCTAACATTGTTTTTAGTCCACCGCCCCCGAATTAATCAATTCCAGCAACGGCTCTTCCACGCATTGCATCCGTAAGCCTCGCTTCCCTTCGCTCTGGGCGTTCTCTTGACTGAGCTGTCCGCAGGACTTCGACGCGTTCTCACTCCAAGGCTGGGTATCGGATTCCTACATCCTGGCCCAAACCGTGTTCCTGCTCGTCCACGGCAAACTCCTCCGGATCTTCCCCGCGAAATGGGTACTCGTTTCCGGGATCGTCCTCTTTGAGCTAGGGTCGCTCCTATGCGGGCTGTCAAGAAACGTCGGGCAGCTCATTGCCGGGCGCGTCGTTAGCGGCATCGGAGCAGCCGCAATATGTACGTGCATATTTCTCCTGGCGAACCATAAGCTTATATCGATCAGTCGTTGCAATGATACAGGTGGTCTCACAGGCAACTCGGCTCGAGCAACGGCCCCGGCTGTTTGGGATGTTCGGCGCAGTCTTTGGTCTTGCGTCCGTAATCGGGCCTCTCATTGGTGGTGTCTTTACTGACAAGGTGCGTGCATTGTGCAACTTGCTGTTCTTATTTATCCCCTTGCTAGGCGACCTGGGTAAACCATCTCTCAGTATTTGCATCGTCGATCTCTAATATTCGAGGATCATATAGCGCTGGTGCTTCTTCATCAATCTCCCGATAGGCGGGATCTCTCTCGCTGTCGTTCTGGTGGCACTGCCTGGTGCGCCCCCTCTCGGGTGCGATCCAACCACCCGCACACCGAAGGCCATCTTGCGTCAGGTCCTCCACATGGATTTAATCGGCGCGATTCTTTCCGCGACCGCCGTGACGTGCCTTGTCCTCGCCCTGCAGTGGGGTGGGAACACCAAGCCCTGGAACGATCCCGGTGTCGTCAGTGTAAGATATCTCCCCGAATAAGCAGCAAAAAACTGACTCTCCCAGACTTTTGTCATTTCTGGCGTGGCCGCAATCGCGTTCGTTCTGTGGGAACGACACGTTGGCGACGGCGCGCTCGCTCCCCTGGCCATTTTCAAATCCCGTTCAGTGTGCGTACACACCATTTCTGTCGCGCTTTCGATGCTCAGAGAGCGCACCCAGCTACGGCGCTGTTGCCTTCAACTTTCTCACCCGGTTCTCGCTCCTCCTCTTCTCCTACGCAAGTTCAATCCCGTCTCATTGTCGTGTATCTCCCCTGATCCGCGATGTACACCGCAGTACATCCCCATCTTCTACCAAGCGGCGAAGCACAGCAGCGCCATATCGTCGGGGATCCATCTACTGCCCTTCATCCTGACCGTCGCCCTTACCTCGCTAGCCTGCGGACAGATCATATCGCAGGTCGGATACTAGTGCGTCTAAACGCACACCCACCGTGCTCGTGCTGACAGTTTCACAGCTGGCCCTTCCTCGCAGCGGCCCCGGTCTTTTTGGGTCTCGGATCCGGGCTACTGTACTCGCTCGAGACGACCACCTCGGCGGGGAAACTCATTGGGTTCCAGATCCTCGCTGGCGTCGGGACGGGGATGGGAATGCAGAACGCAATGCTGGCGCTCCAGTACGTCAAGCCGTGAATCAGTCCGCGCGCACTTCTTCAACGGCTTCATCACATACGCAGGGTTGAATTCCGCGACACCCCGACGCTCATCGCGCAGGTCATGAGCATGGCATCTTTCGCGCAGGTAAGGAGCTCAGACTATACGTCGCCAGCCCACCAGGCTAACCCGCCCGCAGTTCCTGGGCGGGACGCTCGGCCTCGCCGTCGCCGAACCCGTGTTTGCCTCGCAGCTCTCAAAATATCTCCTCCGCGACGCGCCGGCCGCCCCCGCGGCCATTGTGCGCGAATCGCCCACCTCCATATACACCGAGCTCCCGCCGGCGCTGGTCCCAGCCGTGGTGGAGGCGTTCACCGCCAGCCTGAAGCTCGTGTTTCTTATTGGCGTGCCAGTCGGTGTGTGCCCCTACCTCGCATGATCTCCGTAGGCTAATCTAGTGTGCGCGCCGTAGCCGTCCTTGCGCTGGTTGCTGCGGCGTTCATCAAGAACCTGCCAATTAAGCCTGCGACGAACGCGCGGCCTGAAGATGCAAGGGCGAAGGCGCAGCCTGAGGATGTAGGGGAGGTTTAGCCGGAAGAGCCAATAGATACGGCGAGCTAACTATGCATACAATATCGCCATGGATAGCACCATCGCATAATAGGACGGCCTTATGGCTGATACTTGATTTTATTCGACAACGAACCGCAGCGCTACCGGCAGATTGTATGAAATCGTGCAATAAGGAGCATCGACTTGAGTAAAATGATCAAGGGAGGACAATAACACTGCTCCTTACAGGATTGAGACCTCATAAGAAAAACCAGTTGAACAAGTACAAGAAACGCCACAAAACGGCCCCCTGACTCATGAATAATAAACGGTCGTCGGAGTAAACTCAGAGGTTTTTGCTCCCCTCGCTTTCCTCTTCCTTCGCTTTCGTCGTGGCGGATTTCGAACTGCAGAGCTGCCCGCATGTTGTATCAACTCGGGCAGCGAATGCCGAACAGACACTTACGGTCAATTTCCCCTGACCGACGTTGGGCAATGAAAGTTTCGGCGCGCCTCCAATAATCCAACTCTGCGTTGGTGCCACGCAGCCAGTCATTGGTGGCATCAAACAGCCAGTCCCAGGTGACGTAATCACTACGTTCCGCAGCCTCCTAAACTCAGGTCAGGCTAGGTCTGTCTAGCAACATTGGCTTACCCAACAGATCATTTTTAGTCGACTAGACGGATGAAACCGGATTCTGTGTTTAGCTGATGGCGGTCCAAGTTTGGCAACGATGGATTGGCTAGACACTCTGTTTACCCGGGTTTAGCCGAGCTTAGCCGAGTTTAGCTGAGTAGGACCAGTTTCGACACCTAGCCAGACCTCCACTGACCTCCGCAGACCTCTCCGGCACGGTTCTGGTGCAGATTAAACCCTCAGTGGGCATTCCGCTGAGTCTGAAGTCACCGGTTGCTGTCGGAATCGAACTATTTTTGAAATATCAGCTTTAAGCTTTCATCGCCAAGTACTACTGTACTATTCAGACCAAGTGTTCACAAATTTTGAAATTTTCGATCACCGAGATGGCCGATGAATTTTCTTTTGATTTGTCGGGATTTTTAGAAGCCTTGAAAAAATCAGCTGTTACGTGTAGTGATGTTCAGGGCCCAGCTCGGCCTGGAAGCCCGGGCTTGGGCTCGGCTTGAGGCGGCCCGGGCTTTAGATATCCCAGGCCCGAGCCCGAGCCCTTAGGCTTGGGCTTGGGCCCAGGCTTGATCAATGGGCTCACTAAGCGACCATATCCCAAGTTCCATGGCATGGTGGGTGGCGGAATATGGCTGTGAGTACCAATCTGGATGATGTAAATACTTGACACCTTTAGCCCACACTTCTGAACCGTCTCAACAAACATATTTCCATTTTCGGACTCAGGAGTTGAGTTTGCGAACTGGAGTAGTTTTCAGTGAGTTGACCTCCAAAACCTGCGCCATGGATTGAAACTTATGAACGAGCTTCCGCGCCTGAAATTGAAGCTGGTAGTCTAAATTGTTAATGGTACTCAAGCCCGGGCTTCAGGCCCAGACTTGGGCTTGAAAAATTTCAAGCCCGAGCCCTGGGCCCACTCAAGCCCTGTGTCGGGCTCGGCCCGGCTCGGGCTTGGCCGGGCTCGGCTGGGCGGGCCTCGGGCTTGAAGCCGAGCCCTGCACATCACTAGTTACGTGTTACGTGAACACTTGGTCTGAATAGTACAGCAGATCGAACCTTGTTGATGTCACATGATGTGTGATCGCTCATGAAATGACAGCTAGAGGCAGCCACGAATGTGAATGGAATGCCTGGCTGAGCCCTTTCCCTCAAATCGTGGATACTTACCTCTGTGTTGAACTGGGGTCACAGCACAAGGTGAGTCGCTAGGAACTGTATTCGGAGCGCGAAGACACGAGCGCGGGAGGTACAGGAAGACTACTGATACAAAGTACAAACACAGTGGATATATGATCACGGATAGGGGGGTTGATAAGGCAACTGATGCGAGCGGCGCGTCGCGGTCTCTATTTCAACATGTGTAGGTGATGAGGTTGACCTAGACTGAACTAGACTGAACTAGACAGAGCTAACCGCAGCTAGACTGAGCTAGAAAGAGCTAAACAGACCCTCACTACACAGCTAAACACAGACCTCTGTTGAGCTATGTCTAGACGGGCCTTACTAATGCTGAGTTTAGGAGGCTGCGGAACGTAGTGAATGGTTGTGTATGACCACGAAGCGAACATCCTTCGAAAGATCCGGCGCGTATGAAGCTTAAGTGCGTAACAAGTGGATATCGAGGGCAGCGAGAACGGAGAGAGATGGACAGGTGTCCAAAAGATGGAGACAGATTATGAAGGAAAACTATTGAATGCTAGATGTGTGAGGCGTGGGATGAGAGGAAGGGTCCGACTCGCGTCGTCTGCTTTGGCATCAAACAACTCGAGATGAGTTATTTAAGAGAAAAATCGATATGGGGGAGGGAACGCGCGGAGGAATGGGTGCACAGTGGTATAAAGGTGCTTAAGAGTTAAGGACGAAAAGAGCAGTGCCGCCGCTTCGAGGGCATCGCTTGTCCGCCAGAGATTTTCCACGCCGGTGCAAACAGACAAAATCGGCGCCAGTTTATCCCCAGGTTCAACGAGATGCAGATTGATAACGGCATGGTGAAAGAAGGTGGCTGGTTTCCGTTGCACCGCTGATAAGAGGCGTTCAGACGTGAAGATGCGATGGTCGTGACGGAGAGGAAGATAGTCAATGAAAACAGTGTGGTATAAGATCGGTTCAACCCTACGACGGGAAGCTCAAGAATGTAGTTTAAGACAGACGAGGGATTATTGCGAACTATTCTTTGACACACCACGCGACCAGCATAAGTTTCGGTATCGACACAGGTCGAAAGAGCAGCTGAAAGAGCGCGCAGATCTCGAATATTGGTCTCTCCAGCTCGGGGGGAAGCGCGGCCGGGGTCAAAAGCGGATCCATCGCCCGTTGCTTTGATGGCTCTCGGTGCGGGAATGAGAGGGGAGAACCCAAGGGAGAACCCAGGAGGGAATCGCAAGGGAATCGTGGTGCCAGTGCCAGCGCACTCGAGCGATAAGGGACCCGAGGGAACCCCAACCAGAAGACTATGAAAAAGCGCCTGAGGAGGACGAGGGTATAGATGAGAACACGAGGGTCTTCGACCCCAGAGTAACCACTCACGGTACGATAGCGGACACATTCCGAATATTTACCTCAAACACCACGCGGAACCTGCACGAGGAGCCTCCAGACACGAGGCGGACGCAGCGACCAACCAAGGAACCCATAACCGTGTACACGGATGGGTCGGCTACCAATAACGGAGGAGATGACGCAAGAGCGGGCGCCGGGGTTTACTTCGGAGAAGACGACCCACGGAACAAGGTAATCCGCGTACCTACTGCGCTGCGCCCATAAAATAACGTAGGAGAACTATTAGCGATTAAGGAAGCCGTCGAAAGCTGCCCAGTAGACGTACCACTTGAGATACGGAGTGACTCAAAAATCTCATTAGACAGACTAACAAAGAACCTCGCCAGCTGGGAGGCGGAAGGCTTCCTACGAATAGCCAACGGTGACCTATTCCGGACCACGGTTTCCAAGCTGCGACGGCAGAAAGCGGAGACAAAGCTCACATGGGTCAAGGGCCACAACGGAAACGCTGGGAACGATGCAGCCGACGCGCTGGCAGCAGAAGGCGAGAGAAAAAATGAGCCTGACAAGGTAAACATCAAACCGGACTCGAACTTTATTGTCTCCGGGGCCAACCTGAGCACGATGACACAGTCCAAAGCCTACAAACTGATCAGAGAGAGGAAAATGGAAGAGCCCGCCTACAAGAAACTTCTGGCCCGGAAAGCAACGAAGCGTAACATGAAACTAGCCCAGAACGCGGCCGCACCAGACATATCAGAGGACCTCCCCTCAGAGGCGAAGGTCTGGAAGTCAATAAGACACAAGGATCTGTCGAGACCCTCTAGATTCTTCTTGTGGATGCTAATCCATGGTGGGTACAAAGTAGGCTACCACTGGGAGAAGATAAGGCATGAACACAAAATGGAGTGCGGCAAATGCGGTGTCACGGAGACAATGGAACACATACTAACAAAGTGCGACGCGCCAGGCCAAGACGAGATCTGGCAACTGGCCAGTGAGTTGTGGGAGAAGAAGACAGGGGCCCCGCTGCTAAAACCTACGACAGGTCAAATTATGTCATGCGCGGCGATCAAAATACGCGACACAGGATCGACGCGCCTCTACCGGCTACTGGTCTCAGAGTCGGCTCATCTCATATGGAGGATGAGAAATGAACGCGTCATACAGGAAAAAGGCGCAGCATCGATGCACGAAATAAATAATTGCTGGCTCAAAATGATGAATAACCGACTCGAGCTCGACCGTGCCATGACAAATGACTATAAATACGGCAAAAAAGCGATTAAGAAAACGCTTGTACTTAAGACGTGGAGTAAAGTACTGAAAGATGAGGACAAACTCCCTGAAGACTGGACATAGGAGACCGAGGTTTTGGTGGGTATCGGCTGAGTTGGTGGTGATAGGAATTCAGCAGCTGTCATTCGTGACTTACTGCTGAATCCCTTGAACTGACCGAGCCGAACCCCACACACCATATTGTGCCAAAAAGCAAATATGAGTGCGGTTACACATTTCCTCGGGTGGTATATTTTCCTCTGGCCGGGTTCCAAGTCCAAGGCCTCACACTCAACGGGCGGAGAACGGACGACTTATGTCGGCCGACGGTGTATGGAAACGCGCAAGCACTAAACAGCACTAGAGGGATGCGAATGAAAAGCTCTCGTTCTCTGCAATAAACTAGACCGACTGCTACAGGCCTAGTGAAACGTTCCACAAAAAAAAAACTGGAGCGATAAGCATCGATGGCATCAAGATGATGTCGTTACCGAATGATGGCCGCTTGGTAATACTGGTTGCTGTTACAACATGCGCAACTCAAGCTCGAGTACCCTGGTTCAGGGTTTTGATTGCGCGCTGTCCAAAACATGAACTCCTTCCTCAGTGGGAAAAAGATTAGGATGATGGGACACAGCCAGGCTACATATTCTGGAACCAAAGGCGGTACATTGAGCAGATCTGTCACGGCGTCGTATGTGTTGTGCTGCCGGGGTTCGCATATCATCCCCACTTTTTTTTACAGCGTCATCTACCTTCCAAAGTGCTTGTTGCTCCCAGGATTTATCCTTGGACCTTGATCAAACCGTGATTCATCCGAACAAACATTATTTTGGCATTATTTGAACATTACATACGATAAAATAGGGGGATTCCGATCTCTGTTCAAGCGCTAATATTCATTCATTCAGTCCCGTAGCTCTGCATATTCCATACATTCACGAGAATTCAAAAGAGACCTCGTTTTCAAATGCCGGCCGGCATCCCTGCCGAGGCGCATGTGGTCCTGCTTGGCAGGAGCCCTGGGGTGTGACGCGTCACGGCTTGCTCCCGACCACCACCTCCTCAATGGGCAAGCTCAACATCGCCCACCACAAGTCGTACCATCCATACCGCCGTGACAACATCGAGAAGGTCCGGCGCGATGAGGAGGAAGCTCGCGAGAAAGAGGCCAAGGAGGAGGGGCGGATGATGCTCGCTGTAAGTCGAGACTTGCCAATCCAATTGACCTACCCATATCTCACAGCGTACTAGGACTCGGAGGCTCGGATAGATAGGCTTCGAGAGCGTGCGGGATCCAATAAAGCTCCGAAGAAGCGCAAGGACGATGATCTCGAGGAACTGACTGCGGGAGGTTCCGCTCAGCCTGCCGTTTTGCCTACGACAGACGGACACATTAACTTCTTTGAGGACCTGGAGCATGTATATCCTTTCTTTATGTGTTTCTTCATCGTGCTCACCATTCTACAGAATGCTATTGCAACGGCTATTCGGACGACAAAGAAGACCGAGTCTGTAGAAACCGATCGAGGATTCCCACTTGCTCCTTCTGCGAAGGATCTGAAGCCTTGGTATACTGAACGGGCTAAGAATCCAGAGGAAGAGGAAGAGGTCGTCAATGAGAAGCGGTACGTATCTCTGTATCCAACGATCCTGCCTATACGATTCATCCGCTGTAGGAAGCGCGATACTGCGCGAAAATCCGTGCACGATCCACTGACATCGATAACGCACCAGCTGGCTTCCCGCCACGGCTCAACCTCCTCCAAGCCAAGTTATCGCCCGCGCCCGCCCGCCATCCCGGTAAACACCTCTCGGCCCCCAGAGGTGCACGCACGCCTAACGCGCGAGTCCTCCGAGCGCGAACGCGCGCTGGAGCTCATACGGCGGAAGCAACGCGAGATGCGTGGGAGCGAGACACCCAGCACCGTCCACGGCGGTGGCAGCGGGTACGGCGATGTCTTCAACCGCCGCGAGGTAGAGGAGGCGCATCGGGGACGGGACCGCTCGGACTATAGACGGACACGGTGGTAATGTTGTTTCTAGCTCGTTGCTGTTGAACACTCTGTATATCCCTTGTAATGAAATTGTAACTCTGAGCGCAGCGTGCTGTGATCAAACTACCCGCTGAGGAAATGGACGTTTCTCCCTACAGTTTTGTGCATGATAATCTGACTCGTTTTAGCCGACCAGTCCCGTTGCCCATACCTCGTTTCTGTTCACGACTCATGCTGTGAATTCAGGGTATCGACCTCCTGCAGGCGCTGATCCCGGCCGTAGTACTACTGGCAGAGGCGTACACCGCCAGCCTCAAGATCGTGTTCCTTATTGCTGGCCGGTCGATATGTGTACCCTACCCCGGCGCCGTGCGCGGCTAAACTACGCGCGCCCCGTAGCCTTCCTTGAGCTGGTTGCTGTGGCGTTCATCAAGATTGTACCTGCGCGGCGTTAGACGCAGTTTTTGAAGGGCCCGATAGATATAGCGAGCTAATTATGCATACGATTTCACCATTGAAGGCACAATCACATTATAGGACGGCCCTCTGAATGATACTTAATCGTATTAGATGGTGAGCCGCAGCGATGCCGGTGGGTTGCATTAGATCGTGCTATATGTAGTACCACCTTCATCTATAGTACCCCCTCCCTTAATTCCATGCCGCGGATGCGGAACGCTTCCTCCTGCTCTTCTCGCTCCGCCCGCCATTCGACGGGGTTATACACCGCCCCATTCTTCAGAATCCCGCCTGGAACGAGAGGCAACATCTCTTCCACGAGCCGCTCCTGTTCGTCCCCCAACCAATCACAAAACTCGTCGATCTCCAAAAACTGAAGGGGACGACCTTCACATGCCAGCTCTCCAACAGCGCCTTCAAACGCGTGAGCAGCGCGAGAAGCGCGTAGCTTTCGTACTCCCACATGGCGACGCAAAGTCCGAGGCTCCGCACGGGCGGGTCGAGGTCGGCCAACGCGTCGAGAAGAGCAGCGTGGCCGTCGGTAGCCTGAAAATATACCGTGTCGAGAGCCGCCAGCGCCCGCAGCGCCGTGCTCCATGTGTGTTGTGTCAAACCCGCGCCCTTGCGCGCATCGAGGTGTGTGATCGCCGTGGTAGGGAAGGCCGTAAAGATGGCCGACATTATTTCGCCCAGCGCGTCTCCGTCCGTCGGGTGGGAATTGAGCGACAGGGTAGCGGGATCCATGGGCTTGGGCGGAGCTGTGCTCGGGTAGACGCCCATATTGAAATGCGAAAAGCCGGCCCTCTCCCGTCCGGCTTGGCAGGCGATGCGGAGGAGGACGGAAGGAGGAGAGGAGGGCGCACGAACGTGCTTGCGGACGGGGATGAGAATTTCTGCGGCATCGGCGCCAGCGTGGATGCCCCCTGGGTAAAGCGTGATGGTCGCGGTCGCGGGGAAGGACAGATGATTCAATAGCGCAGTGCAGTCGGCGAGCGGAGCACGGAGACTCATGGATGTCAGGAAAGGAAGCTCGACCGCGTCGTGGTGCACATCGAGGGTGAGGGAGGGGATCAAGAAATCGAGTGTCAGATCCCGGAGCTGTGGGCACGCTCGCAGCATCGCGAGTAAGTCGGTGAAAGTGGGAATTCCGGGCCTCGCGAAGTGGATGTCACCGGTCAGCGAAAGTCCCTCGAGGTCGCGCAGTGTGCCCCATGGGACGTGTATGGACCGTAGCTTCAGTTCGCGCAGGCAGGGCATCCCGCCTTCGAACACACTGTCGGGGAGCGCCAAGACCGGTTCTTCTAGAGCGTCATCCTCTTTCACACCGGGTTCTAGACAGAGGGAGCGCAGGCAGGGGAATATGTGATTGTCCAGATTGTGAACGAAGTGGTGAATATATTTCGCTTCACCAGCGAGCTCGACGGATTCGACACGGGAAGAATTGTCAAAAATGGCGCGAGTGTAGCGGAGATTGTCGCAGGCTAAAACCTTGATTTCCAGTGGAGCCACGCCGGAGCGCTCCAGCTGAAGCCGCAGCCTGGAGGGATTCCTGTTCCACCCCAGATCTATGTGACCCCATAGTGCATGGGGCACAAGGGCCAGATCGTACCACCGGCGACAGACCAGCATGGTCTTGGTCCATTTCAAGGTGGAGAGCGACTCGGACTCGATGGCGTACATTACTAGAACCAATGCGAGGAGTTCGTTGGGAAGCCTGTGGATCGGCGGCAGCGCATTTCGTTCCGCTTTGAGCACCGAGATCTGCTCATAGTGCCAGGCAATTTTTTCATCGAGGGATGCGATTTTATTTTGGAACGGGCTGGACCTGCCAATGAGTTGAGATGAGCGAAAAAAGAAAATGAGGTGACGATCCCACCCGGCAAGAGTCTCGTCAGGGGTCGAGTCGGTGGGGTTCAAAAGCGCAGGGGTCGGTGTCATCAGGATTGCCTGACGAAGATATGCGACGGGATGAGGTGCGGGCGGAGATCAATCGTAGGGCTCGCGAAGAGCGTGTGCTGTGATGAAGAAACGGAGTCAAAGAGGATTGATCCGATTGCTGATGCCATGATGGTAGTAAATACTCGATGTGACATTGTGACTGCCTTTGGCTTTTCCAACGCCCCTTCCTTGCTTGCTCTCGCCATTCACTTGTGTGCTAGCCCAGAGATCCCGATCTATCTCGTGCTACGCAAACGAATGAGCAGCCTCTGGACCATGGACTGTTCGTCAGCGCCGTTGCTTCCCCTGGACCTGGAGAGACAGATCTTCGAAATCGCTGCTCTTTCTCGACCTGTGGGGATCCCGAATCTTATGTTGGTCGCCTGGCGCGTCAAAGAGTGGTGCGCAATACCTGAATATCCTTGCTGCTTGAAACTGACCCTCCTTCTCCGCAGACCACTCTTCTATCACACCATCGCAATCCGGCGCTCCCATGCTCCACCAGTTCTCTCGGAGCCATTGGACGGCTATCCCATATCTACCGCTGGAACTATATTGTCCGCGATACGGCGGGATCCATCTACCCTCTTCCACCAATCTGTCCACAATTTGTTCCTCCCTTACGGCGTTGCGGACGACATGGATGTGACGGCGCTCTTGGCTGCTTGCATCAGTGTCGAAAATCTCTGGATCGCGGAGATCGACGATGAGATGTTATCGTTCGCCTCGCTATCTCCCAAACAGCTGTACACCAACGGTCTTCCTGCCTTGGCTCCCGCCAATCCCTTTTTCTCTCAAATCACTCATCTCGAGCTTTTTGCCATCCAGGAGGAGGATACAAACAAGTTTTCCAGACTCTCTCTCATTCCACAGCTCACCCATCTCTCATTTAATGGGGGGGATTCGTCCCCGAGTTATTTTTTTGCGGCTTTTGGAGACATGCAAATCCCTTTCCGTCCTTGTTTTCCTTCAAGGGATTCCGGGCGATTGGGCTAGGCACTCGGAAGATATCCAGACACAAAATCTTTTGAAGGACATCCGGTTTGTGGCCATGTGTTGCATGTCCTTCTTGAAGGATTGACAGATGGGCATCCATGCGGGGGCGGATTACTGGAGCCGCGCCGAAACTTTAATCGCAAAACATCGCTCTGGGGAGGTGCCAGGTAAGCAAGTCTACTCCACATACTTCACATCGCTACACAATTTGATTCCTCACCGTTAGTGCTGCAATTCGAGATCCTCGAGGACGAAAGTCAGCCTGTAAGGTAGTGGACTTTCTTGAATGCAATGCTCAACACTAGGGGCCTAGGGCAATATACCAGCCCAAAGATCAGCCTGAGGGGTTCCTGAGACACAGATTCTTGGCGTACCGGACCCTGATCGCCAGCAAACGCGGCGCTCTTCCCAACCTTATGCGATAACTACCAAGGTTTAATTGAGACCAACCAAGCCTTTACTCCAGATGTCTATCACTAATAAATTCTGGGCCATTTTCCTCTCTGGGTCTCTGGTTTCCTTGGTTCACCTCCAGAACAGGTTCCAGCCTTTCACACACCTCGCACAAAATGGATATTTTATCCACCCCGGCCTTCGTGCTGGCCGTGGTGACGTTAACCCAGCAGACCTGCTGAACGCGCCCGGAGTTGTTCTTGCTCGCGCGCCTCCCGCTGTGACTAACGCCAAGCGCCCGGCGCTCTGTCTGCCTGCCCTGAAACCCCATCGTCACCGTACGTGTCCGACAAACATCGAGCGAACATGCATCCGTACCCCAGGCTAATAGCGCGTTTGCGCTGCAGCCATCAGTGCCACGAGGTGGCTGATTTGCCGTGCGCAAACGGATGGCTCCACTCACCAAAAATACGCGGCGGATGGCTTTTGGAGCCACTGGGCACTATTTTTGGCGGGTGGAGCCACACGCCAGCACACTGCAAATCAGTCATTGGGTGGCGCTGATGGTTGCTGCGCAAACTCTCTAATAGCGGCGGGCTCCGGTTGTCTCTGGCTACAAATCACAAGCTGCTCTTTGGCTGATATTTGACTTAAGTTGAGTGGCCGTTGTTTATAAATTCAGTCCGAAGACGAGCCGCACAAAAAACGTAACGTTATTTGCGCCTCACAGAACGTGGGATTGTCCGCCCGATTACATTTCGGTTGTCGGTTACCCACAGGGTAAATACGGGTAAATCCCTTGCTCGCTCCTCCCTTGCTTCTTCCCTCGCCTAGTCATTTTCTCCTATCATAGGCACCCGATCAAACCGCAAGTCTCCGCGCCTTGTCCCAACCCCCGCAGGTACCGAGCTACATTCGTTCTACTTGGGGGATATTTATCTTGGGTCATTCCGAGAAACTTGATAAACTCCTCCGACCGCTCCCTGTATGGACGGTCCCAGAGAGGATCACGGTGGCGAAGAGCGGCGCGGTGATGTCATTCATATCCCTGCAACGTTTATGCCAGACGTCAAACTAGCGCCGTTAGCATACGTATACTCACACAGCACCCTCATTTTTTCCTCCCGCTCTTGTATTTAACCCCTCGACCGTTATTCGTCCGAAGTCAGCACATTCTTGCCTCACACTCGTTAGGATGCATTTCTCCTCCACTTCGATCTTTGTGCTCGCTGTCGCGACGTTGGCGTCGGCGGTCGCGACACCTACACGCCGGGCACTCACCCTCACCCTCAACCCCGCCCCAGAGGATCTGATTAACGCGCCCGGCGTGGTTGCTGCGCGCGCGCCTCAAGCTCTCACTAATGCTAAGCGCTTTGCGCTCGGCCTACCTCCCCTGAAACCCCGTCGTCGCGGTACGTGTCCGGCGAACATCCACGCGTATCCAACGCTAATTGTCATCCACACAATCTAGGCACGGTTGCCTCCGCGACTAGCTCCCCCCTCCCGCCCGTCACGTATGTGCCCCAGCTGCCTACCTGTTTCTTTACGAATAAATTACTGCCCACGCAGACAGACGTGCAATATCTTGGCCAAGGGCACCGACGGCACCGACTACGGGTACATCAGTCCAGTCTGGAACGGCTTCGGTGAATACGGAACTTTCCAATCCTCGCAACCGGGCGCTCTGGAACTGTCGTTCTCGTACTCGCCAAACACGCCCAGCCAGATAGGGTTCACTGCGACCAACAGCCCCAGCGCGGCGTTCCCGTTCTTCGGTGCTAGTGAGTCGACCTTAATAGCCTCAATTTCCGCGCACGCTGACGACGTCGGTGTAATAATAGTTGTTGGTTTTGCGTCCGCAAGTAACGACTTCGGCGCCGGTTCTTACAAGTGCGTGGTGCAGCTGTTCCCTTTGACGGCTTCACCTCATTTTCCTTTCTATTTCTTTTCTTTTACTGTAGTTACGCCTACCTTGGTGGTACGACACAGACTCCCGCCGGTTCAACCCCCTCCCCTGGCGGCAACTCATTCAGCGCCGCCACGGGTATCCCGGAGAGTTTAGAAAGCGCCGTCTGGACTTACAATCCCGCCACACAGGCGATCACCGCACAATGGATCAACACGGACGGCTCAGCGCCGGCGACGCATATCGTGTACGCCAACGATTCCAACCGTGGGTTCTTCTTTTATTTATTCGACTGGATGGGCACTGATACGATTTCTTTCCGCCACGGCAGAGGCATTAACCCTCACCGGAGATGTCAGCGCTTTTCAGGGGACCTTCGGTGCGCCCTATCCCGAAGTGGTGAGTGCGTTATCAGACGGATGACTCTTCGTTCATCTGTGCTGTCCAGACGTTCGTCTGCGTGCCTCCTGCTACGCTCCCCACCAAATGAGCGTTAAACCTGCTCAGACTCCAATCTAGCAACCAGTAGTTTCGCCTGTCTTTTATCTTGATAGAGCGCTCTAAACGGACATCGTTATAGTAGATTTGGACCTTGCTGAACGGATGAAAACAGAGGACTCCTTTCCCACTACCTCGTACATTACACTAGAATAATTCCGCCGTCCAGTTTTACCACACGTCAAACACCAACAAGCTCGTACTGCAGCGCTACATGCCATCGTTTGAGATCGTAACAACGCAGTTGGCAGGAAGAAAGACACATACCATGAACCCCTCCGGATCTGCGCTGGCAATAAAATTGAGCACGAATCGCGGATCCTGCCCAGATCCGGCACATAAAAAGAATGTGACGACAGGTTGAACGAAACGAGCGCGGCGAGGGACTGGCAGCTCTGCAGAAGGAGGGAACAGATGGGGATGAAGCCGGGGTCGTGGAACGAGAGGTGTGTGAGTTTGGGCAGGCGGGGGAGCTGGGACCAGATCCCCGGTGTCGGCGAGTCGGAAGCGCAAGTTATTTCGAGATGTGTTAGGTGGGCGAAGAGGGTGTGGCTGGGGGGAAGAGAAATGAAGAAGGGCCAGAGATCGGCCGAGAGGCGCTTGAGCGGCAGGGGCGCGATAAGCGGCACGAGATTGGCGCTTGCCGTAGACATCCACAGATGTTTCACGCCGGTACAGACCGAGAAAATCTCCTTCAGGCTGTTCTCGTTGATCTCGGTATATCAGAGGCACATGTTGCGGGCGCTCACCCAAGAACAACGCCGGTTTCGATCGTATGGCGGACAGCAGAACTTCGGGGGTGAAGATTAGATAAGCGTTGATTGGCTTGGCATAAGTTATGTGATACAAAAGAGGCTCCACCCTGGATGAAAGGGAGAATGAATTCTGTATACGTCGAAAATGCGTACCGCTTACTACTCTTTGACCCGCCGTGCGACTAGCACGAGTGTTGAGGCTGATTCATAGTGCAAGTGCCAGGTAGGCGCAGACTTCGAATACTTACCCGTCTTTCCAAGTCCGACGGAAGCGCTGGTGTCTCTGAGATGGAGAAATTCATGCCGCCTAATCTGCCGACAGAAAATGGAATGCAAGTGCGGCTGTGATAAGAGGATGGCCGACGCAGTCGTGAAGGGAACGAAGCGTTGTCACTGTTTGGCAGCAACCTCCCATCATCCATCACCCATCACCACCTCACGCAGCTCTCCGATGTCCACCATCCTCGAAACCGGCGTCCCACCGACGGACACGCCCGCGCTCATACGAGCTCTCCCGTACGTCCAGTCCGGCGCCACCCTAATCTTCTCCGCCTCTCAAGCCGCTCTCCGCACAACGTTCACCGCTGTTCTCTTCCTCTTGAAACTCCTCGCCAACCCCATCACATTCCTCTCACCCTTCCCCATCTTGCTCTACATTCTCGCGCCTCTCGTCGTATTCGTTCAGCTGCTGCTCGAAATCGCCGTCTACGCACCGACCCGCACGATCGCGTATGCCGTCGACGCGATCTACCCCGCCTACGTTTTCCTCGGCGTCGCGTGCATTACCGGCGCGCTGATAGGCCTGAGCGGGCGCTTGACCGTCCTCGGCGTGCTCTACGTGCTTCCGCCAACCCCTCCGCAGCTTGTAGTAGAGGTTCACGAGGAGAAACCGCGCCGGATTCCATGAGGTGCGGAGTGCAGTTCGTGTTGCGGGCAGGGCCTTATTGCTTCACCGTCTTTATAGATGTTCCCCTTGCTGCGGAATTAATCTCCAGTTCTTTGCCAGCGTCTTGTAATCGTACGTCCTCTCATTGCATGGAGCCAAGCTGATGATTAGGTGCTACAGTGTGGTGTACCTCGCGCTAGTTTCGCCCATTAGCTTGTAATCGTGCGCCGTCTCCTTACTGACTCTCAGCGAGGCTAATCGTTCGTTACCTACAGATATAGTCTGCCTATATTGCGCGGGACGCACAATGTCCAATGGCTTCGGCGACGACCTTCGAGCTGAGCGCTGATCACTCAAGCAGCGACGAATTTTTCTCCACCTCCGCCGTGTCGCCACCTGCTTAGACTGTTCGTGTGCTTTGTAGCCTACTTCACGTATCATCGCATTGGGAATAATGGCCTGTAGCCTGTAGCTTAAGACGCACAATTTCATCCCAGTGCAAGCCACCCATTCTTCTCATTAAAACATATGAAGCAGACTAGACGAACGCGGGCAGTCGAACCCCCTACTACATTCGCGTATTATCTCCATTCTTGCGCTCAATATGTAGGTAACTTGGTCTGGTTTTCGAATCAAAACGTTGAGTAACCGCTTGACACGCAGTTCCCCTTCGGCTTGAGAACACCGGGACACGAGTAATGAGCTTCAGAACCATTCAGCATGAAATTATAGGTATCACTTTGTGGTGTGATCCAGCCAACGTACTTGGGCAAATCAGGCCGTTTCCGAATTTCCGTCTTCCTCCATCTCAACGTCGCCTTCTCCCTCTTCATCGACCTCCACTTCCCTATCTTCGTCCGCCATTTCGTCGTCACCTTCACCTTCACCCTCGCCCTCCCCTTCTGCATCGCCATCCTCGGCCGCCATTTCCTGGGCGGCGGCCGCATCATTGAGGAGCTGAAGATCGCGCGCTCCGTAGAAATCCATATGCTCGAAGTCAACCTGAATGCCGGCAACCCGCAGCACAGCGACTTCTGTGGCGAACAGAGTACGGTGGTCGAAAGGTTCCTCGGCAACGAGGCTGACGTATTCCAGTGGCGTCTGCGCAGCCGCACAGTTCACTTCCGCCCCGGGCTGGACTCTACACCGGCTCTGGAGCATGCGCAGGCTGTCCTCGGTCGCGTCAAGTCGCATGTGCCCCAAATTTGGGAGCCACAGCGGGCAGCCGGGATGCCCAGACAACCGATCGAGCAGCCGCGCGATGCGGACGTCAGGCTCAAAGTACAGCTGTGTCCAGCGCAGTTCGAGGAAATACAGCGCGGGCGACACCTCCAGAATATTGATAATGTCGTCGACAATCGCCGTAAAGTCGAACTCGAGCACGAGCGTCGCGAGAGAACATCCAGACCGTTGGTGAAAGGTCATGAACCGTGTGTTGTCCCATTCTGCCCCGCCGTTGTCGTCGGACAGAGTCGTGATGCCTAGATCCCGGAGGTTTGGCGCGGTTATATAGTCCCAGAACTCGCTGTGCAGGTTTCGGAAGGTGAAGTGCAACAGGTGGAGGTGCTGAAGAATACACGGCGTCTCCACATCGGGAAGAGGCCTATGGTCGGGACCGTCACAGGACAGGGAACATTGGACGAGCTGGTAAAAATATCAGTCAAGGCTGAAGCAGTGGAGCTGCGCTTACGTTGGGGCAGTGTGTTAGCACTTGAATACACTCCACCGTCTCAATGTAGACGTTCGGGGCCTGAAACTTGGATAATTGGTGCAACGGGAAATTCCATTCCCTCAACTGCAGCACGGGCAGGTGCAAGGGCCACCAGTCATCGTATGCGATGCCCACATCCGTCAGCATCGGAGCCGCGGCGAAGACGTTCGCTGTGTTTGGAAAGTGATGGAGCAGCGGTGGTTGGCTCATATCAGTTCCGGTTGGACATATCTGCATCCTGAATTGTCGGAGCTTCTTGAAAGGGATGGAAGGCGCAGCACCGAACGCCGCCGCAATACTGTTGCAGACGTTCAACTCTAGGGCCCCAAGGCGGGGCGCGAATATCTCCAGGAATTCTAGAACATGAGCTGGGGATATGTGCGGCGATGGCGAGGTTTGGGTGATGGTAAAATTCATAGCGTGCTTCTGAGCCCGCGGGATAAACTTTCTTAGTGCCCGGACGAGAGCCTTGAATTGAGGACGGGTCCAGCGCGGGTGGAAGTCGAAACTGTATTTCGTCCAGAGGCTGGGGCAGTTGCATGCTATATTTCTCCACAGTCGGCAGACCTGAGAAAAGCACAGGACACTGACGCCGGGGCCAGGTGGGGGAAGCACGATCCTGTACCGGGAATCACTGCACAGTGTGTCCAGGACGATCGTAATCAGCTCCGTTGGAAGGGTGTGGATTCCGGTAGGTGCGGGGTGAGGTGCTGGTGCGATGTCCATCACTTCGAGAGAGTGGGAGAAGTCTGAGATAGAGCGAAGACATGATGGTACCCGATATATATATGTATATTCGACATCCGTGGAATACAATAGGCATCCCCGGAGGCCACGGCGAGCCAATGGACATAGGCGAACACAAATGAAATCCGGGTGAATTGAGAGCATGCTTGTTCTGTGTTGTCATCCCGTTGCTATGTAGCGCACCACGGATAGAAAGATTCCGGGGCTATTCTTGTCTGAGTCTTTGAAGACAATAGAAACGACATGATGATTGCATGATGAGACCTTAGCCGACAATGATGACTTATTCGAGTTGTTATAGTACACTGGAAAGACGCCGCTCGGCGGGTGGAGGTGGTCAATTGGGTGGCAATGCAAAGACTGGGCAAAGGCAGTCAAGGTCAAGTCGAGGTCAAGATCAAACTTGATGGCATCAAATCATCAGCGTCTCGGGAAAGTCCGGATGGATCAAATGAGGTGATAGGAGATAGTATGGTGGCGGCCATCACTTCATATCACACCGCAAATTTGATCATAGGGCTCCAATCTTTTAAATTTGGAAGGAACGTGGGGGTAGTTTAGAGAAGAAAAATTCGTTTGGGAAAAAAGGGGGTAACCCTAGCCTAGGGTTGAAAAGCGCGAAATTTCCGGCCAAAAATCAGAATTTTCAAGAGTCATGGCATACATCTCATAGGACTAGAGAGTACCCAACTTCACCCTGTTCTCCCATTGCACCTTCACATCATCCAACTCCGTCTTCAACACCCCACGGTGAGACCGATATCTCTTCACTGCAAACTCCGCCACCGGTCCCGTCGCTCCAAGACGATAGACGCTGGCATAGCGGTTCGCACGGCGGAAAAAGCATCGAATAGTGGCGCGGGGGCAGGCACGAAGAGCCTCTACCACGAGATCTTTGGCTTTTTGCCACTGGCCGTTCGATCGCTCCCGAAAGTAGCGCTTGATCCAAGCCCAGAAATATTCAATGGGGTTCATTTCGGGATGAAATTTCGGAAGGAAATGGCACACCATTCCCGGCGCGGCTTCGATCAACTGTCCCGAATAAGGGAGGTGAATGAGCAAGATAAATGAGAGAACAAAAACACACCAGTTCAAGTTGAGACTTCTCGCGTACAAAATCAGACTGTGTCGAGAGCAACCGCCGCATGCAACAGTCAACCGGCCGTTCATCTTCCTCATCGGTGTCGTTACCATCTTCGCCATACATCTCCGCTTCTTCGTCTGCTGAAGCTCCCTCCAGATGTGGTTTACGAGACTTCAAGGCTTTGCACGCCTTGCAGTCACCAATCAAAGTCTTGCTGTTTGTATCGGTTGTATAGCCGCGCTCCGCGAGAATAATTTTCATGCCTTTAGGAAGACCTTCAAATTTCTTGTGTGGATGATTGTCGGGAAGAACTTTGTCAAATATCATCGATTGGGTCTGCCCCCCCCGACTGTTTGGGTTATCGAGAGGAATGACTGTGTCCCGCATCTCTGGGACTTTACCACCCGGATTTACGTTCATTTTCGTAGCGGTGAGTGCATCTTTCGCAAGACTTCCATGAGCCGACGAATTGTCGAAGACCCAGTGAATTACTGCGTTTGGGAAGAGGCGGCGGGCAACGAGAAGAGCCTTGATAAGCTTTGGAATAGTTAGAGGATGCTATAAATTCGGGATGAGCGAGCACTCACCTGTGCGATCATTTGCTCCATGTTCCAATACGCATCACCGCCGGCCTTGTTGTCGGGATAAATTACGACCGTTGAGGCCGTGATTGCCAAACGGAGTTCTTCCGCAAGTTTCTGGTCTTCAGCAATCATTTCGTCGGTGAGCGCAAGGAGACCATAGCGCTCGCAAATAAATCCGGAGATCATAATCAGGCGTCCGCGGCTCTTTTTCTTTAGGACCTGCTCGCCGGGCTTGAGCCAGTAGTGATTATTCTGGTAATCGTTCGAATGAAGGGTCGACTCATCGTGAACGATCACGACGTGTTCCAGCTCTCCGTCGCCCAACTGCGGGAGAGTTTCCGCCATCCCGGGTTCATCATAGCGGGAAATAAAGGACTCGATTGCCTCGAGTTCTGCGAGGTATTCCTTGCGCCGCTTTTTGACATCTTTCCGCTCGTGGCCATCCCAGTAAACCCCAATAGTGTGGTTCTTTCGACGATAGCCCAACTTTTGATGGGGTGGCACAGCCACCGGTAAAGCCGGCCCGAGATCAAAAGCGCGAAATTGGGACGGGAAAAGTATAAAATGGTTTTTTTGAAGTTCTGTTCCGATAGATCTCTAGAGGGACATCCTATTGTGTTATTTCTACCATTCTTTACACTTTCGGGTAAAAACTGAACTTGTAGTAAGCATTTCCAAATCGGGACTCAAAGTTGTCACGAAGTGATAGCCGCCACCATAGGAGATAGTTTTAACCAGTCTTCCTACGAGTAGCAAAAATGTGGCAAGCACTTTGCCGTACGAGTCTAGGTAGTTTCGCCATTGTTCTTGGTTTCTCCTTGCGAGGTCCAACTAGGACTCCTACTATTATATTACAATTGGTTTGTCAAAGGCCTCGCTTGTGCTCCCGCGGTCCAGCCCAAGGGCCAACTCCAATAGAGTCGCCGACGGGCCACAAATTTCGATCGCACAGTGCATTGATTGTGTGACTTGACCTGCAATCACCGAACAATTCTCTGAGCCCAACCGTGCCCCCGTATAAAATCTCCCACCTCTTTCATTGGGGCCTCAAGTCGGACCATGCGGTTTCCACTTTCCTCACGGGCCATGCGCAAGCTCTTGTGGGAAATCCCCACTCGGGCATCGTCAGCGCCTTCAACTCCGACGTGCTCTGGTCATCCGTTCTTGCACTCTAGGAATCTGCGGACACTTTCCCACCGCTTATGGCTACCGTCGGTGGCGTCATTGCGCTGTGTAAAATTTCAGAGATTAGTGAAGACTCATCCTACAACTCAAAGTTGGCGTTGCCCGCATTCAGCCGAGAATTTGATGTGTCCTATGCACCGTTGCCCATTTTTGATAGTTAGGCTAGACTCGTCAAGGACAAGCCGAGTTAATTATGACATTGAATACGAACATTGTGCATACTAGCCAGGTGACGACGTGCAGTAGAGGCATCGGCAACAATATCTCGCCTGGAAACATTAAATACAATGTCATTAACTCGAAAAATTGGGGAATGTACTTGCAAAGTTTGCAATTCCGGTGAAGTTTCGGTGAACCGCGCGCTCCGGTCATCATGACGGGGAGTGCAAAGAAAAATTTGACGTCGGCAGTGGGATCGTGTATCGCGGGCGCAAAATTCGGGACGACGTCGAGGAGCATTCCGTCGTTGGCGACGGCGGTGGGTTCGGATCCGGAGGCGCGAGGCGGCTTTGCTTTCTTGCCTCGGCGGTACTCCGCTGAGAACTCGTCGTGTGAGTCCGAGAATGTTGTAAACACTGGTGATGTTACCTTGTTTTGCTGCGCGCTTGCTACCTGAAAAAAAAAACGCCGATAAGCGGACGCCACTGGGACACAAGAATACATACTGGTGGTCTTGGGGGAGGGTTTCACGGGTGCTGGCGGAGCTGGTGCGGCTGTTTGAACACGGGCGAAGACGGGACGTAGTGTAGCGTCTAGGGGGCGCGGGGCGGGCGCATGAGCGGGGACTCGACCGCAGCCGGTCTGCGATAGGTGGGCATACGACGAGTGGCGTTTGAGCGGGGACATGGGCGAGGGCGGGGTGGGCTGCGGCGGGGCGAGCGAGGGCGCCAACGGTCGCTGCGTCTGAGGGCGGAAGAGTGGCACCTATATTGGTGCGCCATGGGCGAGGACTGTTGATTAGCGAACGCAGCTCGGATGCGGGGAAACCAATGTTGTCTCTTAGCACTGAATGGGCCCGCGACTACCGAGCTCGGGTAGGCGGGAGGCATGTGCACTGGACAACAATACATCACCGATTCACGAGCAGCAGCGCACGCGCTTGCGGTCCGTATGCTGCCTGCGGCTGCACTCTCCCAGTGCGCCGGCCGCAGCGATGCGCACGTTCCCAGTGCTGTACACGTAGGATCAGCATGAGCGCACCATTTTGCGCTGGGAATCGTACGACCTGGAGCCTCGCTGCATACACGTCGAGTATGTGGCGCACACGGGTCTGTGATGGATATTGGCTTATTTCGAGTCATTTACCCTCCATGAACTCTCGGTTGCGCAAGAACAGCTAAATTTATCGAACATCGCCGAGATGCCCGAGACAGTTGAACAGGCTCGGGCATTTTCCTCGGGCACTGAGTCATTGCCTCGGGCATGGAGTCCCTGCTCCCCGAATCCACTCGAGTCAGTAGCTATATTTAGAGTAGTTCTACGTATATAAAGGGAGCTCTTCCTCATGTAAAGAACATCTTAAATCTTACCACTGCAATACATCATTGCCTTGAAGCGCTAGCTTTCCCACTGAGGATATTACCACTGATCTACAGTCTTTGCCTTGCACAGCAGGCATATTTCTTAGCAAAGCAGTCCTAAGAACTACGTGATACTCCGTCATTCGTGTCTAGTAAAGTTTCGCACTTACTATTTGGCTGTTTGAGTACTATCCGTGGTGAGCGTTAGCCTTTTCTATAGGGATTCTGAACCATTTTATTCGCTTGCTGCTAGACAGCATATTTCTCACACGCTTCGGCAGCGCGCGAAGCCCAGATCTATTACAGGGTCACGGGTCACACCTTGGAGCAGTGTTGATACAGAAGGCGGCAACGTCTCGTCTGGGCCATTACACACTCCTCAAAATGCATGCGACGGAGCAAGGCCTGCACCTGAAGCTTGAGCGTCTTGCGCGCGGCGGCTCTCTGCATTCCCGTGCAGAAAAGTCAGTCAAAGCAGAGAAGCAGGAGAATACGACGCACCGGACGCTGCCCATCGGCCCGTAGCACGACGCCAACCATTGCGAAATAAGACTCTATGCCGCGCGGTCGAAATTGCGCGCCCCGCAACACAAAATCGCGTGGATCTGAAATGCTCGAAGGCGCGCGAGGTCGGGCGGACACGGATGAGGGTGTTTCGACTGCGACTAGGAGCTGTAAAACTGCACACCGGATTGGTTGGGATGATGCTGCGCTTGACACACTCCGTAGACTCGGTGGGGACTCGACGAGGACTCGACGGAGGTGGAGAGTTCCCCGCAGCCGTGAAGATGAGGCAAAGCTAAGAGCTCGTGGCGCCCCCGCATCCCTCTCTGACGTGTTCTGTCCGATGTAAAACAGAGTGCGCGCGTCGACTCTTGCATGATACCCCGGTCGATCGACAGCATCACGGAGGTCCCATGCGTATGAACCAAATGGGGGGCGCATACCACACGATAAACCAGTCGGGGCAGAGGTAAGGCGGAGGCGAGGCGCCCCCTCCGAGAAAAGGGGAGAAGTAAAACACGATAGAGCGCGAACGTCGACTGTGAGATATCCAGGTGTCCGGAATATACGAACGAAGCAGGATGGGAGACACCCCAGCTGAGGCAGAGACAAGGCGGAGTCGTGCCGCCCCGCATCCCCGGGAAGAGAGGTGCGGAAATAAAATAAACCATAGAAATTAGAATAGAGCGCGGGCGCGACTCCGATGGACACCATCGCGGAGGTGCGCATGCGTCCGAAGTATACGAACGAAGCAGGATGGGAGACGCAGGTTCCAGACAAATCAGCGCCGTTAGCATATAGAGGTGGGTGACATTCCGATCCCGAATCCGCGCGCATTTGTGCAATACATCGGCGGAGCGCTGGGACACGTCGTGCCCGGGCGGGCGGACGCGCTCAGTCTTGCACGGGTGGGTGGGAGGGATACGTACGCACCTCATCCCTCGCTCGCACATGCTCATCAGCGCGCTCACTCGTTCGCGGACGGAACCTTGTGCCCCGACTGGCGCTTGGGCGCGGGCGTCCACTGCTCGGTGCAGTCCGCGACGAGGTGCGCCGATGAGCCGCAGTTGTAGCTGTGTGATGATTCCGCGACGTCGGCGCAAAGGGTAGGAGGGCGGAACGCAGGAAAGGAGGAAAGAAGGAAGCGGGGAGCAGGGAGGTGTCAGCAAGGAAGAGGGGCGGAGGGAGGAAGAGACGCACCACTCCTTGGGCGTGTCCTTCCACGGCTCGAAGCACTGCGCCTCAAGGTGGTCCGCCGACCCGCAGCGGTAGTTAGCGCATGCGCGCAACCACAAATAAGGAACGAGAAGAAGATGGGAGAACGACAGGAGAGGGGGAACGGGACGCACCACGTCCGCTTCGTCTGCCCCGCCGTCGTGCACTGCTTCGAGATGTGCCCCTCCTCGCTGCAGAGGTGGCACTTGACGGCGTTCAGGCAGCGCCCCGCCATGTGGCCCTCCTGGCCGCCTGCAGCGCTGCGCATTAACGTCTAGTGATACAGTTGTAGCTGCGGGCCGGGTAAGACGGCGAAAAGGACAGAAAAAAAGAGAGCGCACCAGGTCTGTGGGCGGGGAGGGCGAGGGCCATTGAGCGGGCGAGGGCGGGGCGCGCGAGGGCACGCAGGGCGGCGAGCGGGCGCAGGCGGAGGGCGGGCAGAGAGAGAAAATGAGACTGATCCGGCGGTGTTTGCGGGTGCTTGAGTTCGGCATGTGATCCGAGGGCTGTTCCGAACCGCTAGCGTTGATTTCCATCCGTGTCCTGGCGCGTACGGACGCGTTAAAAGTTGCCAAACCACAGTACTATCCGAAATCTTCAGAAACTGCTGTGATGTGCCACCACCCCCAGTCTGAGAACACAATCTGAGTCTACTATCGGGTGCAAGATCATCGGGTGGCGAAGATTCAAGAACAAACGCGCGACAGGGCGCGGTGATATCCTCGCCACTCGCTCCCGCATCCTCCTTTTATCACTTCTCCCTTTGTTAATGCTTAATACTCTCCTCCCCCCTCCAACTCGTCCGTACCCAAATCACCCATTCCGCGAGCTCTTGCGGTCCATATTTGATTTGACGAAAGGACATCTTGGTTGTTGATCGAGAGTCACTCCAGAGCCCTGCGCAGGGAGCAATGGAGCGAAGGAGGGTTCGTCTGAGTCTCAGGCTCTCGAATGCGAGAATTACCGGGGAGGGAGACTGCGCGTGCACCTTGCAGCTGATTCTTGGGCCGCCGGAAATGTGGGGTGTCGGTGGCTTTGTGCCTCTGCCGGGGGACCGAGACCGTCACTGCCAGGAACGCGGTAAATATCTCCTGGAGAGGAAGAACATTTAAATCCGCCAAGGGCTAATAATTTATTGTATTCCTTGTAAATTTCTGGCAATGGGAGCCAGAGATGGAGCGTAACCTTCTGAGAGACTAACAGCATTCCCAACTCCAACATACATCACAAGTCTAGAATGCACGCGCCAATTATCAAAATATTCAGAGAAGCGCAGCACACATTACTGTGGACCCTACGGATGTAACTAAATCAGTACATCCGTCACCCTACTTCCCGAAGCAAGAGAATTATCCTGCCAAATTTAACGAACAACTATGTTCCTATTCATTCCAGTGGCGGTCAGACCACGCGCTGAAATAGAACCCCTTGCATAGTTCCAAACAGTCTCTCTCTCGAAGCCCCCGCCCAAAAATACCGGGATCAATGAACATTCCAACAGATATCGATATTCCGACACTCGCGAAATGGAGATCCCGATCTTGGACATGTTCCGCTGTGTCTCTGGGCATCGAGGAATGCCGAGAATCCTTAAAATTCCACACAAGCCAGATGTGTCTTTGCGGTCCATGCTATGAAGGCGCTCCCTGCTAATGTACTCCGTATTGCAGTTATCGATCGGTCCGGAATCCGAAGACGTGAATGGAGGGGGGCGATGAGAGCGTAGGACTTCGGGATATTGAAGCTGCCGCGAGTGCCGACTGGGTTCATTAGGCTGAAAGCACTTGAGATTATCGTTGAGTACCGCTACAGTTTCGGAGGGATGTATCGGGTGTCATACGTGGTAATTTAATCAAACGCGGCGCAAGCGGCGCGAACTAGTCGTGATGTGCACTGAGACGAAGAGGTCGCAGAGAAGGCAGCAATATTTGACACTGTTCCGTGCCCGGCACTCAATCTCCGCAATGATCATAAAAAAATGGTGGAAACTGCGATACTGGAAACGAGGCCACCCCCTCCAATGTTATGTAATGCTTGCGATCCTGTGTACTTCCGCGCCGCATGCACTTAAGTCAATGTTCTCCATTCAGCTCCCCAGTGCTTGAGGGTTACGCTGCGGGTGAACACAGGCCTGTCAATTTCGCGGGCAAGTTATATGGGCTCCACATGCGCTTAGATAAACTGATCATGAAGGACAAGTCCCCGCTGCATTATTGCACGATGATAGTGACTGTGTGCTCAACGACTAACCTAATATCAGGTGCGTCCAAGGGTCCGACTGCCCCACTCACACTTTCACAAAAGGAAACAGCGACTTCTCTAACTACTGAATCTCTGTATCTGATTGTGTTGTATCCAAGCTATATCCCATCGCGCAATTATTCTCAGGTGCGGCTCCAAGCCTCACGCTTTCACAACGGGAAGCGCTGGTGACGCTCTATGCTCGACTTCGGATCTGGATTGTTTCACACCCATCGACCCCTCCCCGTCGCGCCTGCGAATGACTGTCGTTAGTCGGGTATATAATTCTAACCTGCATATCTATTATCCCAAACAGTATAGTGAAGCATAATTTTTCTTTTTCTTCTCAAGTCGGCGAAGCCTAAATAACGCCCTCCACAGACCAAGTAACCGTGCGAAGCGGCGTCCACGGTGTAATATTTAGGGTACATGAAACGGGACACAGCCAACCGGTGTTCAAACACAATGTTCAACAACAGTTGGTGATAATTATCTCCAGTTCTTCCCAGTTGATGATTTCGGTTTTTCCTGACCAATGAGTGAGTAAAGGAAGAAGGGAAACTCACTATACTTGAAGCCATCGTTGCTTGATTTGTGTCAATCAATGGTTATAGAAGCCGGCCACTGGACGGCTGCTGTTTTGGCTGCTGTCTGGACTTTTCCCAACCAAGGAACTAATGGTTAAATATAAAGAAAACTGAGAAGTACATACTTCATAGGAGAAATGAGGGGTTTCACATAAAACATATAACATCAACACTACTACACTTCAAGTCTCTTGAGAACCTCATTCATATCCTCTGCCTCTTTCAACTTCCCCAGCTTGGCATACGTGTCAGCCAGATTCTGCATGGTCTGAATGAGGTGGGGATGATTGGCACCGAGAATATTTTTCTGTTTCTCGAGTGCCGGAAGCAAGAGATCCTCGGCTTCTTGCCATCGTTCCAACTTGTTCAATGTGGCTCCAAGCTTTGACTGGTTGAGTAGAGTGGATGGGTGGCTGTTGCCCAGAAGGTTTGTCTGCTTCTTGAGAGCCTGTACTAAAAGTGTTTCTGCCTCTTGAAATCTTCCTAATTTGTTGTATGTCATCGCCAGGTGCCCCATGCTAAACAGGGTGTCTGGATGGTTGTCACCCAGAATGCTCCTAAACTTCTCAAGGACTACACTCCCAAGGTCCTCCGCCTCCTGCAGTCTCTCTAATTTGTAGTATGTGAATGCCAGGTTGCTCATTGTACGCATTGTCTCTGGATGGTTTTCACCTAGAGAACACTTACGTTTCTGAAGCACAGCAACTGCAAGCACCTCTGCCTCTTGGATTTTACCCAGGCGAGAATATGTGACTGCCAGGTTTGACATAGAAAGCAGAGTGTCAGGATGGTTGTGGCCCAGATTCTTCCTCTGCCTCTCAACAACCTCAAGACCGAGTGCTTGTGCCTCCTGCAGTCTCCCCAGTTGGATGTATGTCATTGCCAGATTCGACATGGCCATGAGAGTTCCGGGATGGTTCTCGCCCAGAATATGTCTCCGTGCTTTCAACACTGCAGCATTGAGCACCTCGGCCTCCATGAGTCTCCCTAATTTGTCCAAGACAAGTGCAAGATCCCCAGTAGACTCCAGAGTGTCCGGATGGTTTTCACCCAGAACCTCTCTCCGCTTGTCAACCACTAAAATCCCCAGTTCCTCAGCCTCAGGGAATTTCCCCAACTCCTGATATGACCATGCCACCCAGTGCATGGCTGCAAGGGTGTCTGGATGACTGTTACCTAGAGTATTCCTCCGATGTTCGAGCACAGCCTGTAGGAGCTGCTTTGCTTTTTCCAGCTGGCCAGCACATAGATAGGCTTTTCCATACTCGTGTCTGAAATCTGGAACTATATTCATGTCGCCCCGCATCAGGAAATCAATATGAGGCAGCAGCTGTGGGCCTGTTACTTTGATATCTGTGTCTGATAGTCCAGTAAGTGACATCCCTATTATTGCAACCATGCAACAGTGTTTTCCCCCATCCGAGACAGTGCTTCGAGTCCAGTCATGGACAAGGGGATGGATCGAAAATAAATTTTGCTCTGAATGGAAGGTGATAAGGGAATATGCCCTTATTTCACTTGTCACATCCATGAAGCACAAGGGGTCCCAGATACCAGAGGGGTCTGAGAACTGTGACAGAACATCAAGTGGCATCTGCAGCTCCTCCTTTGATGGGCTGGATGGTCCAATTTTATAGCCTGCAGCATTCCTGAATATGTCCTCTGATATTCCTTGATAATGGAGAAAGGAGCAAAGCTGTAGGAAGGTCTTTGCCTGCTGACTGAGCTGGTCGAAGCTGATTTGCCATGTGGTATAAACTGTCCATGCATAATTGTCATGGGACTGAGCCGGTTTTTGAGAGAGTAGCCGGGTTTTGTTGGTTGCATAGAGCGCCAGATAGCCATCGAGCTTCCCAGATTTCGAGATGAATGCACCCGCTTGAATTATGGCGAGAGGCAGATAGCAGAGCACCTGGGAACTGCTGAATGCTACATACCACTAGTAAATGTTTTACTCACCTTCACAATTTCGGCTGCAATTGCTTGACTATGATCTGTGGTATCCTGGGCGGCACTGCGGAGCAATAAATTGACTGCATCTGATTCTTCCATATCAGAGACAGCAGAATGGGAGCTGGCATAGACACAAAGGCCTGGATTTCGAGATGTTATGATGATGTTCCCATGATTGCATTGAGGGAAATACTGGTTCAAATCAATGTTTGGGTCATCGGCATTGTCAAAGAATAAAAGCCATTCATCCGGCTTGCTTTTGAGCCATTGGAGAGCATCCTGAGATGAGTCTCCGACCCCCTTTGTAGTCGCTATGTTTTTAAAACCTGTCTTGATTGTGGTGACTGTGCTGGTGTCGATGAGGAAAATATCCGTGAAGCTGGTGATGCATGAGTTCAATTTAAAATTGAGGCAACCAAACCTACATTGACACTGATTCCTCTATGAACTTCAGTGCAGTCTGTGTCTTTCCAGTACCACCTAGTCCATGGAGCAGGAAAATGTCTTGCTTTCCGGTGTTCTGGTTGAAATATTGGTGCATTTGTTGCAAAATGGCCTGTCTGCCATGGAATATTCTTGTTGCAGGAGGACAGTTGTTGATATTCGGAGGTGCCTGGGGCACGGGCATATCTGAAAGACAGAAATAAAGTAAGGGTGTGTCATTGTTCTTGCAAGAAGATTTGTACTGGGCAATATCACAGTCAAAACCTTGTCCAGCTTGAAGTTTGTATCCATTGTTGCCAGGAGCTGAGGTATTGTTTGTCAAAAAAGAGGTGCAGTGGAATGAGATATCTACCATGAAGTTGGACCGCACATTTCGGAGCCTGTTGCACCATCTGCCAATCTCGTCGGTTGTATTGCCTGACTTGAGGACTTCTTTAACAACAGCACTGAAACCTCTGGGTCTTCTTTGACGGTGAGTGACAGCTTCCACCACATCTGTCAAGAAGCTAAAGAGAATAAATAACTAGTCCTTGACTGAGACAGAATCCTACTCACCTCTCAAGCTCCTCACATTGAGCCTTGAACTGGATGGCAGCTGTGTCTCTGTGGGAGGATATTTGGTCTCGGACTACAGTGATGATATCCATGGTGTCTGCACACAGCTCCTTCATGTCCTCCCTATTCTTCTGGACTTTCTGGAGAAGCATAAAATCAGGCTCGGGTCCCGTGGAAACAATCACCACAAACATCCACTGCCTCCAACAAGAATACAGCGGTTCCGAAGACACCCTTTACATATGGGAGTGGGATGGTGTCTGCAGCAGCACTAATTGCCCTGGCATTGAGTATCATTGTTCCAAGCCAGTCTGAGCTGAGGGAGGCAGAAGGGTGGAGCGGTCGAAATAGTAACTTCCCTCCTGGCTGAGAGGAGCTGGTGGGCGGTGCGGTACTGGGGCTGCTGGCGGACATGGGGGTAAGAGGGAGAGATATGGACCATCGACTTCTCAGAGATTACCGACCAACAGGCCAGTTGATCTCCCACAAATCAATCTTCCATTGCCTTCACAGTCTAGATACAGCTGGAACCCCTCAGAACGGTCGGCTTGACAAGCCTTCCACTTGTCATGGAACAAGTATGCGGGAGTTTCCCGCAGTCCCGCGAATTCGTTGCACCCTGTTCCCTTTTATCTGCATCTCTCATGCTCGTATACACCCACTGATTGATTCACATAGATAACAGTCAGCTGGCAGACAGCCTCGACGGGAGATGCAGTACTAGGGCTGCTGGCGGACGTCGGGGTAAGAAAGAGAGATAGGGACCATCAAGTTCTTACCCGCCGACATGTCAGTTGATCTCCCACAAATCAATCTTCCATTGCCTTCACACAGTCTAAATACAGTTGGAACCCCTTAGAACGGTCGGCCTGACAAGCCTTCCACTTGTCATGGAACAAGTATGCGGGAGTTTCCCGCAGTCCCGCGAATTCTTTGCACCCTCTGTTCCCTTCTATCTGCCTCTCTCATGCTCGTATATCCAGCAAAGACATATTGACGCCCGTCATCGGGACACCGATAGATCGGCACCGATCCCATCGGCAGATTCGTGGGTATGCCATCTTCGCTCGGCGTATTTCCGGCTCGATGATGTCCTCGGGGGCATATCTCATGTAGGAGCTCTGAGAAACACAGTACACACCTGACCGACCTCGCGTTCCGGTGTGACTGGATAAGACAGTCGGCCCGCTTCGCTCCACAAGAAGATCAAGCATCCGGGAAAGACAGCGTACATACCCAGACGGAATAAGTTGAAATGTTGCGAACAGGTCTTACGAATAAGACGGCCGTCGTGCAGTGCCTGGAATAAATTTAGTCCCGATTAGGACTAAAAGCTGACACATCCTTGATGGATTCCCAAGTTCTGACCAACTCTTAGGCGGCGGCAGGCTGCGGCTGGCCTGCTGATCACCATCACTTATTCCCCGATTGAGATTAGATCTGTGTCCATTGAGACTAAATATGATCTCCCATCAAATCCCCTTGTACGGTCGTAAATGGCTCATTGTTTGGCCTACCGCCGTCCAATAAATGTGATAAAATATGGACTGAAGGGTGAAAACCTTGTCCGAAGACCTTTCGATGTCGGAAGATTTTTGGGGGTGATTCGGGACCTAAACTATCAGTTTTATACTACCAAAACACCATTCTTGGATCCAGAAATCCTCCGGCGAGGGATAGCAATTATGTCAACAATGGATATCAAATTTTCGACACGTTTTGACTGTATCCTAATAGGATTGAGTAGAATAGTTCTTTATTCATTGACTGGGTTGTACATTTGTTTCTTCAAGCTCTTGTTCTGCCTATCAACCAGGATGAAGACATAATGACTGCAGAAGATTATCATGTGCTCTGATGTCATTATAGGTCATTGGAATAATAAACCTGTCCCCGTTTAGGGTGAACTGAGCTGGTTTGAAAATGGCATGTAAATGATGTCTTTTCAGCCTGATGTCACCTTGAATGAGCTACGGTGAAGAGATGGGATAGTTGAGATACCCAGTAATGCCTGCTACTATAGCAATGTAGCTGAAATGGTTCAAGTGCATCAGAATGAAAAGTGGCAAGAAAATTGAGAATTAATCCTCTGGAATGACTGCCAGACTCTGTTGTGTGCCGGACCTTTTGGAATTGTATGGGGGACAAGTGAGAAGCCTTTTGCAAGGTCCATAACATCGTGCAGTGTGGCGCAATAAGTTTTGACGGGGAGAGCAAAAAGGCGAACAGTGCTAGGTTTCGAACCGATGACCTTCGCATGAGGCAAAATGATATTACCAGACATATAGAGCAATAATGCTACTATACCAAGCAACCCTTGTAAGAAAATCGCCCCTGTATTGTCAATACCATTTATATTTGAATAAAGATTTCTTCCGTCCATATTCCAGACACCGCACAGCGGCCATTCATTTGGATTACACTGGTAGTTGCAGCCCGTGTGAGCCCAAAAATTCGACAAAGCAGGTGGAAAGAAACACGAATGAGGTGCACCGGGTCTGTGCATGCGGGAGGGGGAAGGGGTTTCATCGCATGAGGACATGGTGGGAGGGGGAGTGCAGGGCGGCGGGCGGGCGCAGGTGGAGGGTGCAGAGGGAGAACATGCCCACTAACTTTAGGTAGTGGGTCCTAAAGCGCCCTAATGGTGCAGAGTCTCACTAAAGTATGCAACTTTCCCACACCAAGCAGAGCCAAACATGGCATTTTGTGAGTGAGTTCGATTCCTGATGAATGCATTTCTTTTTTGTTTGCCGGCAATTTACGTGCCTCCTCTTTCTGTTCCCGAGGCATGATATTATAACATAGAGGGTAGCAATCAGCTCACACTGCAATTAAATCCAACTGACAATATCCGTGCCAGCCCCTGGCCAGAAAAACCTCACAATGCAGCCAAATTTCGTGTTTTGGATAGTCCGGGTTCAAGTTGAATCTACGTATAAGGTGTACTTGTAGCAACCATTTTATAGCTGTCACTGGCAAATAGCACAATGACAGCAGAGTGGCACCATTCAGCTTTGGAACCTCTTGCAGTTCCCCTTTGGAACATGGGCCTATGGCCGGATCGAATTCAACATTGGAATATCCCAGAGGTGGGCTGATGTGTCGGTTTCTTGAAATTAACAAGCTCTAGAATCACTGGCAATCAAAGATTCAAATTCTAGCTTTTTTACCTCATCTCAATGTGTATCTGTGAGACATTAAGTAAGATCCAAGTACAACCTGCATTGACAGAGCTTGCTCAACATGAAACAAAGTGTGCCTCGGTAATTTGAATCACAAGGTCCTTATTTTTGACCAGGGAGCACAGTCAGTGCAATTGCAATCGTTGAACATAGAAGACACCCATGACCTTACCATCTGTTCTTCCTAGGGTGGTATTCATTTTCAGGAGCTCGCCTTGCACCGCCGCCAGATATGAATGGACAAAGAGTGGACTGTGGCATTTTTCCCCATTTCAGGAATCAGCTGACAGTGCAACGGAGCCCGATTATGCATCACAGGAATATTTAGATGGAAATGAATTACTAGATGGACTGCTTCTCTTTGTTATGTAGAAGGGAAATTGCCCCATGCCATCAAATAATGGCCAAGGAACACATGCCTCACTGCTCCGAGTACACAAATGGCTCCTCCACAGGTGTGTGCTGAGGATGTGATGGAGAAAGAGACAGATGTGCTTTCATGTTGGATTTCAAGGTTTCCTGGGGGAGAGCACACCACCTCTGTTATGGATACTTAACAGCTGGCATACGACTCACTATCCTCCCCCTTTCTATTTCCATTTACTATGCTGCCCATTATCCTCATGACTTTACAATCATGAACCTTTTACGATTACGACTTGTAACCATCCTGTGTGCTCCGAGTACAGTTGCTGTTTTGGAGATATGTTGACTTGATCATTTATCGACTTCGGCCCGGTTGAACTGATGGGTCCGCAATTTAAGTCATAGGTGCGGCTCCGTGGTATGACTCAGTAGAATAGTTTATATAGCTAAGGATCCCCTCGGAAGAGGTCATCCTATCTTGAATACAAACTCCCATCTTCTCCCTTTTGCATGAACTAAGTGAAAGCCTTTTCAGCACGTGATATACTGCCGAGACCGCTCAACTGCCCAATACTTGACTAACGCGCACTCGCTTACTCAAGTACTTGGAAGCTGTCCTAAGTATAGCAAGCTGAGTGCTGCCCACATTCTATGTGAATTTACCATAGTTTGGCAGGTCACTCAGAAGTAAGGACTCAAGGCAATTGTTCTTGGATAAGGATTTCCGAACCTCTCTACAATTTCTGTTATACTAACCGAAATTTCTCCAATTATTAACAGCCTCAGCACGATCCATGCATCCCGGACTGGCTGGATAGTGGTTCCATCGCGGAAATTGGATCCGTGCAGGTGAGGCACAAGAGCCCAGAAGTGTATATGTGTGTGATATCTGCCCTTCATATCAAGCATGCTGCACAGTGTATGAAGGGTTCAAATGTTTCTTCAGTAGTAGAATTAATTATTCGTGCTTGTTCACCAAGGCACATACATCACTGGTCGCCTGGATGGATTCCGCGGGTAGTTCCGCCGACTCCACCAGTTCTCTAGAGATGTAAAATAAACTGAGGCAGCTCGCACCGTGACCACGAAGCAGGGAGCCTTGCAACATGGCTGTTAAATATTCATTGATGTTCTGCAGCCTGCAGGCCAAGATTCAGCAGGGAACCATGTATATCTACTTCATATAGTGGTGAAGATCTTCTGCTAATGATTATCCACCATGCAATCAGATGAGGTTTCACCAGCACCCTTGAAGGTGGGTCCTCATTACATAACCCTCGTGTATTAAACACCGAAGGATAAGCAGTGTCAAGGGCCAGCCAGATCCGATACCTGGAGAGAGGAGCCTTGATAAGACTAGAGTCCAAAAGTGAAGCTTGAACATCGTGGGGGGAAGTGAAGTCTGATCTGACATGTTTCGTTCCCATTCAGTGTTTTCGCGGAGGTCAACCCCGGAACTCAGAACTCATTAAAAAGTCTAGGAAGGCCTCAAATACTTTAGGGTGATGAGTTGTACACAATGAGAGGTAGTGACTACCGATACCCCTCATTGTGTACAACTCATCTACCCTGCTGGAACAATTATTGCTGTTGCTCCAAGATACTTCCTACAGCATTCTATCTGCATACGGGACTGGTGCTGCAGATCAACTTGAAGTTGTTTGACCTTGCCAATTTTTTAGGTCCCAAGCACGAACATAATTCATTGGATGGAGAATCATGAAACTCTCCAGGCTTGGTATTTGTTTCAAAACCCAACAAACAGTTAGTGGGCTCTGCCGCAAAGCACGCTACAAGTGTTATTGCAGCACTTGGTGCTGGTCATGGTGATACTGGTACGAGAATGAGATTGATCCGGCGATGTTTGCGGGTGCTTGGTTAACATGCGATACGATCCTCTGGGGGCGTGACCCATGACCCAAATACCAGTTCGACAATTCGGCAAAGCTGGGAACCCACCGTGACACCCCCCAAAATTTCGACACCGGACCGCCTTTTTGCATTGCTGAGCGCGATTTAGGCCGGCTGTGTCCAAAATTCCATCCGATAGACGCCTCCGTGACCCGTGACCCCTGCCATACTAATCCGATCAAGGACCTGTGAACTGAATACTTGGGGCATAGGTGACAGTGACGAATGAATTTCCTGGCCCAGATAGGCCTGAAAACATCGTCCGGTGTTCGCCGGACTTCCATATATGGGAGGAATTGATGGTATTTGTTAGAATGAACACTTGATCCAGCGAACACTTGTGGTGATGGGTGACACCCGTGAACACTTGATCGGATTATTACAGTATTTCGACACCGGCAGGGGGTCCGTGATGCGTGACTGTCCAATTGATCGAAATAGTACAGTATTTGGAGCTGATTTGGGGGTTGTGAAAAGCAGTGAAGGTGAGGATTATTCACTTCGAACTGTTTAACCGTCGTATGGGGCCGATTCCGTGAATTGTCATGCTCCGATGTTTGGAAGGGATTTTTGTGAATTTATCACCTTGGGATGATGGAAAAATCCCTGTAGAGTATGCTGAGGTCAACAAGCCACTACTTCATTGAGGAACTGAGGTTGTGGTTTGTCATCATTGTGCTATTCCCCGGAAATTGACACTTCACGAGGCAAATAGCCAAATTAAATCTTATTGACCTCAAGACTCGGAGAACCCCTCAGAGGGGCTAGGCATGAAGTTATACGCCCCCACCAATGAACAATAAGGTCAAGCCACATATTTTATTTGAGTGATGCCAAGCCGGCCGAATGGCTTGCCAAGCCAGCTAAATGGCTTGCAAGCCATTCAGCTGGGCTTGGGCTTGGGCTGCCACCAAAATCCAAGCCCAAGCCCAAAACAAGCCATTCCGCGCAGGTGCAAGCCATTCGGCCAAGCCAAAAATATTACTCTCCTTCGAGGCATTGCCGGCTTCGACTTCGGCCACGGATACACGTGGGTTGGACGGTTCGTGGTGGCAGTGGGGCGGAATCAGATGGGAGTGACGTCCGTGTAGGTTGTACGCTGACAAGATGGATTGGATCTTGCGCGAAGGGTATTGAAGTGGGCCGGGGCAGACTGTGGGGTGCAGCACGCGCAGAGAAGCGAAGATTCAGTTGGCAGGACTCGGAGCAAGCTCAGGCTCGGAGAGGCAACCACGAGACGGGACACGGTGTGGCAGATAAGGGAACAAAGAGAACAGCGAGGAAGGGGCGAAGCGGTGAAGAGAGCGGCGCAGATGAATGATGCATGGTGCATAATGTGCAATGCCGAAAAGCTTGTCTACAGGCGCTCAACTCGTGTTACAGGAACACGTTGGGAACACGTCTCTTGCGCTCCATACTGGGCCTTATTAATCATTGGTGCTCATCACCAAGCGACGCCACGGCTCACTCTGCCTCTATCTAGCCCACCACTACACCAGCTCCCGCCATATCCATACATCCACTGTCTCGACATGCAACGCAGACACGGTCCTTATATATGCTCTCCACCAAACAGCACCACTCTGCCCTCATGCCCCATACCCGCCAATGCACCAGCTCCTCCATATCTTTACATCCACTGCCTCAACGCACAACGCACATACACACATGATTCCGATGGCACATACCCTGCCTGACGCTTGCTCACGGGCTGCTTGCGATCGGTTCCAGCATATCAGTAAGCCCTGCACGCACGTCCCCATGCTCAGCTCTCACACCGGGGGCAAAAGCCGATGCATGTTGCTGTGACATGCATCAAGCGCATGGCAATCACAGGTGGTGATGGCATTTACAAAGAGTCTTTGATCATATTTTAGTCTACATTTACGAGTACTTATGTAATCATTTTTGATCAATCGAAATGAGGTTTTTGAGGTCTAGTTAAAAAGTGTCCCAATCTAAGTTTGTAAAAGAAAATAGCAGCTGTGCTATAGAATTTAGTGGCTGTGTTGAAGTGCTTTTAGTGGCTGTCCTTTAAATTTCCTTCATTTTTTGTGAATTTACAGTGGCTGTGTTTTGCTCTCGTAATCTTTTCTTCGAGCCTCGTGCAGGTTCGATTCTCTCGATGCTCCTTCTTCTATGTATAGGCTTAGTCGGTTCCATTTTTTCTCCCTGTTCGGAACCCTTTGAACAATCTGAGCTCGTAGGCGCACCCCCGTGCAGCAGAAGTGCCCTCTTTGGTATTCCATATATACAAACTAATGGTAGTTGCGCTCTAATACCCCGAACCAGGCATGCTTGATGTGGATGAAACCTTCTTCGACATCTGCGCCACCGGCGCTCCTTCACCCTGCGCCTTCTACAGCTCCGCCGAACACCACTCACCCAGCCGTCGTCGACTGCTCTTCTTTCCAGTGTGCTCTTCACATATTTCTACGTGCCGACATCTTCTGCCCGATGGCGTGCCCCTTTCTTCCTCCAGACGGTGCCACTGTTTGTGGGCGACTGAAGCTCGGACCCTGCGCCCATCTGAACAACGGCAATGCCGTTATAGCAATTCAATGCGGCGCATCTGCGACCGAAGCCGTGCCCGAGGGGGAGAACCACCCGGGACTCGGGACGTCGAGCAGCCCACCGCCGCAGGACCGGCAAATTGCAATGACAGCGCCGTACCCACACCAGCCGCAACCTATTGTGTCTTGAGAGTTGTTACTGACAATGTGCGAATTCTTCTTATCGCATTCGACATCTGACGACCCAATCTGGACTCCTCAATTTGGGTCATCCAGAGCTGGATAATGATGGATCCGCAGGATGCGACATATGTGTCGCATACGACAAGCAATCGGCTACCTTGGCCCAAGCCCTATAATCCCAACACATGGATTCAGATCTCCGTGAGTCCTCGATGATATATATTACATTCCAGAACTGACTGTAACTAGCTGATGATGAAATCGACCTCAATACGGTTTTGTCTCCTTACACGGTGATACTGAGTGGAAAACTTTTACATACTGGATACCATGAGAGATAACAGATCGCTTCTAGGTTTAAATACAAATTTTTATTGTGTGCAGTAAATGAACCTTTCTTGTGACAATAGAGAAGAAATAAAACAAAAAAAGGACATAAGTGCGAGTTTGCCGGACCGTGCCGCGGCCCATCACCCCCAAGTCACAAAGTATTGGTTAATATGTACGTAGATATACTGAATAATAAAATGGATTTGGAGGAACTTAGCAGCAAGTCTCCAGAAATAAATTGTATAGAGTGATAAAATTGTTGTGAGGCTCACAACAATTGCCATTGTTCCCCGTACTTCAGTGGCGGCAACTTCCATGCTTCCAATAAATTCCTGATAAAATATCCATTGAAAGGAGAAAAATAAACTGTGTGACATGTGACCAATGCGCCATCACGCACCCACAGCGCACGTTCGCTGGCTGCTGTTGTTTCCCACACTTCAGTGGTGGGGACGTCCATGCTTCCGATAAATTCTCGATAAAATATGTGTTAAAAGGACAAAAATAAACTGTGTAACATGTGACCAATGCGCCATCACGCGCACACAGTGCCCAGACCACGCGGCCGAAAAGGGGGGATACTTTGCAAATATGCTTGTCTTCCTCGCCTCTCTTCACCTGCCTGAACACTACCAACTCAAAGCCCATCTCAATGATATTGCCGACCCTGAATCCGGAGGGTTCTTTGGTTGCGTACCTGGGTAAATGTAAGGACAAAAATTCGCTTGAATACAGTACACTAAATTTTCCTTCTTCACACAGAAATATGCAACGTTGTTCTCGACGCAGTGAGCCACACGTTCGCCAAGATGTTGAGTCAAGGTGCCAGCCGGATCAATATGTTTATCAAAATTTATCCGCGAATTGTTCGGTATGTGTCGGCTCCTATGGTATAATAGCGGCAATTGCTGCCTAGAACAGGACCGAATATATCTGAATCGGGGGCGGCGGTCCAGTGTTCAACACAATCAGAAGAAAATTTGGTCGACAATTCATACGCGAGATCCTTGACGTTGTCCATAGCCACAGCGAAATGCTTCGAGTCATAGCCAACCACTTCGGCGTAAGCTCTGGCATATGGAACCCTCGCGGCGGTCGGGCTGATAAGAACGGTCAGTTATATTATTTATGCGTGCTGTTTTTTTCACCTGTTCTTTTTGACAGGTGGGAGGTCGAACAACTTCATAACTCCGACCACAGTAAACATAGTGTTGCTATCCAATGTGTTTTGCCTTGCCATTAGCATGTTAGTTGAACTGCTGACACCCTTCACAGTGAATTTGTCCCTCTGAAAGTGATTCAGGTTGGCTCAATGTGCTTATAATTTGAACTACTCACATTAAGCAATGCAGCTTGGTGCATAAAATCCTTACGACCTTTGAAATTCTCCAAGTGATCTGTCCATTTTTCTAACGCTTTGGCTGTAGGACAACGATCAATGATCACAATCCACTTGCACAAAATAGTACGTGCCTGCAGCTTCCTGTGGGTAAAAGGTGTTCACAGTGTTTGCCGCAAGTAAGTCAAACGCACAAAAATCGGTCAACTTTGTGCTGTTGTATTCGCGCTCATTAAAAGGTTCTCGTATTCTGCGCACAGCACGGTTTCTATGCGACTTGATTTTGACATAAATCTAACTCTTCTCATTTCCCTGGTGATGTTCAGATTAGACGCATTTACTGCGTAGAGATACCTGGGTCTCCGACCTATATCTTCCTCTATGATGGTTATTCCGAATCCATTGATTACTATACTACTAACGGAATCCAGGTGTACATACTTCTGGATCGGACTTGTTTTCAATTGGATGGATGAAGAGGGTCGGTGTTCTCAACGAAACAAAGAAGAACAAACAAAAAGAACATTAGTATGAGTTTGCCGGGCCGGTGCCACGGCCATACTCCCAAGTAAACGAGAAAGCCAGTAGTCGTCCTCGACTTGATCCGAGGGAATGTAGTCCGTGTCAGTTTCATCGATTTCAACAGATCCAGAAGAGAGGGTGTGCTCGAGTTCTGGACTGTAGTGGACGAATTATGAATGCCGTCAGAGTCGTTGGAGCCCCTGCCATCCGTATTGTCCGGAGGAGAAGGATCGTCGGTCGTATCTCCGCCGTCATTTTGACGGCGCATGCGAGCTGAAGGGGGCGGGGCCGCTGGGTTTTGAACGTCGAAGGAGTCGATGTGGATTGTAACTACGCAGTCCGGATGGATTGCGTCAGTAAGAGACAGGTCCTCCATATCGCCAATGATCTCAAGCTTCGGAGAAGAGATCCTTATGTTCCTCGCAACGTGGAAACTCCGCTCTCTAGAATCGCGACCGAGACCACAGGAATCCACGAAAGCAACGATGAGAAACTGGGCATGTCGCTTCCAATCTTCAACTGCCATGGTCCACGTAGACCGATCCTTGAACGCGACGGTGATGGTCGTAGTGTCGTAGTCACACTTCGTAGAAATCACGGAAGAGGAGTGCTCGAGGACAACGACGGGGTGGATACTGTATGTACACGTAGCCTCGAACGTCGGACGCATGCGAGAGAATCAGGGCGCTGGCGATGGAAGTGGCGCGTCCAGTGCCGAGCTAAGAGAAACATGAGCAGATTCCAAGAGCGCCGAAGCAAAGAGCGCGACACACCGAGTCGAAGCAGTAGGGTGTGTGCGCGCCCCCTACATAACCCACTCCATCGCCCGCTGCACCTCCACCCTCCGCCGCTCCACGACAGTGCGCACCTCCTCACCCCACACCTCGCCCGCCAGATGGCGTTCCGCCTCGGGCGCATCCATTACCACGACGTTGTCGACGCCCACCGGGCGCGCGGGGTCCCAGCGTACGAGCGTCGGGCGCGTGGGCACGGCGTGCGGCGGGACAACTGAGCGCCCACGGTGCACGTCCTCGAAGAGGAGCGCGACGTCGTCTTCGTCGATCCCGAGGCGGCTGCGGGCATACCGTCAGCTGTGAGGGAGGATGAAGAGGAAGGGAAGGGCCGCACCTGGGCTGCCCCGGTTCACCCGCGCGCTTCGCCTCGCGCTGCTGGAGGTCGCGCAGGAGGCGCTCGTAGAGCTTGCGCCGGTTCTTGATCGGGAGCGGGTTCGCGATGGGTTTGCCCGCGAGCTCGCAGAGCACGTACGAGGCGATGTGCAGGCCGAAGATCGCGGGGAGGGGGCCTGCATTTGTATTAGCGACATACAGCAAAAAGAGAGGGGCCAGCGCACCGAGCACGGGGAGGATGCGCACGCGAAAGTCGTCGAGGACGCCGAGCTCCTGGACGGGGCCCTTGTCGAACTCGTCTTCGGGGAGGGGGAGGAGTTTGACGTCGCCGGGAACCTCAGTGGAGTAGACGACGGGGATGCCGGAGGCGACACCCTGGAGACGTAGGCGGCGGCGCACGGCGCGCGCGAGCGGGTCGTACACCGTGTGCGAGATGTCGCTGATCTGGATGCGCGTCGGGTCGCATTTTGCGCCAGCGCCCATGGACGCGAAGACCTTGATATCGCGCTCGTGGCAGTATTTTAGCAGGTCGACCTTGGTTTGGATGTTGTCGATCGCGTCTGCGGGGAGGTGAGGCGTCTGTACTGAGTAGGAAATGAGCCGCCCATACCTACGACCCAGTCCGCGCCCTCGAGCAGCGGCGCGCCATCCTCCTTGCGCCAGAGCTCAATGCGGCAGTCAACGTGCACCCAGCGCGCGATCTGCTTGAGCGTGCGCTCGATGCACTTGACCTTGGGCGTCCCCACATCGGCAAGGGCTGCGGTCGCGTGGCGGTTGAGCGATGACAGCGTGACGTTGTCAAAGTCGACTAGCCTGATTTTCGAGACTCCACTGGCGGAAAAGTCAGAGAAAAACAGGAAAAAAAGTAGGGGCCAACTCACGACCTGACAAGCATCACTGCGGCCCAACTCCCCACCCCTCCACAGCCTACAATTACCACCGTTTTGCTGCGAATCTTCGCCATTGCCTCGTCGCCGAAAAAAGCATAGTTCCGCGCCAGCTGCTCCTGTATCAGGTCCTCGTCGTACGAGGGACTAGCATTCGGTGCGGATAGTTCGCTGTCGCCCGCCTGCGTCCGTGTGGCCGTTCCATCGAACAAGGTATTCGCGCTACCAGCCACACTCGAAGAGATGGAGCGCAGAATGTCTTGGTCCAGGTCCCGTCGACGAGATCTCTTGGAGAGAGCGTTGTAGCCAGAAATTAAAGCGGCGGTGGTCGCCGACGCTGCTATGGCCGCAACCACCAGCTGAGTGCGGTGGGAATGAAAGCTGAAGCCATCCATCGTGGTGCAGGTCAAGCCCGAAATGATGATGGAAGAGGTCACGTTGGGGTCACAGCAGCTGACACAGAAGTCACAAAAGTCGTAGGTTGTCTTGGCACAAACTGTTAGGCTTACTGTACTATTCCGACCAAGTATTCAAGGGTTGTGACCAGTGACCACAAGTATTCAAATGCCATCAATTCAAAGTTAGCTGGGACCTGTGACCACTATTTCAAGTGTTCATTTGTTCAAGTATTCAAAGGAGATTTGCCCCCCGGCAGCCGCCATATATAGGAGATCGACGTGATTTTGAGCTCAAACGAGTCAGATTCGGTCCGAAATTCACAGTATTTTCTTTCCAAGCCTTCACAATGTGACCATCCTCGGAACACCATGGCTGCATTCAACCAAACCGCCTGGGTCTCTCAGGGGAAGAAATCATCAACAGGGAACTGTTTTCTTGATCAACCACGTCGCATCCAGTGATTTCGCACTGCTCCCGGATGGTTTTATCATTGGAGAGGACACCATAATTTGGGTCGGAATAGAGTCACTTGGAGTTAGACATTGTTGTGGAAATGATTTCTGCTCACTGTGCATCACCCGAAGCACACTATCAAGGCACCCATGTAGTATGGATATGAAATCTGGGAGGAGTATTAATTAAAATGAATTTTTCGATGTTTAGTATAAAATGTGTGTATGAGTGCATACAGCCCATTGGGGGGAGAATTTTTTTTAATTTTTGCCCCTGCAAAAACATAGATTGGCCAAGTATTCAACGCCACTGGTGACCTGTGACATTTTTCAAAAGTATTCAATTCAACCGCGTCTGTGACCAGTGACTGAATACTTGGTCGGAATAGTACAGTATATTCACATAGGCTCGTAACCAGTCTGCCTAAGAGTAGCAAAAATGTGGCGAGCACTTTGCCATAGGCAGACTGGTACTATTTTCAACCACCTAGTTGGCCACCCTACTTAGTTGGCCACTTCATCTGGAAACGTGTTTCTATGTGATAGATGGCCACCCACGTGGTAGAGGTGGCGGTGTCTCGGTAGACACCGATAGAGCCGAGGTGCCGCCATAGAGCCTTGTAGAGCCCGCTCATCTACCACCCCAATGCTCCTCCCTGTAGAACCTTCCTCTCTATCCTATTCTATTGGTGACTCGGGCGGCCTTTATTAGCAACGCACTTCGGCTGCCACGTCCCAACTTTGTTCTTCAAGCCTCGACAACAAACTTGAAGTGTCTATATACTACTCCGAGTCCACATCTCAATGGAATTTGTCGCAACCTCCCAGCCATTGCAAGATGGCGAGGATTTCTGGGGCCTAAGCGCGTTCTCGCCGGGATCCGCCACCGCTGACGCCTGCGGAGACTGGTCGGATGTCGACTTCGTTGGCACTTCTCAGCCGCTTGAGGATGGCGAGGATAGCTGGTACAGCTCCAGCAAGGTGGAGGTGCGTGCCTGACTCAATTGCCTCTCACTCACACTCACATTATATGTTGTCCAGATCCCTATTATATCGCCGCCAAGATGCCTAAACTCGGAGATGGACTGTACTCCCCGTTCCCGTCTCGTCAGGCGGGTCTCACCTCTGGTAGGCAAACATTCCCCGATGTCGGTACCCACTTGACACCCCCGCCCTTAGACGTCCACGCAGCTCCCCGTTGCTGCATTGGGAATAACGTCGCGGCCACTCAATCTGGTCAGGCGCGTCACCATAGTAAGCGCCACTGGTATGCCGGCTGTACCGGTACTTATGTTCCGTCGTGCAGGCTCCGGAGATTCAGAAGAAGCGGAACCGGGCATGCCGCGAGGCACAGCAGATTGCGAAAAGGATTCGTGCTCTTGCCAAGGCCACTGCAAAGTTGCGGCGTAAGCATCGAGTGTTATGTGATTTTGTGCGGGAGTCTGGTAGAAAGGAAAATGTCCTCGACTATCTCTAATATTACTATGAACCCGCCTCGGATTCAACGGGCACTCAGCAGATAATCGGGCGCTTAAAATGGGTCGCGTCCCCTGAGTTAGGCGCTCAAAACGTGTTCGCGGTATTAAAAAGCAACTTCGCCGAAGAGAACACAATTGATATTAAGCTAGTTATATTACTGTTATTTTACACTGGAAGGCAGTCTTTGTAATTTAGTTTAAACATGCAGAATAAGTGTCCGTCGATGTGTGAATTGACACGGAATTTTGAATCCTCGCCCCATTTGTGAGGGATGAGCATCGCATTGCGCACAATCCGGTCCACCGTGATGATTTCAGCATAGGGGCCATCCTTCCCCGCAATCCTACGGGTGGAGCGGCTGACATGATGGTACCCGTCCAAGCTGGTAGGTGCTCGCAGGGGCGTAAACCATTCAACGTACGCAAGTGGCTGCCGTGATTTCACAGGGTAGTGGCCAGGAAGCTGGAAAATGGCGCGAACTTGGGCGATGCGAAGACCTACAGGCTGAAGATCAGTAATAAGTACACACAGAATACTCGACACACACCGTGGAGAGCGGTTCCATCTGTGAATGAATTCACTTCCGCGGTCTTAACCAGAGCGAAATCGTGGTAGGCCGGTTCAATCTCTTTGTAACGGGAGCCGCCGGGAGGGACCACAGGAGCTGTAGCCCGGACCAGATTAGCTGAGTGGCGGTCACCGACTTCGGGGATATCGGGGAGGGTGAATTTCAGCCGCTTCCAGGTGGGGAAAATATCGAATTCGTAAGGGGTATACGTCGAGCCCTGTGCGGAACGCAGAAACTGGGTTAAAGCAGGCAGGAATCGGATCGCATTATGGCCATCATTTGCGATGATGTGCGACCCGACAACACGACGAGTAGCTGCCGGGGGGTGTTTCGCGATCGAGTAAGTGTGATGTATGAGAGTGTCGTCGTCATCGTCGTTTTCGGCGGAAGCTGCGGTGGAGTTTACAGGAACAGGGCTGGGGCGAGTTGTTGAAGCGGGGGCTGGGTTGGCCCGGGAAGTGGTCATCCATTCGCGGAAGGCGCTGAATCTGGCCACCGACTCCTGGCGCTGAAGCCAAAGAGTCATCTGGATGATATAGTCCTTGCGATTGCTGGCGCGATAGGCATTTTTAGCGTAGTCGATGTGAAGACGTTCTGGAGATTCAGTGTTAAATCCGTCAGCACTCCCGAAAAGACGAATGGACGCCTCGTAATGTTCCAAAGAATGTATCTTGGGGATATTGAAGTGCTCCTTTCGTCCTCCGAGCTCGATAAATATTTTTTTGTGGGCATGAAAGTCGTCCAGCGCCGCATGTAGCGCGAGAAGGGTTAACGATGTGTGAGACTGAAGTGATGCCAAGCGGGCAAAATCCATCACGGCGCGAACGGCCTTGATTAGTTCGGGGTGCGCTCCGGCTGCAACGAGTCCAAGGAAGACCTTCTCCATCTCTTTGTGCTCGGTCCCAGTCCACTGTGAGACCGACGAGATGCCATTTTGGAAGTGGCGAAGGCCCGGGTGATCGGGCATCTCTCGAAAGCGCTTGTCGATCTCGAGCTTGCCGATAATCTCAGTGCACCACTTCACGAGATGATCCTTGAACACGCCTTTATGTAGCTGGTGCAGAAGATCCGGTGTAAATGCCTGGAAGATGTCCGAATGCGGCAGATTCATCCAGAAGGGGGGTACACAGCACGCATGCCCTCGGTCTCGAAGACTGTGTCCTTCTCTCCGTGCTGCTGGCGTGCCATAAAGAATAATGTCTCGACTTGGTCCCGTTTGTCGTGTGGTAGGTGATCGCCGCGGTCGTTAGGATCCACAGTACAAAGAGGGCATCGATTTTCCTTGCAACATGCGACCAAGCATTGCTCCGGGTAATCTGCAACATATGCGGCAAAAATTGGCCACACATTTCGTACAAAGTTGTCCGCGCAGACCATCATGGCGCCAGTTCTCCCTGCCTCGGCGACAGAAGCTAAGAGGACCGTCATGCACTGGTGGAACAACCGGTACTTGGCCAGAGAGCGCATATTTTTGTCGAAGCAGTCGAATTTGGGGATGGGTAAATACCCGATGAGAACGGTCGCGTGAGCGGAGACTTGACGTCGTGTTTCCTTCCCAATGTTGCCAATACTGAGATAGACCGGCCAGGCTGAATTGTCCCCGCGAAAATTCGACAGCATGGTCTTGTCAGATGAGAGAATGAGCGGGGCGATGGTCGCGCCGGGAGGTAAACGTTTCTGATCAAAGTCATGAGTTCCTTACGTGTTTGCCCCGCTGGCTGGATTCTTACCTGAATCTCCTTCCACCACTCGCCAGTCCACATCTCGCTGAACACTGGGATTTGTCCGTCCTTGTCTGCAAAGAGCTCTTCCGGGCCAAAGCGCATCGCGTCGCGGAACATCAGGTTTCCAATCAACTCCCGAATGCACTCGACCGGATCCCTCCACCACATTTCGACTGTCTCACCACGCATCGTCACACCCGTTGGATCCTTATCAAGATCTGGCAGGTCGCCCTTGACGCTGAACTCTTTACACTGCCATTTAACACCCCCCGGAAGATCGTCAATCTTGTTGAAGAACTCATTCTTTCCCTTGTACGATGGCTTCGCGCGCTCGGTGATCTGGATATCGGAAGGTAAGATTAACCACACAGCAATATGATTTACAATGCTTACAATCGACAGCTTGAGGAACTCGTCTGCTGCCGTGTGCCCGTCATTTTTAATGAGCCACTTTGCGAGTTCCCACTCGGACTCGTCCTTGAACGGCCCCCAGACCTCTGCCCCCTTCAAAATCTCATCGTCCCTGATCTCCTCGAACTTCGTCTTCCCTGTGCCATATGTCGCACCACCATGTCCCGGGCAATCCCTCCTCCAATATTTGCGTCCGAATCCGGTGCCGGCAGCACTCTCCAGCGCAGGCGGTGTCGTTCCTGGAGGGACAGCATCCGGTTCGCTTGTATGGTTCTCTTGCGGCTCGAAAGGTGCTGCAGCTTCGTCGACATGTGGATCTGGATCTGGATCTTCCGATGGAGAAGGAGGCGGGGACTCGACTTGTGGGCGTCGGCGCCCATTTCGGTGCGCTGCCTTTGCAATGTCTTTGGCACACCTTTCTTTGCGCAGCCTTTCTAGTGTGCTGTCTAAATTTTTATCGACCTTCTTCCGGCATTCCGGAGCATTTGTTTTGTGACGCGCCACATTGTCCCAGCTCGTGAAGACTTTGGAGCAGAAGTTGCAGGTAGGGGCGGGCATGGTCTAGTTATGCGGAAATTGGTCGGGAGGCGGGTCGGAGATGTCGCCGATCAGTGTATACCCCGAAGATATGCGAGATCAAGAAAATTTTCAAATCCAGCACCGCATCCTTCCCTTTCCTCTCTCGTCCATGACTCATTTTACCACTGCACAGTTCGACGCCAATCTCCCACCTGCCGCTCTTGGCCGAGGACGGCGGGAAGTGCAATTCACGGCTGCTCGCAAGGAACACGGTCAGTATCACTTCTGTCCGCAAAAAGTCGCTGAAAAAACTTCATAGATGAATCGAGAAACAAGGATCGTGTCGCAGGTGCAAAGCGCACTGAGACCCGGAGACGAAACGCAGCGACCAAGACCGCTGCTGGAAACCAGCCTGGTCCCCGTGTTACAAACGATGCAGCCGCAGGACTGGCGCAGCCCCCTGTTTCCTCGCGCGGGCCAGTCACCGCTCCACGACTACCACACCGTCCCGCTGAGACCCCTCGATCTTCCGGTCCCTCGACCGCCGCTCCGCCTTCAATGCACCATCCATTGACAACACCTCGGCAGTCCTTTCCCGCCACACCAACTCCAAATGTAACCCACATGACCAAAGTATCGACCGGGTTTCCTCCACCTTTGCGGCTGCCGCTGCAGATGGTCGCCACCAATCCAAGGCCTTCGTACACAGATTTCAGCCAGCTCGATACCTCACCGACGCCGTCCTTTCCATCAACAACGCCCGCAACTCAAAGGACACCTACCGACATGGACTGGCTCTCGAACTTGACCCCAAGTATGCGCGTAACCTTACTTGCTTCTCGTGAGTTATTTCCATCGGCTCGACTTGTTCTGACGCAACACCAAGTGCGTCCAACGATGCTCGCACCCTCCCAATGGAACTCCATGGTTCCCTCCGACGATGGCGACGGTGGCAGCAGCCAGGTGCGTGGACGGCTATTGTTTCAGGACATGCTAACAGGACCAGCGCTAGCCCAAAATCTTCTTCAGCTGGAAACCTTCGACGACGATCAGCTCAGCATAGGGGAAACCTACGACAAGGACCACGTCGAGATCCCTCCGGACGATGCTGAAGCTGAGCCCAGCTGGTCTCAAAACCTCGATGATAATGAAGCGGACGACGATGGTGACCATTCCTCGGCAGGCGGCGCTCTCGAGGTATGCCCTGTTCTTCCAATAGACTACCACTGACCTTGGATATAGTGCACGATGTGGAGCATTGAGCCCTTGTACCAGCGGAAGCGGAAGCGCCGTGCCGTACCGCAATCCCCAGAGGAGGAGGATTCGGATTCGGGGGACGATTCAAGTAAAGAAGTGAGTGCTCCTATTCGTATCCGCATGTCCGATTCATCATTTCTTTGCTAGGAAACGGGGGAAACCGATATTCCCCCAAAGAAGAAGAAAAGTCAGAAATCGCGCAGCATCGCCGTGCTTCCAGCGGACCATCAACGCATTTGCGAAGCCGCCTTCGACAAACTCAAAATTGAGCTCACACTTCACAAGCCCTTCCCCGTCGGCAGCAGGCGCGCTGGTCGGCATAAAGCTCAGACGGACGAGTTCAGTGAGCTGATCCTCCGGGTATGGACTAACACGGCTTTCGATTTGGACCTCCCGGGCGTCAAGCCCACCCCTGAGGATATTAAACTGGTGTGGCTTCTTCTATAGACATCCTTTCTACGCCGCTGAGTTCCTTATTTAGATCAGGTTGCGAGTCCCGCAGTTCCGATCGGGAGTCAAGGTCACAGCCCGTCTGTTTGTAGCCACAGAATACGGGCTGGTGGACGTCATGGCCATGCCAAACCCGACCCCGGAACGCATCAAGCAGCAGATAGAGAAGAATCGTGCACGCGTCCAAGAGATTATCAAGACCTACGTACATGAGGTGAGTATTCGGCGATGGTTATGATCCGCCCTCACCTCATCTTGCCCTGGCTAGGATCCCGACAACGTTGGCCCGGAGACGATGTTCCGCCATATCATTTTCCAGCATATTTTCACCGGCTACTGGTTTGGAAGTAACGACAACGACCGTGCCTTCTACTTCAATAATCTGACCCAAGTAGCACTCGTCACCTTGGCATTAATCATATGCGCCGTAAGTGTACCTACCCATGCACCATTGCCCATGGCTGAAGTCCCCGTGGCAGGCTCGCTGCGCAATCGACGAGTGGTCCACTGGGCGCTTCGTAAACAAGAAGTTTTCGCATGAGAACTACTTCAAGACGTACCAGAGCATCCTAACCAGCCTCAAGGTGTGGAAGAAGCACTCGGAAACACAAGTGGAGGAGCATGGTGCGACGCGCAACCTGACCACCGAGACGCTGCAAGGACTTTTGTACAACGCGAGGTAAGTTCCTGTCGCTCGTCGGTCACTAGCCTCTAATGTCGTCTCATTAGGCTAGCCTCAGATAAGCCTGAAGGGGATTCGGATGAGGAGGAGGAGGAGGAGGAGGACCCGTTCGGTCTCAATGAGATATTTGCTTCGGTTGCCTCGTCCAATCCCGGCCCTGCGTAGATTTATTGAATACATATTTTTCGACCCAAAATGGTGTGACCAAAAACGGACGACCGAAAGCAGATGCAACCCCAAACGGATGACAGACGATCAAAGATGGCGCGCAACATGCGTGGAGCCGAGCTCTATGGGGGCTCTATGGGTGTTCTACAGTAGAGAACAGTAGAGAACCCAATCTACATCGCATTCTCATAGAAGGGGGGGGTGCCTACCCGTCTATCCATCTACTGGACCCTATCCCCGTCTACCTAGCCACTGGGTGTTTTCCAGATGTTGAGAGCTAGAAGGCCAGAGCTTGATAATTATGACTGGCCATAATGTACAAACAGAGTACGACCAAATTTCAGCCGAAAGTGATGGGTTGATTGAAAGCTACGTCATCGCGGATCGGGATCCTACAGTGTTGGCATTGACCGGGTCAAAGCAATTTTAACTGGAAGCAGGAGACTAGGAACCTCTTGATTTAGGATATGTCCCCCGAGCATTTTTAAGTCCAAAATGATTCATACGAGTTTTGAGAGTCATTGGTGCACATTTAATGGTAGAAGCTGGGGGTCAAACCACTTGACCCCTGTTTGACCCCGGTCAGTGCCAACACTGGGATCCGAAGCGTGGGCACATCAATTTCTTGCCGTCGGGCCGCTCACCTCACTTGCCCTTGCCATTTCTCCACCATTTCTTCGTCGATCCACGACCTTTGGGGCTCGTTCTGATCCCTCGATGCTGGGCTTCTCTCTTTAATGCCACTGGATGGTAATGGGCTGGACTACCTTCCTTAACGCACTCGGGAAAGCACGACTGCTTTTTTGGGTCAGTCATCCTGGCCACTGTCGCGGTACACGATACCTCCCAGCTATCAGTCTGGAACCTTGCACAGGAATTAATACTATCCAATCCTTTATTCTGAGAGGTATTTCGAGATTTTATCGATTCACCTCTGATCGCTGTGCAGGCCATTATCTCAAATCACCTAATTTCAGTCTTGTTAATAGTTGGATTTTTTGGAAGAGCTACCAGCATCTTGGAATGCAGTTAGGCATTCAAGTACATCTCAATACTTCCCATTAAGTAGTGTGGATCTTAATTTGGCTCATCTTGGCTTTTTTTCTACTTGTAGGACACTGGTTCATTTCACCACCCCGATTTTGGAGTTCCCCATCAGTTGGAAGCAGATTTTCTGATGCTTTGTATGCCTCACATATGCACCAAAACTTTGTGAAGTAGTCAATATGACCTACCTCTATGATCTAGAGTACATGTGACCACCATTTGAGAGCTCAGCCCATAATTTAATGGGGTGGCCAACTAGCCTGTTATTTGGCCATGTTACACTGCCACGCAAAATAAATTCACTGTGAACTCAAATGCTGGCATATTTGAGGACTTGGGGTCTTCAACTCTTGCTAGGATGCATGCCTTCACTCTGATGTAGTTGTGCTTCGATTGACCCATTTAAGCGACAACGGAAGAGGAACAAATGCTTAAGTGGCCAACTAAGTGGTGGAAAATAGTACAACTCGGGATTTGCCATTGTGTGCCCGAAGTTTGAATTTTTGGGTGCCGATCACGCCACCACGGCTAACCCTAACAAGACATGCCATCGCTCCACTCCGGCGCAAGAATAGCTCTCAGTGGGAGGTAAATTGAATGTAATTCGAGGTGCAACCACTGTGCAGAGCTGCCAGAGCACGTCGGCCATTGCAAAGGTGCAAAAAATCCGAGCGAGTATAATATTTGGAGTTGTCGTATTTCTACACAGCGTGGAGGTTGCTACAGCCAGTCGTCATACCACGGACAGCTTGGGACATTGGCGGTAAATAAAGCGACGGAATCATGGGAATGGTGAATTAAATTTACTGAGGAGCAATATCGGGTCAGATGATTTGCCGCGGAGTGTGTACCGACTGATGAGAGGGACCGTGTGTGGTGAAAAGCTGAATAGCATGAGGGGCATTCAGCAGCGTGAAATGCAGGATAATAAAGCCATCAGCCTGACGAACAAACACGATAATTTGGGGGTCGTTGTGCGGGCGAGCAAGAGACGAGAGCAATTGAATCATTCCGAAAGAAAGCACAGGGCATAGAACACAACGCCTTGATGTAGTTGATCTGGCAGCTATTACTTATTGTAGCAGGGAATGACATTGATCGCGTCCGAAATCCGTGCATGGAAATGACCACGGAATCTATGCCCAGAATTTCGAACACAGGATTTGAAAAGCGTGTAGAGCCCAGATAAATTTTGGATAGGGCAGGAATCACCAGAGCTCCAGGATCGAAAAACGGTGGCAGGAAGCGCGGGGAAATCCAACTGAGTACGTCCGCGGCGTCCCATTTATATTCGGGGGAGGGGGTACGTGGCCGCAGTTCAGCAAATTTATTGGACTGCAGGGGAGTGAGAACACTGGGTGAAATGGGGTAAGTTTTGAGTGCAACAGAACGCTGCTGCGGCGTCACTGACCTCGTCTGACGGCCTCCATTCTCCGAATCGGTCCCAAATTCCACAGCCCGCAGTTATTGAACCATCATCCAGGTTCCGGAAGGCTCCAAAATCTGCGGCCAGTGGGAATATTAGGCTGGATGGGGGGAGTGCGCGGGTTTCGGTCATGGTTTAAACCTGCGGCGCAGCTCATAGCTCCTGCACTGTAGTTTGCTTGGTAGTGGGTAACAAGATATGCCTTCGCTTCGCTCCGGCAGATCATAGCTGTAAGCGTGTTGATCTCTTGAGCTGAATATCCAATGGCAACCTTTCGGTCACCAATATTATCTCATGTAACAATTCAAGTTTACACATGAGGAATAACAATTGAATTACATAGCAACTCATTTCCGTACAGGATTAAAATAAAGTAAAAAATCCATACAAATAATATGCAGCAAGACTATGTACCTCACGGAATCTTTAAACAGAAAGATGGAGGGCGGCGATGAGAATATTGCACCAGCTATAACCCCCGTCATCAATTGCAAAGGATCAAAATGGGGTGCAACTTCCGCCCGGGGAATGTGTAGACAGAAGACGGATTGCGGCTTTGATAGAAACCTGCTCCAGCCATGGAGTGAGCCACAGGTAACACAATGCAGAGGATATTCTTCAGGATGCAGGGGACGGGCCACAGTAGACCGAGCTGTTCAGCTCTGAATTATTGTGGTGTAATGGTATGGAACGGGGGGACAGATAGTCAACACAGAGTTTGGACAGAGCTAGTCCACAGCGGAGAACAGTATCGGGGGCCGGAGCATAATTTAGCCGGTGAATTGCACCCAGAAGAGGTTCTGTGTCGAAAGTGATCCACGCCATCATTGCATGTAGAAAGTACGGAGATACGATTGCTATGAGGGGAGGGCTACGGGGGGTTCTGTGTCGAGAGCAATCTGGGCTCTATTTATCCACGGAGGATCCTCGGCCGCAGTTCGAACTGGATGATAGGTCGGGCTGCGCGATTACTGCGAGAAACTGTGGCAAGCTCACTGTTCCGTGGTGCAGTGCGAATTTGTATACCTTTCAGGAATGTGAATCCAAGGAACTCCCTACTTTGCCTCGACAGTCCGAATTCGTGTAAATTTCCGCAGCTCGCAGTGGTCCGGAAGTTGGAAACTAAAGGCAGTGTGAGAGTAAATAGCATCCACGGGCCGTGGTTGAAAGATGCTGCGCGGTCTCGTGGTCACCCTGCAAGTGAACAGTTCCGCAGTCCGTAGTTGCACCAATGGAGCAATTGGATCTCGCAAATGGTGCATGACCCGGGATGTGCAATAGGAGAGGGGAGCAGAGAGAATGGAGATGAGTGCAAATGGAGAAAAGACCACAACACGTACCAACAAACGAGGAGCATCTCGTTAAAGAACAGTTAATATTGTCAGACTGGGGATAAGGCACTGATGAATGGGGAATGCGAAGCACGACAGAGGAGGAAAGAGGATGGAGATGCGGCTAGATTAGGGCTGTTCGCCGTGCCCGTCGCGCCGGTTCTACGGGTTCCGTGCGACGGGTAGCCGACCCGTTCCGTCGAGGCCTTTGGGATTTTTTTGGCGGGACGGTGACGGGACGGATTTGCAAGGTGACGGCCGTCGAAATCACGGCCGTCACCGGGCGACGGGTTTATCTACGGTAAGGACCATATTTTGACCTTTCTCCGTGGTGAATGCGGTTGAATCTTTTGTGTCGCCCTTGGGTACGATGGTCTGTAGCGATCTGTATCACTCATGACGGGATTCTCGCTGCTCAAGTGAGTATGGCTCGACCGAATTCTTCAGTATATATTTCCGCATATTCTGTTCAACACATTTTCTGTTCAAATTCTGTCAAATTCTTCAACAAGGGAAGTACCGCAACAACTTAAAGATTTCTTTTTGGCACTCAAGATGAACTTGGAGTGCAGGGTGCTCGCTAATGCCTGCGAAGGTGTAGCATTTTGAGTGCGACTTCGCCACCAGTTGTCAACTTGATGAAAATATGTCAACAGAACGAGTTACCTCCTATTTCCGAGCAAAATGACAAAGTTTGTCCATTGTGAAGGCGCCGCCACCGTGGCGTTGACCGCGACGGCCGTCCCGTCCCGTAGAGATTTTTCTACTTTGCATGACGGGACGGAGACGGGACGGGTTTGCCCGTTGCACTCCCGTCGAAACGACGGCTGTGCCCGTAACGGGCACGGCAAACAGCCCTAGGCTAGATGGAGATGAAACCACAACAGTTGCATACGAACGAGGAGCATCTCGTTAAAGAACGGTCAATCAGCGCTTGCCATCAATTCCCTTGTAACTTCGACTGTTTTGTACGCGCCTCCTGGGGAGCTGTCGGAAATTATGAGGAGACAGAAGTCAAGAGGGATAGAATTAAAGAGATAGCTCTCTTTGAATTTTGAATAAACGACTCGAATTGAGCCCGGGGCGGTAGCGGGGAGAAATTTTCAAACTCCGGGCGCAGCTCGATTGTTTGTTCCGAGTTGTACCAGTCTGCCTACAGCAAAGTGCTTGCCACATTTTTGCCATTCGTAGGCAGACTGGTTACGAGTCTAATATTCACAAGGGATTCATCTCAAGGCAGCAAAAGGAGGTGAATATGCCTCGATTATTTATATTTTATATTTTAGGAGGAAACGGGTAGACGCGTACGAGTATGTACGAGCTCGCAGATGATCAGCGCAACTCCGCCGCCGCCGCCAACGGTGGCAACCCGGAACCTGGAGTTGAGATAATGGCTCGTCTTTTGGTTGCGTTGGGTATAGATTCCCGTGTTAGCGACTGGTTCGCAGTTGCGGCCGAGCGATGCCGGGAAGGCCGATCAGTGGCGGTGCTCAGGTCAGTGATGGTGTGGTCCGGCCGAACTTCCGAGCGGTCGACGGCTTTTTGTTCATAGGTTCGGATCAAGCCTGCCGTTCATTGTTTGCTGATGGGATCAGATTTGGGTCAAACAAATGAAGGGGCTTGTGCCAAGATGGGGAAAATGGGGAGGATCTTCATCGGGCTCTACAGCCCGTAATAGCGTGTCAATTGCCATGCAGAAGTGAGGGAAGCTTTTCATTTTTAATAAACTTAGATATTTGTCGACTCAGTTTGGTACGAAACCGCCTGTATCTACAACACGCGGCCTAACAAGAGAGCCTTCGTGAACCCCTAACTCCCATTTGGTCGTGGTCCCCTGCATGTACTTGGGCACCGGAAGCAGTTTTAAACCGGCAAAATTTATACTAGATGGTACTAGACTCGAATAGGTCGTTGAAACCTGTAAATATTGGCCAGTGGACAGCGAACGGGATGAGCAGAAATCAGCGTCAGATTTCCGTTTTGGGAATCATCGGCAAGCGCACTTGAATTTTCCCCTCGTGCCGCGATATCTATGAATAAGCCACAGAGTCCTCGCAAGGATGTGCCCAGGGTCCCCCCTCGCCCCCCGGGAACACCCCGTCGCATGCCCCCAAAGTGGCCTCAAGTCACATAGTCACAATCCATGACACGAATTAGCGCGAACCTTGAACTTGATTTCCACGCGGTTAAAACAGAGTTATGGGAAATTTAAGGAGACATAAATTCTCCCAAAGACAGTCGGATTTCATCGAGCCCATAAACTCGGGCATTTGGGGAACTCAATGTTTATAAATGAGCCGGCTCCTGCCAACCAGGCAGCGTGGAATTTCCCCCGATAGCGCAGCCCATGTTAGTGCGATAGCAATTTTGCATGCGGCAAATGAATTTGAAGCGTACAAAGAACATTTTCTTCCACATAAGCTAGCCAAACAGAGGTATGTGCGTTGAGCAATTGGACGTCCAAGATCCTCACTATTTGGCCCAGCTTGTTCCAAGCCTCTCTCCGAGATTGACCGGCTCGCCGGTCCGGAGACAGGCTTGCTCCGAACCTAAGTATTTTGTTCATGGGTCACGTAATTTGCCCTGTCTGCCTCCCTTTGATGGGAAGCTGACAACTCTCACCTACTCTCACTGGCATCGACCTTTTCTTTGTCGCTGCTAGATCCCAATAGGACGAGATTAGGGTGTGTAGTCAGTCCCACTGGGAGCACAGTTTTCTCAGTGGTTCTCATCAGGATTCCCGCGACTTCTTCGAACTATACCCATCGATCGATAGTCAATGTTCATCCATTTTTTGTTTACCCAAACATTTGTGTGTGCTCTTCTTCCAATTTTCTTCGCTTCTGCTCTCGTAGCTAATCTAAGATTGATAGTGCTCTTTGCTGCTACCGGAGGCTCCCCAACGACACCGCCTATACTAATATATGTTCTTCGATACATTTACTGTTTCCACAGGCAGAGAAGCACAACACAAACAGCGGGTCGCAGTCCTGAAACCACGAGGCTCGACACGCACCATCAAATGGGCCCCCCGCTACATACTCCTCGCACCTCGAGCCGTGCATGCGTGGGGAACTCGCGTCGCGGCCGCGACGCTCCACATCCCGAATGAAGAGTGTCGGAGCGCGGAGACCGGAGACCGGATGATGTTCTCGGGCGCGAAAAGCATGTGCTCTCGTAAGCGGAGAAGCTCTGCGGGAGAACGAGGCGTGAGGAAGGGGGCAGGGCAGGGGACGGGTAGCCTAATTTGTACGAATAATAATAGCAGCGCAATAAATTTATACTCGTCGATACAGCCCGATACAAATCACCTAAAAGTCCCATTTTTACGAGCTCTGGTATCAAGCGGTATCGCGCTGTCCCAATTTTCTTTTTTCGAGACTGCACAATACCAGCCGATACCGGTCGATACCGATCGAAACGGTGTTTTCACTGGGCCTCGTGAGTCACACACCTAAGTGCCTCAGGCTGGGCAGAAATATTGGAAATATTGTGAAGATTTTACCTTGTCTCTACCGGGAAATATTGCAGGTATTGAGAGGTTTATTGAAGATAGCCCTGCACGACCTTAGGCTAACTAGGCCGCCCAAGGCGCAGCCGAACTGACTATGTCCAAAAGCAGTCAACCGGAAAGCACTCGGATCAACTGCTTCGGCAGTATCCACAGAGCTCTACCACAGCAGCCTCCGTTCATCCCACACCGCACACCTCCCTCGGCTGATCCGCTACCTACCTGTGGCACCCCAATTCACTCATCATGTCATTTACTGCGGATCCTAGCCCCCTGCTTACTCATACGACTGTCACTGTGTAATCCTCTTCATGACATCGCCGCAGGGCCTTTGTTTAAATACGCCAGCTCCTCTGAGAGATATAGTTCAATTTTCCTTCTATTAAATCACCTGGATATAAACCAGATGCGTTTCTGCAAGTCTTCCACAGTGATCCCAATGGTTTACTACTCTATTTTCCTCGCCACCTTTATTTCCCTTCTCTCCGCCACTGTTGTCGTTGCAACAGGGCCGAAAGTGACCTTGCCATATGCGACGTTCCAAGGTGTTGATGACGGTAATTTGGCAAAGTTTCTGGGCGTCCCGTTTGCCCAGCCTGTGTAAGTGTATTCAATGACTTTTTATTCTTGTGCTGTGATTGAATCATCGCGCAGGGCGCGCTTTGAGGCGCCGAAGCCGCCGACCCTGTTGCGGGGCCTGCAGGATGCTACAGCCTTCGGACCAGCATGCCCTCAGCAGGCGCTCAATCCCGTCCCAGCGCCTTTCTCCCCTGTAAATTATAGTGCCATCTCCGAAGATTGTGCGTTTCGCGTTCGTTAAACCACTGAGTTTCGCTAAAATACACGGTCAGGCCTGACGCTCAATGTGTTCAAACCAGCCTCGGCCGACTCCAAGTCGAAGCTTCCCGTCTTCGTGGTGCGTTCCCTCATTCTTAGTCCTGTGAGGAGCCCAACCGAACGAACATTCAGTGGATTTTCGGCGGAGGATTTGAAGTCGGGGCCTCACCAGACACGGATCCGAGACCTGTGGTCGAAAGATCCATCATCGTCGGGGAGCCGGTCATCATCGTGACTCCGAATTATCGCGTCAGCGGTGAGTGAAGTGCCCCCATAGTTTCTTCTTTGACGCTGATTTGAATCTCAGCATTCGGATTTTTGGGCGGCAAGGAAGTGAGCGTAGCCGGGGTAACCAACCTTGGGCTCCGAGACCGTGAGTCAGCCTGCGTAGAAGTAATCCTCCAATCTCACCCCTCACTCAGAGATTGCTGCGCTGGAGTGGGTCCGTGACCACATCTCTGATTTCGGAGGAGATCCTACCAAGGTGGTTGTGTGAGCCCCCCCCCTCGGCGCCCCCTGACTATTTCTCTAATGGCCATAAACCAGCGGAGGTGTGAGCGCGGGAGCAATCTCAACTAGCTACCTTCTCCTATCAAACAAGTTGAACACAAATACCTTATTCCGCGGAGCCTTTTTGGTCGGTCCTTTCAATTCCATTTTCCATCTTTCTCTAAGTATTTTGCAGGAATCCGGGTCCCCGGCCAGCATGAAGTCGGTCGCTGACTGCGACGGGCAGCCCTTTTACGACGGCCTTGTCGACGCCAATAATTGCACCGGATCGCAGGACACATTCGCCTGCCTGCGACGCGTGCCCTTTGACGCATTCATGGCGACCGTCAACCGAACCGACAACGTTTTTTCGTTCACGAGTGTGTCTAGTGAATGGGTACCCCGCGTAGACGGAGAAGTGATTGTGGAGAGCCCGTTGCTTTCGGTTTCGCAGGGCGCATACTCCAAGGTAGGTCTTTACTCAGAGGCTCCTTTGATCCTCGGGCTTATTAAGGCTGTCGCGTAGATCCCTATTATGACGGGAGATTCGGATGACGAGGGAACGTAAGCCTGAGATGATATATGATCTATACGAGATTCGAACTTACCGCATTCCTCCAGCATATTTTCGTTTAGCAACGACAATATAACGCACGCCTCTTACAGCTCCCAAATGACTTTACATGACTATTTTTCAACAGGACCAATGCCGAGTTCATGGGCTACATCCAGTCCAAGTGCGTTTATGGGCTCACATTGATAAACTTGCCTCTCATCCATCGCAGCTGTCTTCCCAAGAGCAGCCCAGCTCAAATTGCACAGATTAGCACCCTTTACCCTGAAGATCCCGCACAGGTCCGCCACCAAATCCTACCGTACCTTGTCCAATCTGATTTTCAAAATGAACCAGGGCTCGCTGTTTGGGACCGCAAGTGCCAATGCCATAACGTACGTCGTAATCCACCTCATTCTCAGACATACTGACGCACCGTGTCACAGGCCTGAATTCAAGAGGCTCGCGGCATTCCAGGGGGATTTCCCTTTCTTGGGGCCCCGCCGATTCTTCCTCGAGCATGCGTCTGCGAGACAGAATATGTGGAGTTGGTGTGCGTCCCTTTTATTTCACCGTTTGGTGTAGTCTGTTGTTAACCGCGCCACCGCGTATAGGTCGCGCCGTTATTACATAATCGTCGGAGTTTCAATTTGACATGCAACCACTCTGCCCTTCAGGTAGCTCTGGGTAAAAACAATAAGAGAGAAGTTCTCTTTCATTCTCATTCCCAAGAGAACTGTTTCTCAAGAACTGTGAATCCGAGCCCATCTTCGCCCAAATCATTTTCTCGGGCTTTTCTGCCTGCCGGGCCATCAAATTCGGCATCAAGCTTCTGGAACTCTGCCACCACACGCTCGCTGAGAAAGTTGGACTTTTCATCTGTCTACCTGGGACCCAAGCCTCAAATCCAAAGAAAACACACCCCCAAGACGTGTTTGGGTTTCGAAAATTGTAGTGATTACATAATAGCGGCGCGGCCGATCACTCGATCAACCTTACTGACAGACTATAACAAACGAGGTACGAGTTAAGAATGTTATAGTGTCTGTTTATAAGAGACTACGTTTGGTGTGTACTGAGCGCGACCAGTGAACCTGCGCGGAAAAACCAACCCCGTCATCGGTGCCTTCCATGGGAGTGATTCGGGTATATGGCTCCCGGCCAATACTATGACCACGGACAGTTGGCGTCGATGCGCTGCGTGAGCTTGAAGCTGGTGTTGAATGCGCGATCTGACACCTGCTCCAAGGGGGAATCGGGATTCGAAAAACGGATATAGGGTCGAAAAGTTTTTTTGGCCCTCCCCAGGACCCCCCTCCCCCCGGTCCTTCCATATAAGGCAGGTGATTCGCACCCCTGGAGTCGGGCCGTACCTCCGAGTCATGTGCAGTTTCACCGCCCCCTGATAGACAGCTTCCGAATCCAACCAAGGCCATCGCGACCTCGCGCAACTTGCACGGAATTCATCTCTTCAACATTCGTATATAGCTACAGTGTCTTCTGATGACAATATTATTACTCACCTGCCTATTTCCAAGGGCAATTATCATTCTTGGGGACTTCAAACCCCAGTCCGAGGCCGTTGTGGCCTTTGGGGGGTCCTTTACCACCCAATTGCCACCCACACTGACTCTCCCAGCATTTTATATGCCCTATTACTCCAAACAAAACATATAGTAAAAAGTTTTTTTAAGCCTTCCCCGGGACCCCCCTCCCCCCGACTCCATATCCGAAATTTTAATCCCGATCCCCCCTTGGCCTGCCCGACAGTTAATTTCATCAATACGCTCGATCCCAACCGGTCCGCCCGAGGAAACGGGGCGCCTGCTGTGTTCTGGCCAATGTGGAAGACCAACTCGACCCAGCTCCTGACCTTCAGCGATCCTGTGGTAGTCAACATCACCACCGATGACTTTCGGTCGGATGCGATACGGTCCATCAATGAACTTGTCTTCGAGGCGGCTTTGCAGAAGTAACTTGAAGCGGAGCTGGCATGGTACTATGTTATTTAGACTCGTTCCATCTCTCACGTCGTCGGTTAAAACATTACTTACTCATCTCAAGATGAACACGATGAATTATAAATTTGAATTATATGACTGAGCATCAGCATGTTGACCGAAAAGACCGCATCCTCCCTCCGAAGATCTCGTCCGCCTCATGGGGACGTGCCGACGCGTCAACTGGCTCGTGTACGACACCTGCTTAAATATCACTCGCCTCCTGAAGCATTCCGCGATGAAGTATAAGTACATCCTCGCGGATGTCGCCGTTACCGCGATCTGGGACGACGTGTCGTACGTGGATTTCTTTCCAGCGCGAACGATGCACATACCTTTCGTAACTTAATACAGTTCATCACCGGCACCGAACGCGGACTCTGCGCTCTGCCAGGCCGTTGAATTATCCGACATCGGGAGTCCGATTCGGATCACTGCCTTGAATAAAGAAAGAACTACGCCTTGACTGTTCCGTTCAACTGCGCTCACATGTAAAAAATAAAAATAAAAAATCTAGGCCTCTTGGCCCTCCCGCCACTTAGTCTAATTGCCTCATGTAATTGTGCCGTTTTTATTCGTCTCTGGGGAAAATTTAGATCAGAAATACAGAAGGAGAATTCCAGAGAAACGGGGTTCGATTGAACTTCAAATTGAACTGATCACGTGGTCGTATTCGATTCTCGTTGAATCTTCACCGTCCTCGTTCACCCCGTTCCGCGAGTCTGAAGTTTCGGGATTCTTGCCGCCTTGTCTACCCGATTCCACCCCGACGCTGCCGAGATCGGCACAGCGACCATGCGCTCCCTAGGCCTGCTCTCTCGATATCCCCGCGCGGAGAGAACCTTGCATCCTTCCTTCTATGATCTAACTGGCAAAATCAAGTTCGCGACTTTAGACTTGACTTTAGAGATTCCCTTTGATACGCTGAAGCTTCAACGTCCGTCGCTTTCGGTCCTCTAGCCACGCTGCATCTATGGATGTATTTCCTTGATCTCCTGCGCGGACGTTCTGACCGTCGGTCACTCTTTTCCGCTACATCGTGGAGGAAGGAGGGGTATATAGCAAAATATCCGGTGCCAGCAGCGAATGTTTCGGACACGAAGGCCGATTTTGAAGGGAAGCCAAGCGCGCGGGAAGAAGGTATCTTTTGGAGGCTTCAATTCGCCCTGAATTCATCGTCTGTGGGACAGAAGTAAATGCCTATCCCGTAAGATGGCATAATGTAGAGGCGGAGGATATCCTCGAGGCACGACAACTTCAGTCGCATAGGCGATCGGACCGGCATCCGAACACCTATTTGCCAAACCGTAGTCTGCCTGACAGCTGCCGCGCAGGCCTAGCGATTAGAGTTAGAGGCTATTGGGTTGCCTGTGGCTGGCTCGGTTGGAGGTGGTCTGAGGTATATTGTAATTCGGCTGAGGTAAGAATTGTGTTGGACTAGTTGCAGACGGCCGAGTTGATGGCCAAGCAAATTCCATTCATTCGCGGCAATAAAATCCTGATCGGCTTTCGGGTTGCCTACAGCTACCGCTTCTCGTATGTGTGACACGCCCCCGCGCGCCCACGCGGCGCGCCGCGCACGCTGCCGTATGATAATTGAGATGCGCGATAAGACCGTAGCATCTGAATCTCCCTCCGGTTCTGGCTGACCATAATTTTGAGACCAAATTTGCACCTTACATGTATCGTCCAACTCAATTATCCAGCATTGGCAATGGCGCAATGGCATTTGGCGAGGACCATGATCTTCCAGGTCAAGAATGAACTCAATATCCTTTGGCCACTTTTTGGTCAATTGTCCAGCACTCAGTGTTTTGTATTATAGAGCGGAACAATCATTGTCTCAATACAAGGGTTCCATCCAAGCCGATCCATATATTCGTTACTGTAGGAGACTGGTGTCAAGCTCCCCAAGGACAGTAATCTCAATCCGCATGCAGGTCGTACCTACACGGAGAATGATCAACTCCCCGCAGCCGGCTTCCTCAATTGGAGGAGAAGCGTATTGACCTCTCCCCACAAATCGTCGGCCCCGTTGGTGGATCCCACCCAGTCGAGCTGCGGAAACATCGCCACAAGGAGCGCAAGCACTTCTGGGGCAGAGCTGCCAACAGGCTGTCCGTCGATGAGAAGGGAGCGCAGGCTATGCGCATTCATTTGCGCGGGGTCGAGCGCACGCAGCTGGGCGCCGGCGTCGCGCGTGTGCACGGAGACGGACATGTCCGCTAGATTCGGGCACCAGCGCGAGAACGCGCTTAAGGCGCTGGCGGACGGTGCGGCAGAGGGCGGTGCACTGGGGAGATTGAGGGAGACCAGTGCAGGCCACGCCGCCGCGAGGACGGAGAGGTCGCGGTCGGTGAACGAAGTGGGCGGGAATCCCATCATGATAAAGTCGTCGATGAGCCTGCACGACAGTAAGGGCTCGAGTATCCGCATGCCAGGTGCGCCTGAGACGGGCGAGACTCCGCCGATGACCTGCACGGTGGCGCAGACATGGCGCACGAATCCGGAGTAACGTGCACAGGCACGGAATAAATCCCGCCATTGGTCGGCCAGGAGAGCGAGATCGGCATCATCGGTGATGTATTCCCTGAAGCATAACCTGCGGAGGGTATTCGTGGCGACGGGGAATTTGTTCAAGAAACTTGAGATGCTTCGAGCCGAACTCGTGAGGGAAAGATCTACAAGGGCCAAGCCGCCGTCTTGAGGTAGCTCCATATTGTCGAAATCCGCGTTGCGCAGATCGAGGTGGAGGTCGACCAAATGCTCCAGTTTCAAAATGACCCCGATGGTTTTGCTGTCGATAGCCCACGGCGTCCCGGAGATACTGAGTTTCTGGAGAGGGAAACGGACAAGAGAAGCAACAGAAAGCTGCGAGGTTCTTCCGCTGAGTGAAAGCGACCGCAACCGGCATGTATCGGGAAGCGAAAAGAAATAACTGGGGAGCGCGTAATCCATGTTAACGTTCCTCCCGGCCTCGCACTGGAACTCCAACGTTAGCATGCTCTCTGATTGAAAGAGGAGCAGCTCTGGCACCGGCAGCCACGCTGCAGTGAAGTGTAGCTCTCGCAGCCTGGGGAACAAAAGCTGTCCCTGTGAAAGGCGGCGTAGTTGTATGAATACCGAGGCATCGATTCTGGGAAAGTGTCGACGGTCGTTTGTGTAGTATAGAGTTCGGATGCGAGCCGAGTAGGTAGTGAATCGCGTCCACGCCGTTCGGCGCACTTGCCCTCGAAGGATCTGTATTCGGGTGAGAGAGAGGGCGTTTGAAGTGGACGTTACTAACCCATGTTCCTTCGTCCTCGCAGAACACTTCAAGAAGATCCAGCAACGGCTTTAGGTCCCACATTCGGCTCCATAACCGGTCCAGCGCGGGTCCAGAGAACTGCTGGCAACATCGAGCGGCTTGGGCAAGATCTCTTTCGCCTTTGTGGGGGGAAACATTCAATGGCGCCACGACCACCTGGGCAAATATGGCCTCCACGATCTCCTGGATACCAAGCGCCGAATGCATGGTGTGAGTCAGAGACAGAGGATTTGATGATCCGGCTCCGTGTGATCACTGTGATCCGATCAGCAGTCGCCAATCGCGAGAACGAGGCACGAGAACAACAGCGAAGAGGAATACCGCACCATCTTTAAAGGCTTGGGAACCTTGCGCAAGGTCGACCGTTGTCTCTCCGACCGTGTCCAGGTGGTGTGCAACACATGCTGTGCAGTAGGTGTGATACATGCTCGAATTTTTCTTCTCCCCGCGCCAGAAATAGTCCATTACAGATGCCATGTCCGTGGGATCCGTCGACGCGCGCGGACGAAGAGGAGGAAAAAAATTACATAGTCTGGTGCACGTGATAAATCAAGGCCTTACCAAGGCCTTAAAAGTTAAAGCTCGGGCGGAAATCTTTAAGGCCTTATCTAGCCTTATCTAAGGTCTTACCTAAGGCCTTAAACATTTAAGGCCTTACCCTTTGAGCGAACACTGCTCGGAGAGATGGAGTTTGTCAAGAGAGACTACGGATTCTCCCGAACTCAATCCGAACCACTCCGGCACTTGATCTCGCTTTCACCTCACCGAATCCGGTGATATAACCGCTGGTAGGAGAACCGGTGCTTCGTTTAAAAATGTTGGCTCCTCTTCCAAGGGGGCACCGGCATTCAAACCGGCGACCAAGGGTAGGTAGGTCGGCTCGAAAAAAAGTTTTTGAAATTTTTATTCTGATGTCCCGGGCGACTTTTACGATTGTCCTGACCCGGTTCATCGATATTATATGTTTCAGAACCATCCTGGAGAGAGATTTAGATCATCGAGGCCGGAAATGGCAATCGGTGGTGTTCTGTTTGGCAAGAGCTTCTGAGTAAATGAGCCTCAGTTAGGATGCGGTAAGCGTTCAATAAACTGAACAAAGTGTCAGTATCACCTCGAGTGTGTCTTTTTACACACCATTCAATCCGGGACTTACTAGTGACTCTCTGCTACTGTATAATTACATTCAATTTGACCAGGGGTGTGATGCATGACCCGAATTACCAATTCAACCATTCAACCAGGGCCGAAATTGCGAGTGACAGAACCGAAATTTTCGACCACCAGAACGAACATTTTCAAATTCACGTGCCGCGGAGATTTTAAGCAGTTCTGACACCTGCGTGACGAAAATTACATTCGACCAAGGGGTAGGTGATGTGTGACAAAACACCAATATTCGCCATCGACCAAGGGGGGAGTGACGCGTGATGGTCGAATTGAATGTAATAATACAGTAGTTCTTGGCCGGCGAAACATGTTCGGAAGGGTGCAAAATAAGATGAAGGGTACTTAGATGGAGTTTGTGAGTACATAAACAAGTTAGAGTTATTCAGGTGCTCCTTAGACTGATATGCATGACTCTTGCATAAGGCATGTGCGGTCTGAGAAATGATGTGCTTGCAATCACGTGAATAATTACTAAATATGGGCCGTGGGAATGCTTACGTAGTAGGTAGGTCCACCTGAAAAAGGAAAATCGACCCTAGTGCATTTTTTTGAATGCCGGTTCCCCCTTGTCCTCTTCCCACCCCCGATTCTGATCTCACATCCAAACTTTGGACTCAAAACTTGCTCAAAACTCTGCCAGGCGGAGCGTCACTTTACTCCTGAATCCTTGCTTGAAGTGCTTCACCACGCGGTGCTGAATTTAGACCGGTGACCGTCTGTCTATGAAACTGTCGATAGACAGACCGGTCGATCTGAGTTTGAATTCTCGATGTTAAGCGGGTTACCATATAAGGTTATTCCGGACCGGACATTCCGTGCGGGACCAAGCAACGCCATCAAACTCAAATTTATTCTCCAGAGCTCAATTATTAACCTGTTGACCTCAAATAAATTCAGATGGAAAGGCAGTGGCCAGACACAGATTCCCCCCCTTGGGTCCGAATGGATATTTCGCGCGACAACAAACATCAAGAATAGCCTTATTTGGGAAGCCGCTCAACATCAAGATTTCAAACTCAGATCGACCAGCCTGTCTATCGACAGTATCACTTTTGATACGACAGGCTGGTTTCGAGCCTATGCTGAATTTCGTGGTCTCGCGCGAGCTCGCCGGTGAAGCACGGACACTGTCTTTTCGAGCTATATATTCCAAGCTCCCACCCACTCCGTAGTCAGCGCTGCTGGTGCAGTTAGCTGCCAGTGTGTTGCAGCGGCGGGCAAAAATAGGGTATCCTGATGTGTCCTCCGAGTCCGCGCCGGGGATGGTATATGACGGTACATACATAAACGGCACCAGCCGCATAATATAATAAATATTAAACTAACCGGCGCGAGTTCATCACTTGCGCGAATACGCCGACATCGTTGTTGTGTTCCGTCTGCGCGGCGACATTATCGTAGGTGGGCGGTGCATATATTACTGGCCGAGGCGCTGTCATCTTTAATTAGAAACTTATTGCTCGGTGAGGGCGTAAGGGTTACCGTTTGGGGAATGCATCGTGACGATGTTCACAGGTAGACTCATGAGGGTGGCGTCGCCGGATGGGGTGAAGCCCACGCAAGTCGACGGAAATACGTCGACGGTGTACTGTACGTCCAGCAGCAAGTAAGCACTCTAGAGTGACATCGCGCTCCACGGACCACGCACCGAGATGCTGAACTGAGCTGTCGCCATCTCCGCGGACGACATGAGGTCAGCTGGGAGGCGAATCTCCCCCTCTAAGGTGCGCGTGTACTGGGTGGAGTCGTGTGTCGGCTGCGGCCACCACACCGCCGATGCGACGTCGAGGACCGATTGCGTCGAGTCTGGGCTCTGCATCGTCACCAATGCAGTCGCCTGATATCGTACACGGCGGCGGAGGCGCACCGAGAGGGCGCCAGGGTCGGCAAATAAATCCAGCGCTTGGAGATCTCCGCTCTCGAGCATGATCCAGCACGGTATGACCGAGCCCCGCGTGTAACAGAGCTGGAAATACGTGAGCCCGAATTTGAAAGGGCAAATATCAAACTCACCGGCACCGCAAGCGAGAACTATGGGCCATCAGTGCTGAGGACGAGAGTGAGGGACGGGGGGTGAGCTCACGGTACATTGTACGACGGCCTGCCGCGTCTTGAAAACGTGTCCGTGTGCCATCGCAGTTACAGGGGTTTTCCAGCCCGCTGGGTCGTCCCTGGGACCGCTGAGCGTAGTGTTCTCGGCGTAGGCGCGCTGTCGTAAGACGGAAGGCGGGTCCGGCAAAGTACAGGGCACATAACGGAAGCGTGTCTTGAACCTTGGAGTCATTGAGACAGGAAGCTAGCACGCTTCTGGAATACACGTACGTGTTGTCCGCCCGGAAAAGGCCCCGCGACACGATGACGGAGACCTCATAGACAACAGATACGCGTGTGTGGCGCTCCATGAAAGTCTCGGGAAGCGCAAATGTGGAGGAGCCCCCATAACTTGCGACGTTCACCGCGCTTGGGAGGGCAATCGAGAAGGGCCACATACAGTGGCCAACTCGGAGGCTGGACGATTTTCGGGACCACAAGCAGTTTGACATGCTCAGGAATACGCTGGTATCGTCGACCATTGGGCCGGTTACAACGGAGCCTGAGACCTAGCAAATAGCACAGTCAATGTAAGCGACATTTTTCGGCGGAGAAGGATACACACCGTCACGGTAACTGAGCGAATGGAGTCGCTCCGGTCGGCCTCCATTTCGAATGTGCCTTGGACGGAGTCATCCTCGTAGTAGAGAGGCGTGGATCGCGCTGATCTGGCAGCGCTCGTAAGGGTAAGGACTCCCCACTGCTCCTGGTGACGGTCTGCAAGGGAATATCGATGCTCGGCTCCCTTGCCTGGCTGGGCGTAGGGAGGAGGGGCAGACAAATCGTCTGCGAGTCCTCCGGGGCGTGATGGACCGCTCATGAGGAGACGTACATGGGAGACCCAGCTTAATAGGTGAGGCACTAAAGTATAGCGGCGTTGCGGGATGTAATAATCAACTTGTCTCTTGAGAAAAACGTGTTGAAAGGCCGAGACAATAACTTGAGGTGAGGCTAGACAATAACATGGGTGGCAAGGGTATCAGACGCCGTGTTTGGGCGCGGGCGTTCCGAGTAAACCGGGAATAGACAAAAGCCAGCAGCGTGTGACAGGTGATCCGTCGAACAGTGGTGATGGGGTCTAGAATAGGTTGGTCCATACGCCGGCTGTAAACAGACACCTAACATTTTTATCCATCGGTGTTTCCTGTCAAGCAGACGCGTAGTGGTAGCAGTAGTATCATAGACCGTAGAGCTTTGTCCTGTGATCGGTACGTCTTCGAGATGGCGTCTGGCCAGCGGGCGAGCCAGTCCTAACTGTGGTGGAGATCAAGACCAAGATTCCGTTGCCATGACGATCGAGTGGCGGTTTGAATGCGCCAAAACAAAAGCGATTTTCTTTTGTGATACTAAACGGAAAGAACATCGAAGAGGTGGCCCTCGGAGTTACGATTGCCAGGCATTAAGTCAACAGCGTGTATAATTACTTCAATAGTCGTATTCGCGTGTTGGTGCGCAACTGCGCTATGGAATATTTCGACTGTCGTCCTCAAGAAACCAATATTGAAGCTGAGGGAGAGGCTGAGGGTACCTGAGAGTGTGCACAAGAATAGACACGCACCGTCTATGTCTCCAGACGCACGTTTTGCCATAAAGCTTTCGGCCCAACTCCAATGATCTTTCCCCCCATTTACCGATCTTTGGCGTAATATATGACGCACATGGCCAAGAACTAGACGTCGTTCGGGAGCTCTGGAAAGAGGGTCACGTCGTTGAGGCAAACAAGAACAGAGATTTAAAGACGAAGAGTGATTGGGAGCAAGGTGCTGTTGTCTGCAAAGGCTGGATGGTGAGGGCGTAGGATAGATAATAGCAAGCTCGGTCCACATTATCACGTCGACGTCCTCAGCATACATGACCTTGAGATTCATGACTTGGGAGAGGTGCATGCCCGCAGGAGCGGGTCTAGCTCAATGGCTATGTCCAGGGTCGCAATGTAAAGGTTCTCCGTTCACCAGTAGATCATTGCGGAGAGTGTCATGGAAGAACTGACTTGCTTTGTATGGCGGAGAGAAGAATGTAAGAGGTAACGATGGGACAGCCAAGGGATAGCCGTCCATTGGCGAAGTGAACTCGAGAGCAATCGTGCGATATAGAAATCAAGACAGGTCGCGAGAGAGCGGATGTCGCTCCCAGCTCAGGAGGAAAGTCGGCGCGCGCTGAATGAGCAGAACTGTCTATGGAATGCCGCGTGTAGGGCGATACTGTAGCTGGCTATAAATCACACGCGAGGCTTGACTCGTGTGTAAGCGCTTGGGCTGGCGGTGGGCGCGACAGAAGGGGTCACGAAGCAGCGAAACAACACCAAAGCGAAAGTGCATCGCCTTGATTTCTAAGCGCGTAAGCGGCGCGTTCCCGGCGCGGAGAATCAGTCGACGCAAGAAAATTCAAATGAGACAACACCTGCATCTCGATTCTCAAGTCACACCGAAATTTCGGCAGAGCCGAGGCACAATTCTAGACCTAATTAAAATGGATCCAGCTGAAATCTAACGCTGAGACGCATGTCTGAATTTTCTGGTTTCAGAAGTGATTTAGGGCCACCTGAAGCCGCTCCTGAAACTATTGGTTTCAGGAGCAGCTTCAGCCTGCCCTAAACTTATTGTTTTGGCCAGCCCGATCCCGGTTCCCCGAAACAATAAATTTCGGCACCCGATTCGGCGGAACCAAACTAGGCCTAGAGCGGTCTCGGCCGGCCTAGAATCAGTTTCGGCACGCCGGAAACCCGGACCCGAAACTTATTGTTCTCGGCGGCGGTTCCCGGGCTGCTGAAACAGTAAGTTTTGCGCACACTGAAAGTGCTCCTGAAACTATTGGTTTCAGGGGCAGCTTTAGGTGGGCCGAAACTGCATCCGAAATTAAACAAATCAGAGGCGCCAAAAACATACCCGAATCGGGTAGTTTCTGCTTCAGCTTCGGGTGCGCGGGGAATTAACATTTTGGGCGCATTTTCAGGACTCCTGTAACTGGTCCTTGGACTTTCAGGAACATTTCAGGGTCCCCCGAAACCACCCAATTTGCCGTGTGTATCATTTGGGTCTCTTCTCTGGGTGCGAGGACGATGTGGCTGCGATGTTGTCTGCTTGCACCGGTGTGCAAATCTCTGGAAAAATGCATGTCGGCAAAACCACGCTACCGTTATTCGCATCGTTATCACTCAAACTCCTTCTCTGTCCACCCAGGTCGACCAATCCCTGTGGCCATCGATCAATTTAAAACGATGGCCCCTGCCGCTCATGAGTCATCTCCGAGGGTTGTCCTGCATAAGCTGGATGTTCCTCGTGAATCATTATTCGGTCATGTGGAAGGGGGGAAGATTGAATCAGGATGCAGCTTGCGATACTTACAGCAATGGCAATGAGATTACGGGTATTTATGCAAGGCCAGTATGTCGGGTTAGAAAGCTGCGAGGGCGCATTGAGTATGATGCGGAGTATGGACACTCAGTGCTGGACGGGTCGGCCTTGCATCGCAATGGCGCAATGACCGAATGTAAGAGTTCAACCGAGTAGAGTACGATTTCACGAAGAGGAGTTTACAATTGGGACAAAGGGTAGATATTACATGCGAGTGAGGAAAGCAGGTCGAAAGCATGTAGTACATAGTCCGGAGATGGAAAGGGGGGAGTATTAGGTAGTTTAGGGAAACCGCGACGTTCAATGGTGTATGATGAAAAGTAGCAGTGCCAATGATTCAGAGCATCTGCACACGAGGTGGGTTAGCTTGGCCGGATTGAACCGAATAACCGAACTCACGGGGAAGAGGATGGGAATGAGGAATGGATGAAGTTGATGCGAGTCTGCGCACGATGTATTAGTTTGGGCTTGGGGGACCGCTCCTCGGGCGTGCACGCGGGCGCAACGGGCGGGGTGCCGCTCCGCGGGCGGAGAAGCGGCTCGTCGGACCCGAGCGACGTCGTAAAGGGCGGCAGGGCCGGTGCGGGAAAAGCCTCAGTCGTTGTCGTCACGGTCGTAATGATGGCGATCGGGGCGTCGGTCGAGATGGTCGAGCCGGTGTAGCTGTTCAGCGAGGCGAGGGATGCCAGCGAGAAGTGCTTGGATGAGCGCTTCGGGTTATCGGCGGTCACAGACGTGGTACGGTAGTGGCTGCTGGTCGCCATTTAATGTGGAGGGTGAGGAGGCTCCGAGAAGAGGACGATGCTGGAGGACGTAAGTCGTTAAGAGCGAAGGTTCGTAAGTGGGTGAACTAAGCAAGCTGAGGGATGTGGGGCATTTTTCGGAGGCTTTTATAGGATTAGAGCCGCGGAAGCAGGTGCATTCCGCCCAAGTGAATCAGAAACAGGAAAAACAGGAGTGAGACTGTAATAGATCTGGGCTTCCAGCGCTGCCGAAGCGTGTGAGAAATATGCTGTCTAGCAGCAAGCGAATAAAATGATTCAGAATCCCTATAGAAACAGCTAACACTCACCACGGATAGTACTCAAACAGCCGAATAGTAAGTGCGAAACTTTACTAGACACGAACGACGGAATATCACGTAGTTCTTAGGACTGCTCTGCTAAGAAATATACCTCACACGGCAAATTGAGTGGTTTTGGGGGGCCCTGAAATGTTCCCGAAATTATTAGTTCAAGGACCAGTTACTGGAGTCCTGAAAATGCACCTGAAATGTTAATTCTCTGCACGCCCGAAGCTGAAGCCGAAACTACCCGATTTGGGTATATTTTCGGCACCTCTGATTTGTTTGATTTCGGATGCACACCTGAAGCTGGTCCTGAAACCAATAGTTTCAGGAGCATGCCCCAAACCTATTGTTTCAGCAGCCCCGGAGCCGGCGCCGAGAACAATAAGTTTCGGGTCCGGATTTCCGGCGTGCCGAAATTGATTCTAGGCCGGCCTAGAGCGCTCTAGGCCTAGTTTGTGCAGCGCCGAATCAGGTGCCGAAGCTTATTGTTTCGGAAGCCGGTCCCGGGCTTGCCGAAACAATAGCTTTAGGGCAGGCTAAAGCTGCCCCTGAAACCAATAGTTTCAGGAGCGGCTTCAGGTGGCCCTAAATCACTTCTGAAACCAGAAAATTCAGACATGCCGAAAACGTACCCAAATCAGGTAGTTTCGGCCTCAACTTCAGGCTTGTGGAACATTTATATTTCAGTTACGTTTTTGGTTCCACCTATTCCGGTCCCAAAACTAATCATTTCGGGAACGTTTCAGGGTGCCCGGAAACGTCCCAATTTGCTGTGTGGCTGCCAGGCAAGGCAATGACTGTAGCTCAGTGGTAATATCCTCAGTGGGAAAGCTAGTGCTTCAAGGCGATGATGTATTGCAGTGGTAAGATTGGTTATTTACACAAGCGGGAAGGCTCCCTTTATATACGTAGAAATACTCTAAATATAGCTATATGACTCGAGTGGAGTCGGGGAGCAATGACTCAAGCCTTGCGGATTTTTTGGAAGATTCGTTATAGCGCTCAAACGCTCATGGAAACGGCGGAATACAGGGTAGAAATGGGCAGAGAGCAAGTGGGAGGGTGCACAGCCGCTGATAGCTGATCGCTGATCGGGGATCGGGGGATCATAATGTCGGTCGATCTGGTTCAGTTCTAATTAGTACTAATTGTTGCGGGTCGGGAGCTGGAGCGCACTGCGTATTAAAGAAAATCCACCCTGATTGAAATTCTTTCCGTCCGAACATGTCGCATTCTCAGAAGAATGAATTCCCCACATCCGAACCCCACCCGCCGACGACAGCGATCAAGCTGTAAACAAGGACTGAAGAAAAAATTCCATAGAAGCCGGCCTGACAACGGAGAAGATCAGCGATTACTGGGGGAGGTAATATTAGCAAGATTTTAATCAAGACCCACTTCCAACGGGCACGCGATGCGTATTAGTGTTGCCACGGCTCGGCTACGGCTGGCTCCCGAGCCGAGCCGACTAAAGCCGGCTTAGACCGGCTGGCTCGTGGCTCAGCCACGGCTCAGGCTCAAAATGATAAAGTCCCTGATTTAACTACATTGCGGCTTTTATATTTGGTCCATTGCCAGTGCAGACTCTCCCAGTGCATGGACAAGCTTAGATGTCCGCACTATCGCTTTCAATTTGCTCAATCAACATAAGTTGCGTAACATTGTCTCCCAGGTCACGAAATGTGACATTGCCAACAAACCATGACGCCGTCGCCAACGTGGTCAAGTTCGGGGAGAAAATGTTATGGAAAGTATTTTCAGAGCTCTAGGATCCACTTATGAGCCAAAAAAGTGCGTAAATACCGCTCATTCATAAGTTTCTTAAATCCAGCTGAGCCGCGGCTCAGCCGTGGCTTAAGCGGCTGGCTGCGGCTGGCTTATTTTTAGCTTGGCTTGGTCGGCTAGCCGAGCCGAGCCGAGCCGCGGCAACACTAATGCGTATTCGGCGCGAAATCAAGGCGCGCATGCCCGAATGTTCTGCGGAAGTCCGGCGTAAATCCGCGACGTTTCGCATGAAAATTCGAGCAAGCCTGGCTGGATATTATGAACCTACCTGAATGAAAGGTGATGTGTTTTGTTCGAGTGCGGCGGTAATCGCCGTCGGTACGACGGAACCCATGGGGAATAGTTTGGGATCGCGGATAATCGAATCGGAGAATGAAATCACCCAGGGAGTTCAGCCACTGTGAGCGCGGTCACGGCGCGGGTGCGTTCTGCACTGAAGGGAGCGCATTTGATTGTAAGTAAACGATTTACATGTACAGCGGCGGGTGACGCACGAATTTACACGAGACAGAAGCTTCGCAATGTCGTCCTCGGGGAAGAGCGTGGCTCCGTTGCAGCCGATAGCGGATAATCTAGTTTGCTAGAGGTGGCCATTGCATAGCCTTCCGTTGAATGCCTCCCAGGCTGTGGGCCTGAAAGCGACTCATTGCGACAGTGGTGCGGATAGAAGATTGTTTCCACCCTTGAGAAAAAGAAGGTCAATATCAAGAAGCCAGGATACTTAGTTATTGCGCACCACTCTTTGAAGCTCTCAGTTCGTGTAAATTCGCTGTTGGAAATAATTAGGATCGCGCCACACAACTAAGGGTCACCCGGCCGTTCGCGACACCACAGGCCGCGAGAGAGCAGGGATTTCGAAGATCTGTCGCTCCAGTTCAAGAGGAAGAAAAGGCGTTGACGGACAGTCCACGGTTCTTCTGTTGATTTGGCTTTCGAGATGGATCAGAATCTCTGCCAGGACTCAATCATTCAAGGAATGGCGAAATTGTGGCGAAAGCAGGCCGTCATGACACAATGTCGTATTGACGTCGCATCAACGGCCAGTGTCTCGGATCAATCCTCCTTTAGCTCCGTCTCTCGCCTCAACCGCTCTGCCTTCAACGCTGCGGCTCGGCTCGGCTCCCTCCCCTCCTCCCACCCCCTCCATCGCGTCGTCGCGCGCTGTCGGCACGTCCCGCGCTTCCATCGCTCCCCCATCCACCACTTCGTCGCCGCCTTCCCCTCGCTGCGCTCCGCGTTCGAGGTCATTGACCCCCACCTCCGCATCCCCGTGGCGCCGGCGGCGTCCTTCTCGACCAGCATAGCGCCGGACAAGGAGTGCGCGAGAGCGGAGATGGAAACGGTGGTTCGCCGCGGAGGGGTGTGTCTGTTCACAGACGGGTCGGGGTTCGAGGGCGGTGCGGGCGCGGCGGCAGTTGCGTGGGGAAGGGAAGGAGAAGCGGCCTGTAGGATGAAACACCTGGGCCCGGAGGAGGAACACACGGTGTTCGAGTCGGAGGTCGTGGGCGCGATCCTCGCCCTCGACATCGTCAAGGCCACCCCGCGGCTCACCAGTGTCGACATCTTCACCGACTGCCAGCCCGCCATCATCGCACTCTCCGATTCGAAGCCGCAACCAGGGCAATACCTGCTCGCCACATTCCACACTCTCCTCCACCGCCTCCTCCGAGCCCGTCCCTCCCTCAAAGTGCGAATGCACTGGGTCCCAGCCCACGTCGGCATTGCGGGGAACGAGGCCGTGGACGCTCGCGCGAAGCTCGCGGCCCAAGGCGCATCCTCTCCCCTCACCCTCCGCATCCCCCCCTTCGACTCCCCTCTCCCGACGAGCAGGGCGGCTGCGATAGCGGCGGGAGCAAAGGCGTTCGGCGCGCGCTGGCTCGTGGAGTGGACTGAGTCCCCGCGCTTCCGGCGCCTCGCGCTTTTCGACGACCCCAAACCGTCGGGCTCCATCGCGAAGGCGTACTCCGGGCTGAGCAGGCCGCAGTGCAGTGTCTGGACGCAGCTGCGCACATCTCACATCGGGCTCAATGCCTTCCTCTACCGCTTTCATCTCGCGCCATCCCCCGATTGCTCGCTCTGTCTCGTCCCCGAGACTGTCCCACACTTCCTCCTTTCGTGCCCCCGCTTCCGCCGCCAGCGGCTCGACCTCATCATGCGCTTGGGAACCGCGCGCCTCTCCCTCCGCCGCCTCCTCTCGTCGAGAACGGACCCCAAGCCCGTCCTTTCTTTCGTCCGGGACACAGGTCGCCTCCCGCGCTACGCGCTATGACCCCCTCTCCCCGTCGCGCTCCTCATTCCCCTTTCCTTTACTTTCCTTTATCATTTCTTTTTCTTCATTACTCGCTCTCATACATACATATCTTGACAGTCTTGACACCCCGCTTTGAACCATCACATCCCTTACCCTCATAGCACCTCCCGCGCGTACCACTACCTCCGTCCGTCGCCTCCCCCCGTGCTCCTCCTCCCTGCCCGCTAGATCACCTACATGTACATACGGAAACTGCCACATGGGCCCCAAGGGGCCCGCGCGCAGTATAATTGAATTATCTATCTATCTATCTATCTATCTATCTCGCCACCACCGTCACTGGTTTAAGTCCGCTGACGATATCATACTCGGGCCAAGGATCCTTAGATGTCATCGAACTCTCCGCTTCCCAGCCTGGCAGCCCCTAACGAATCCCCCCATCTGGTAGGATTTGTCATCTTGGTTTCATTTTTCTTGTCCATTCGAAGCTCATTCCGACTCATCAGGTCCACCCCACTTCAAAGTCAAATATCATCCATCGATGACAAAATTGCGTGGCACCATGGGCAGATCTCTGTTCTGAAAGCAGGGCGGAATGCCCTGCACCCATCCACACGCTACCCAACGAACTCCTCGCCATGGTTCTAGTAATGTACGCCGCCGCATCTAGCTCGCTCGCCACCTTGCAATGGACCAAGACGATGCTGGTCTGTCGCCGGTGGCACGATCTGGTCCTAGCGGCCCATGCATTGTGGGGGCACATAGATCTGGGGACGAACTGGGATCCATCTAGGCTGCGGCTTCAGCTGGATCACTCCGGCGTGGCTCCGCTTGTATTCAAATTTCGGCATGCAGTAAAATCCCTTCTAGACTCGCGTCTTTATCGACAATTCCTCCCGTCTCGAGTCCCTCACGTTTGCCGGGGAAGCGACATATATCCACCAACCGGTCCACGACCTGGACAACCACGTATTTCCCTGTCTGCATTCTCTCTCTTTGGATCCCCAGTTCAGCGAGGACGACCCTCCAGGTCCCGTCGTGGCACTCCCCGACAGCGTATTCGAAGGCGGGATGCCCTGCCTGCGCAAACTGAAGCTGCGTTCTATACATGTCCCATGGCGCTCATTGCGTAACCTCGAAGTACTTTCGCTCACCGGTTCTCTTCAATTCCGGAGCCTGGGCGTACCCTCGTTTCCCGATTTATTCACGATGCTGCGAGCGTGTCCGCAGCTTCGGGATTCGGCCCTTGATTTGTCGCTCCCCTCGCTCAGCCCCGATTTTTACCCCGACGCGGTCGAGCTTCCCTCCCTCGCACACATCTACCTCCGCGCCCCAGTCGCGAACTGCGCCGCCCTCCTGAATCATCTGACCTTCCCGGCGACTGCGACCGTCATGCTTTATCCAGGGGGCCTCGACACCGGGGCCGATGCGACAGGAATTCTCATTCCCGTTCGCAAGCACGTTCGCGCACCCTTCGCCCCTCCCTCCGTCATCGTTCGCCTCCCATGCCACCATGGGTTGGATGGGATCCGTTTTGTACCTTTCAAGATGAGCATATCCCCAGCACAAAGCCACCCAACATCGTAGACGACGACGCCATTGTGTTGCTCAATTCTTACCCGAGAAACGAGTCCGCGCTGCGCGAAATAATATCCGCCGTCTTCACGGCCATCCCTACCCGGCGATCACGCATCTAGATGGGCGCGAGGGCGCGGATGTGACACAGCACACATGGAGCACCGCGTTCCGGGCGCTGCCGGCCCTCGAAACGGTACATTTTCAGGCCACCGACAGCCACACCGCTCTGCTCGACGCGTTGGCCGACCTCGATCCGCCCGCACGGAGCCTCAGACTTTTCGTCGCCATGTGGGCGGTGTACACCCCTACGCTCCTTGCGGTACTCGCGCGTTTGAAGGCGAAGAATCGTCCGCTTCGGGTTTTCGAGATCGACGAGTATCATGGTTGGTTGGGGGACGAGCAGGAGAAGCTTTTGGAGGAAATATTGCCTTTCATGCCGGGCGGGATTTTGAGAAATGGGGTGGTTTACAAGCCCGTTGGATGGCGGGAGGAGAGAGCAAAGAGTTCCGCACTGAAGCTACGGAGGGGGTGTAGGTGAAGGTGGCGGCGCCGCGAATGGTCTTGGTGTCTCAGGAGGTAACCAAATAATGGCTTAATTTATTTGAGCGTATCTCATTGGCTAGTCGGAAGGGCCAGCCGATCACTCACCTCCTTTTGCCTCCTGCTACAGTCCACCCCGCTACATGTTGAGATCTATCGTCGACTGCTAGCTTTGATCATTGATGTTTAGCTCCGTACCGCATCCGCCTTGCAACTGCTTCCCAAGGTACCTTGGGTCGTTTACAATCTGATTTGGTGTAAACAAACCCTGCGAATCGAACGGTTCAAGTTCGCCGCAATTTCCACCCCTAGTTGGCCACTCCTAGAGTCCGTAAAGTCCTGCCGGGGCTTTCTTCGTGGCTAGGCCCGTCTGATATGCGCATAAAGTACCAGGTGAGTCCGTTTTATAGACCAAGAAGAGCTCCGGCCGCTGCGAGATCTCGCCAGACTCATAGCCGCTTGGTCTAGATTATTTACACGACCTACGGCTCATGATTGTGGAATGCGATTGAATCTTGTCCATGCACATAAAGTTACGGGTCGTGGGACAAGTGGTAGGCAAAAACTCGCGTCGGGCTTCCATACATTCATTGAGGAAAAATCGAAGAAAATCATACAAATTCAAGTTGAGATAGAAAGGAAAGGTAGACAGAGAAATGTGTGTCGGAATTCAAGACGTATGAATCGGTTCTCTGAAACGGATACCAATGGCTTGCACTTGTCCAGATTCAGGACGAGCAAATCTAAATCACGGTGGAAAACTCACCTATTCGGAAAGGATATTGACCGTGTTCGGAATTCAGGACGTCGGTTCTTTACGGATACCATTAGCTACAAGAGGAGCCAGTCAGCACGCGGGAAGTTTCCGAGTCACGATGGGAATCTTACCAGGCGGCCTTAAACGCATTAGACGCACGTATAGGGATGGAGAATCGGTCGGTGATCCCTCCGCCGTTCCGTCGCCCTCCAGCTCTGGATTGAGTACGGGTTGGGAACCTTTCGGGCGCGGTGGATCGATGGGTGGTGCGCCTCGTTTGGGACGGGGAAGGATCTCGTTGGAACCGAGGGACGGAGCGGGCATCGTCAACGTTTCTGGACGGGGGGGCGTTGGGAGCGGGGCTGGCGGGTCCGGATAGTATGAAGAGGGACGCGGCTGGCTAGAGTCGAGCGAGGGCTGGCTGGAATCAATCGAGGGCTTGCTGGAACTGAGCGAAGAGCGGCCCGTCTTGATTGAACCGAATGACAACCGTTTACCCATGCTGGCGTATCACGCTGTGTGAGGGCTGAGAGACAGTGGAAGATGTGTGTTTCGAGCGGAGAGCAGAGGTAAAGAGGATGTTCTATGCTGCGTAGTGGAGGCGGGAGGCAAGAGATGTCTGAGAGTTCAGGAGGCTTGCAAAACCAAAAGCGGGCCGCGGCGGCTGACTAGGACAAGAAGCAACGAGTCTCACTTTGAATTTGGTGCCGGCAACCCACCAACGTTCGATCAAGGCGCGCCTATGTCGACGAATAAGTTGAGCACCTCAGCTCTTCGAAGGGCTACACACTCAGCGGGAGATCCGGGTCGGTGGCGGGTTGGTGGCGGAAGGACAACACGCAGATGACATCACCAAAGATTCAAGCTCCGACGACACGTGCCATCAATTGACCGAACTCTTGACCGGCGGCCACGACCACCACGGCTTTGGCCCTGTTACGCCATTCTGTAGTGCCCCTGCCTTTATTTTGAAGCATGGAGCCTGCTTCAACCCCAATTCTTCCCCCCGAACTGGAGAGACATATATTCGAAATCTGCGCGCTCGCTCGACCTGTGGCGATACCGAAACTTATGTTGGTCGCATGGCGCGTCATGGAATGGTGCGGGTTAGCCAGCTCTCTCGGTCTACGCCCCTGATCTCTCTTTCCAGGGTGGAACCAATGCTATATCGCACTATCGTTATCAAACCGGCGCTACTCCCAGCCGGTGATGCATACCCCATGTTCACGTCTAGGCTGCTCACATCGGCCGTGAATCGGAAACCGGCGAATTTTTTCCGCTATGCCGTCCGTCATTTGTTTCTCTTCGATTATTGTGAGGACGATCTGGCGGAGATTCTGTCCGCCTGCACTGGGGTGGAAAATCTCTGGATGGGGGAGGACATCGACCAATCTGTGCTACCATTATTGGCACCATTACGTCTCAAGCATCTGTGCATCGATATACGCCCGTTGTTCCACGCTTTCCCTCCCCACCATTCCTTTTTCTCTCAACTAACTCATCTAGAGTTACTTGATGACGAAACAGACGATGCGAGCCGGAACCTTCCTCTCATCCCGCATCTCACCCACCTCTCGTTCAACGATTTCTCCTACATCCCGATCAGTCTCCGGATTCTGGAGACATGCCCGTCGCTCGCCGTACTTGTGGCCCTGAATAGTGACTCACTGCGGCATTCGTATGCGGCGTACGCGGGAGGTCTATCCAAGGATGTGCGCTTCGTAGCCATGAACTGTGAGTACTACATCGCGGACTGGCTCCTCGGCACCAAGACAGGCCAGGATTACTGGCACCGTGCCGAAGTCTTCATCGCCCAACGTCGATCTGGGGAAGTTGATGGTAAGTTTCATTCGGCATTTATTTCATGGTCTAATGCAACACAACGCCAGCGCTGCGGTTCGAGATCGTCGAAGATGGAAGCAAGGACGGGCGGTGAATTGCGAGGAGGAAACCGAACACGGGGAAGGTCTTTCAGTACTGATATCTCATAAATTCCCCGGACTTGCAGTTCAATTCATTTTCTGGTCTGTGTGGTGTCCATATCGGGGCCCACCGAGCGTGGCGGACAACGCACGATGACTGCAATTATACCGATTCCCTCCGTTGAGCTCCGTTTGTTGAAGAGTCTTAACTCATTTGTCCCTGATTCAATTCGAGCATCCCCCGGTCAGTTTTACATCCTGTTCCCGAATATCTCACCACCACCCGTTGCAAAGCTCAACTTCACCCGCGCGAGCACAGGATAGCTGCATCAAACTCGCGCACTTGCACGCGTTCCAGTCTCTGCATAGCAAGCCCCGTCGGTGATTGGACATCACTCGCCTCGACTTGCCAGATAGCAGGGGGTTCGACCTCCTCAGAGGGCATGCGTCGAGACCGCTAATTTTTTGTCGAGGCCGTCTTTCCTGGCGAAGCGTTCGCTGAGCTGGAAGTAATCAATCAAGCGCTTGGCAGCATTACGATGTGTGCGTTGTTCGTTGTTATCTGGGCTGTAGATGTTTAAATTACCATACGAAAAATGACCAGAGAGGAGTCATATAAGAGCTGAGTATCGTCGTTGAACAACTCAGAAGTCGCGTTGCATCGCACGAGTGCTAACCCCAAGTGGAAGTTATACAATTGCGATCGAGCGTGTACATGTGGAAAGCAAATCGAAAGTGTGTAGTACATAGCAGAGCGGAAGAGAATAGAAAAAATTAGAGGGAGAAGGAAACCACGAGCGGCTGATGGCAGGGTGGGGAATGCTGATGATGAGAATATGCGCACGATGTGGGTTAGCTTGGGCAGAATAAAACAGCAGACAACCTCACGAGAATGGGAATGGGAATGGGAATGGACGGTGTAAAGCGGATAAGCCTGCGCAGGCCGGGTTAGCTTGGGCCGGAAGACAGAACAAGAGTAGACTTACGGAGAGTGGGAGGGGGCGTATCATCAGTTCCAGCCCTCGCACAGCGCGGGGTCAAGCACCTCGCGCTCGAGACCCACAGCGCGGCGCAGCTTGGGCAAGAGCCCGCGCTTGCGGGGTTGCTCCTCGGGCTTGCGTGCAGGGGCGACAGGCGGGGCGCCGCGCCGCGGGCGGGGGAGCGGCTGGTCGGACCTGAGGGACGTGGCGAAGGGAGGTAGGGCGGGCGCAATAAAGGTCTCCGTGGTGGTCGTCACTGTCGTGGTGATGGCGATCGGGGCGTCGGTCGAGATGGTAGAGCCGGTGTAGCTGTCCAGCGAAGCGAGGGACACCAGCGAGAAGCGCTTAGATGAGCGCTTCGAGTTCTCTGCGGTCACCGAGGTGGTACGATAGTGGCTGCTAGTCGCCATTTAATGTGGAGGATGAGGAAGAGAGGACGAAGCTGGCGGAGGACGCAAGTCGTTAAGAGCGAAGTTTCGTAAGTGGGTGAACTAAGCAAGCTGAGGGATGTGGGTTATTCTGTGGAGGCTTTTATAGGATTAGAGCGGAAGCAAGTGCATTCCGCCCAAGTGAATCAGAAACAGGAGTGAGACTTGTGGAGCACTTGTGGAGCCCAGATTGCTCTAGGCCTGCCGCCCGGCCAACGCCTTGCGGATATTTTGAAGATTCATTATAGCGCTCAGATTTCCAGTTAGAAAAGGAGGGGAATAAAGGATGAAAATACGCCGAAGTGGCTGAAGGGAAAACTCGGAGCATCGGAGCAAGTAGGGAAGCGCACAGCCGCTGATCGGGAATGTCCGCGATCGATCTAGTTCAGTTCGGGAGAACATACGTCGGGAGAGGGATCCCTCGTTCATGGCGGTGCGCTCCGCACTGTCTACGTATGTAGTCCGATCTCCTGCTTTCAAAAATGCAAACTTGGGTCAGCGAGACAATCGATCGGAGAATCCAAGAATCACCGGCAAGAAGGCTATCGTCGCGTTGATTGTTCTAGGCGTGATTGACAGGTGTAGCTCATAACCTCCCATGTTTTCTGGGGAACTCGCTATCTATACAGAAAAAGGCTTGGAGAGAATGGAGTGACAGTGTCCACCAATTTACAAAATCGAAATTGAATCGGAACACACACACCGCCCGTGGGCGGAAAACAAGAGACGTCCGGGAATGTGGCTGGGCATTCATTCAGTCAGTCACTCTCTAGACTGTCCGTTCAAAAGCCGAGATTTTTATCACATCATTCGCTGTGCCTTTGTGATCTGGGCAGTGGGCACTTGACTCCCGCCTGTATGGCCTACACACTTCCGGCCAGCCTCATCGCAAATGGCTCACATGTGTGGCACCACAGAAGATTCAGACTCTGGATACTTGCAGGAATGGTGCTCGTTCTTCTTGCGTCCTTTGGATTCGCTCGGAGGCAATTGGTGCAGCCGAATCTCGCACCATCTCGGCCTCAACTACTCGCACCTACACCGGCACCGGCCCCGCCACGGATCTATCTACGAGCGGGGAATGTGGGGCTAGAGGGACTTGGGGTTCGTCTTCTGTTATGAGGAATTCAGACTCCTGAAGCTCTTCTTCCGCAGTCCACACTTCAGCATTTTAAGCACAGCATTGTTTTCTCAAATGCTCTCCAATCCTCTCTGCTGCTCGCTTCAAACGATGGCTACGCGCTGCGCCCATATTCCACTTCGGAAATCTACAACGGACAGAGGAACTTTAGCCTCGATGCATACAAGGCCTGTCGAATTCAAGCCTATGTGCCGCATTCGGACCGCGAGCGTCTCGTAAAAGGGTTATGTGAGGGAGAGGCGTGGGCCCTGGAAAGGATGGACCAAGTCAGAACTGACATGGAGGAATGCACAAGCATTCTAGATACCGAGGACAGCGAGGTGCGGGAGCACCTTCCCTTTCGCACACTCCGTTTTAATGAAGTCGGATTCTTTGGTAAGACCACGAACGACCTCAACGGCTGTGTCATGGGCTGGGTCCGCGAGCGACTGGCGCCAACGTCGTTTCGCCCATCGCCCACGGCTCCACTGACGCGGCCCATCACCGTCGGCGTCCACATCCGCTGGGGCGACACCGCCGCCGCGCCTGGCGAGGACATGGCCACCCACGGATTCTACGGCTCTTGGGGGCTCCCAAACATTGTCCGAGTGCTCGCCGATCTCCGCGCGTACGCACACCCGCACGGCATCTCGCTCACGATCGCAATGCAGAATGCGGACCCCACCGTCCTCGAATTTTTGAATGAACCGGTGTACACACTGCTCGATTCGGACGACGCGTTCGCAGACCTCCGCGCGCTAAGCCAGAACGACGTCCTCCTCTTGGGCGAGTCGTCGTATGGCGTACTCACGCACCTGATCGCGCCGCCCGGGCTGACGCTCGTGGAGGGCGGGGGATTGTGCGTGCCCCTTATGGTTTCTGTCGTCTTCGCTGATATCTATTTTCTATAGCCATAAATTCACTAATACGAGTGGCTTCGGGAGGCACGTAGTTTTTTTGGACGAATATACGCCAGAGAGCCTACAGCTAGTGGTGCTTCCAGTGGATTTATAGCGCAGTAATGTTACTTGCACAGTGTAAGCCGGAAGGAGTTGCACAGTATCTTTAGCGGTTTTCTCATCACCTTCTGTTGAATTATTGATCGTGAATGTACCAGTTTAATGGTAAATATTCCGGACGAGCTCGTGTTGCGACTCCGAGCGGACGGTCGAGACACCAGATATGGCCTTTGAAGTTTGACGACGGTGGACTTGCCATGGACGACGTGGCCGATGGTACCTAGACAAAGAGGATAGACAGATTCGTCTTTTTTTAGCGTTCTGCCAGCCCACCTGAATACATTGTCGCCTATTCGCATCGGATAGTCAGCGGGGTACGGTCAGAGTAGCCAAGGGCAGCTTACCTCGCTGGGGTGATCGTCTGAGGCGTCTGAGTCGCTATATTTACTGCGCGACGGTCTGTGGTGCGACATATTGAGGTTTCTCGCAAAAGGATGAGGTTCGAGAGTTCGACTCAGACAATCTTAGGCTGAAAGGAGCTCGTAAAGTGCGCACGTGAGGTTTGCGTGAGGTCTGGAATGACTCACTCCATGAGTCAATGCACTAACTGACCGATTTGGGGGACTCTTAGGACGAGTCGGGGTAGACTACTAGAGAAGCTGCCATTGGGAATAACGCGGTGAACCCTTCTTGGTCGTTTTTTCGGATGTATTATACGTGGCATTTTGGAAGTGTTTTGCGATTTTCTCACCGTGAGGATGAGATAATTTTTTGCACACAAAAGGGCCTATCTGCTGTTCCGGGCCAATTTTTCCTAGGAGGAAATATTCAGGGGAAAAGGCACAGTTTTTCCGCCGTTTTCCCTATGAGATGAAGGCCTCCTTTTTCGCGTGGGAAGATTAGGAGAATAGTTTAAATTTTCCCTTGTTGTTTTCCACCCGTAAAAAGGGACGGCTGAAAGGAAGAACCGAACAACAACGAATTGACAACGAAAGAACAAAAAGGAGGCCAGCTCCGGTTATCAATGGACGGCCGATGCCATCACAGTCTTCAAGTTGCCGACCGGTCCCTCTGACCTGCACCCGCGCAATAAATTCCCCTCCCTCTGCCCCCCGAAGATTCTGACACAAACGATGACCTCTCAAACAAATTCCACTGAAATCTACCCCAAAGGCTTGTCCTCCTCGAGTTCGGATCCCATCCGATCCATCGAAACTTTCTACGTGCGCCCACGATGGCTATTCGTGCGCGTAGCGACGGAGAAAGGGATTGTGGGATGGGGAGAGGCGACCCTTGAAGGTGTGCAATCGTTAGAACCTGCCGATGTTTGTTGATTCCGCTCTAGGGCATACTGAGGCGGTGGAGGGCGCCTTTGTCGATCTTCGGGAGCGCTTCGTGGGCTGGGACAGCGCCAACATCGAGGACATATGGCAAACGGCCTACCGACATCGCTTCTATCGCGGTGGACCTGTGTTAATGAGCGCTATTTCGGGGTAGGTTCCATTTGTACTGCGGATTACTCGACTTACGTGTATCAGACTCGACATCGCTCTCTGGTAAGGCTCTGTCCATTGTCGTGCACAAAAAATAACTCTCTCTGCTGCAGGGACATTAAAGGTAAGGCGCTCGGTGTCCCTGTGTGGCAACTCCTGGGTGGCAAAGTGTAGGTCGTTATCCTCATCCCGTTGGGAAAATTGTTCATTGGGATTCAGCCGCAATCGGTGCAAGGTCTACAGCTGGATCGGCGGTGACCGACCCGCGGACGTTCTTGCAGAGGCACAGGCGCGCAAGGACGAGGGGTTCACTGCCGTGAAAATGAACGCAGTGGAAAGTGTATGTACGAATACGTTGATCATCCCGCTGCTGATGCTTCGCTAGCTGGCCTGGCTCGATTCACCCAGTGCCCTCGACGGGACAATCGAGCGCGTCAAGCAGGTCAAGAGCATCGGCCTCGACGTCGGACTGTGCGTTCCTCCTTAAATAAATCTTGGTCCCTTTAAACAAGATTCCGGACAGTGATTTCCACGGCCGAGTGCATCGCCCGCTTGCGAAACAGCTCGCCAAGGCGCTAGAGCCGCACCGCCCGCTGTTCATCGAGGAGCCGCTCCTCCCGGGCCAGCAAGAGGAGATCAAGGCGCTCTACGGGATGACGAGCATCCCCATTGCGGTAAGTCTCCGAATATCCTGCTCTAACCACGCATTCTGAATCATGGTTCCCAGCTCGGTGAGCGTCTCTTCACGCGCCAGGACATGCGCCCGTACTTTGAAGCCGGGTGCATCGACATCGTGCAGCCCGACCTCGCGCACGCCGGCGGGATCAGCGAGTGCAGGAAGATCGCGAACATGGCCGAGTGCGTGCAGGACTACGAACCATCTGCGATACTCACCGCGCACAGGACGTACGACATCGGCGTCGCGCCGCACTGCCCATTGGGCCCCATCGCGTTCGCGGCGTGCCTCCAGCTCGGCTTCGCTACGCCGAACTTTGTTATCTGCGAGATGAGCTGGAAGGTGCGCCCTCGTATTTAGTTTTGAGATCGAATACTGATAGGGGTAAGATGCACTACAACGCGGGCGAGCACGATTTGCTGACGTACGTGCGCAACCCCGAGGTGTTCACCGTGCGCGAGGGGATGGTCGCGCTGCTCGAGGGCTCGGGGCTGGGCATCGAGGTCGACGAGGCGCGCGTGCGGAGCGAGGACAGCGAGTTCCGCGAGGGGCGTGTCAAGGCGTGGCGCAATCCGATTTGTGCGCCCCTTTCTCCACAATACAATACACACCATTTGACTAACCGCTATTCGGGCTCCAGGGCGCGGACCAGACGGCGCTATCCGCGAGTGGTAATGGAAGACCGGTGGGGTAGTGAAGGTTGTATTTGTATCACGATTGGATTCGGTATTATGGTTAAGGCTGAAACGTTTGGAGAGTACTCGCTTGTTCATCGCTACTAGCCTTCAACACGATCGAGGTACAAAATCATACCGTGTTGAAGGCTGGCTGCGAGAGACTAACCCAGATCCGCCGTCCTCATCGCGCCGTCATCCGAGTCTGCGCTGAATTTTCATGCCTGCAGTTCTTCTCCCTCAATAGAATTCATGTCTTTCGCTCTGCGTCCGAGGACTGTCAAGACACCTGCATTGGGACAAACAGTTCCCCGATCTGAACAGTCAGTGAGTCGTTCCAGATCCTACCATCGCATCGTCTTACGAGGGACGCACCGGCTCACGCCGTTTCCCTTCGATACTTGTGAAAAGCCAATCGAACGACCATGTGAGCGCCCTCCGTCGATTCATCCCTCCTGGTGCCGGCAGCTGTACGACTTGTCGATAGACAAAATTTCAAATTTCTGGCCAGAGCCTAGCCGCTTAAACCAGCGCTTCCCTTATTATCGGATTCGGAACCTCTCCCGTCAAAGACGGGCGGCATCGACCAATCGCGACCTGCCAGTAGGAGCATCATTTAATCTTCTTTATACAAGGTACTTGGAGATTCGCCGCAACTCTGTCGCTAAGATTCGGTTACTTTCAGGTTCCAGGACTCGAATACTAATTCCCCACAATTCGGTGACCGCTCTGCACTTCATCGCATTGCAACAACAACACGCAGGGAAGAAGTTGGATCGCCGGAAGGGACTGCGTTTAGGACCCTCCTAGCCAGACCGCCGCCTCGCCGAACCTTGCCGCACCCATACGGCTAGCCCATCAGCCACATATGGCTAAGTATGGTGAGATGCCTCCACACACTGCAGCTCCCCACACCTCGATTATAATTAGAGCTAGCCATCCCTTGCGTCCAAATACCGTCCTTTCGGCTCAGCCCTGATGGCCAAAATTAGACCGTGGCATTGAAAGCGCCATAATTTAAAAAATAAATCATGAGTCTGATTCATGACCCGTATCGCAATGATGATGATTGCATAATGCATTTGCAGAACATTGAGTGGGATACAGAATGCCACTGAGAGGAGGGAATGGCGGCGGTGTCGCGAGGTCTGAGTAGCGGCCTCCACAGGGTGCAGCCTGCCAGCGACGGAGGCATCGGCTCGCAGAAGCTCCGCGGACCTGGCTATATTTTCCGCGCCGAGTAGATCAAAGATAACCGAACAGCAGAAGCTCCACGTACCGGCCCGCTGAATGTGGCAGTGAGGGTATGTATTGGAGTGCAGCTACTGTGAGCCCCTTCAACTTCTCTTGCACTTGACGCGAAATTACACTTGGTCCCTAGAATCACTGCTTCCGAATTGTACAAATGGTACGGTCCCAAGAAGACAGGCGCTCGGACATTGGCCGAATTAGGAAATTCAACTGCCGCGATGCTCGGCCGATTCTCGCGTGCGGCTCTTTAATTAGCGCATTATCTGCCACAATAACACCGTCTAAACTTTTTCGGCGTTGCACTATAGGTCCCACTGATGGATGCTGTTCCTGATGGCCTGAGCGCCTAATAAACTCACCTTCGTTTGCTCGCCTCTCCCAGTCACTCAAAATGCCCCTTCCAACTTATCCAATAAAATTGGTGCGACGAGCGTTTTTCCAGCGTCGCTAGCCAGTGAAGCTCAGCCCGCTCTCGTCCAGCTCCTCACTGGGGCCACAGGTTTTATCGGCGGCACTGTGCTCGCATCTCTCTTGGAGCGGGACGATTACAAGCAGGGACGCATTGAAGTCACTTGTCTCGTGCGTGGCGAGAGCCGTGCGGCCCTGATTCGCCACCAACTCGGCGTCAAGGTAGTGGTGGGTGATCTCGCAGATGTGGATGTTTTGTCAGAGCCGCAGCCGAGGAGGCGGATGGTATGCGCGATTCCCATGCTACTTTCATGACTGACCTCCTCGCAGTTGTCATTGATACTGCCAACGCGGATTTCCCCAAAGGCGATCAGGCAATATTGGATGGGCTCAAGGCCCGACACGGACACACTGGCATCAAGAGCATTTTCATCCACGTATCACGCCCCCGTTCCTTATGAGGCTAAATTCATTTGACGTTTAGAGCTCCGGGACCGGGGCGTTGATCGATAATGAGCAAGGTCAATTCGCAAGCCCGAAAATGTGAGTGTATCCTTACCACTCCACAAATCTCAGCCTGGTTGACTTGTTGTTGAAGCTACGAGGACATCGACTGTGCCGATATCCGAGCTATTGACAAGACTTATGTTCATCGCGAGACTGATACTATGATAAGCGAAGCGAGTGAGGAGGGATACATCAGAGGTTATGTTGTGATGCCGCCTTAATATGTGAGCACTATTTCTGCTTTCGCCCCGGCCTGCACCACTGGGACGTTTCAGATGGCCGTGGTACTGGCCCGTTCAGCCGCACCTCGGTTCAAATCCCTGCCCTTATCCGTGCTGCGCTCAAACTGAAGCAAGCGATTCACGTCGGCCCGGGCTTGTCGATGTGGAATGGCGTGCACGTACAGGATCTAGTCGACCTGTATTTTGTCCTCCTCGATGACGCTCTCAGTGGAACCCCCAAGGCCCTCACAGGACTCGACTGCCACAGGAAGGATAACCAAATAATCCAAGCTGGAATACTGGAAAGATATGCAGAAAGTACTTACAATAACTTCTGCATATCTGTGGGCCCAGGGTGGAGAAAGCATTCAAAAGACACTGCAAAGATATTCTAATCTAAGAATATCTTCTGAATGCCTTCAGCGTCTTTTGAAAAATTCCAAGACCAAGATATGCAAAAGTTATTGTAAATACTTTTCCAATATCTTTTCCCTATTTTGGCCTGGGTTATCTGGTTATCCTCCCTGTGTGCTTTTGTGAGTATTCACGTCCCTGGTTGACCCGAGTATCTAACGATGTGGCACTAGATTTTTGTGCCACTGATACCTATTCGTGGAGACAACTCGCCGAGGAGATCGGGCAGCGTCTTCATGCCAAGGGTGTTATCCCGACTGGCGAAGCACGCGAGTTGCTGTCAAGCGAAGAAACGGACGTCCTCGGGGAATGGAGCGGGTTCGCATATGGGAGCAACTGTCAGACTCTTTGATCTCCTTCTTCATGGCTCTCACCTCCACTTAGCGCGATCTAAAGCTGGGAAAGCCTACGATCTTGGATGGAAGCCGAAACACAGTTACTGTGGGACTGGGCTTTTCGACTCCATCGATGCGGAATATGAAGCAGTCTTGACGGAAGGGGAAGATGAGGCACCTAAAGTTCATATTGATGAGATGAACAGAGCTTTAGGGATTTCTAGCTTCTAGTATTAGCAATTACTTTATTAAATACTCGTTGAATTCCTCTGAAGTCGCTCGTGAGCTTTGCCTGATAACGCGGCGGCATCTGGTGGGAAACTCTTATTTTTCGGGCGCCTGAGATATCCTTCCTGGATCGGCCCTATCACTGTGTTCCGCGGCCTGCTATGCTCAGGTCTGCGGGGGTTCTCGTAAATATGTATACCTGAGCGTAGCCGACTATACGGGCCCTTTGTATCCCAACTACGCACAGCTAGCCTCGATGTCTTGAGAGCTTTCCATAAACGATGGACAGGCACACATAGTTTCACTAAACAGACTTGATTGTAGACCAGCGTAAATCAGTATACTGTACTATTTCGACCAAGTGTTCACGTAACACATAACATGACCCTCTGAACTGAACTGAACACTTTTGGCACCCGTAACCGTAACATTAGGCTTTGTTGATAAGGTGTGGATCCATACACACCTGAAATCTTCACTTTGCATGGTGTTAGCAGGTAGCTGATACTAATAAACAAGTAAGACATTGAGGGTTCTAGTCTGCCCAAGACTGAGGACTAAACTGTTAGAGGCATTGCAAACCCACGTTAAACCAAGGAAGCTAAGTCTACTATGGACGGTACCTGCAAAAATGGGGTCTGATATAGTAACTTGGGTTTCAAAACCACTAACGAGCCATAGGACTGCTCCGACAGACTGTATTACCCAATGCAGCATGTTCAAGTTCAATATGGGGGACTAATAAGGAGAGGAAGCAAACTATTACAAGGTTCTACAAAGGGATTGGTTCAAGAGGACACTTCACAGGAATGCACAGGTTAACACTCTAACAAGGGAACAAGGCGGCAGGCAAGTTAATGATCATGTGATCGCAAAAGAGACGTGCTTGAACCTGGCGTGCTCACTAATGCTGACTGAACTACTGATCTGGATGATCGTATAGGCTGACTAGACTAGTTCGCAATTATAGGTATTCTGCAGGTTCCGCCAAGACTCAGGATAACCAGGATTCATGGGAGAATGACTGTACCATCGTTTTTCGGTTGGATCCTATAACCATTTCCTGACTCAATGCAACAGTTTGTATCACTCCGCAGTATTGATTCGCGACCAATGGACTCATATTTTGTTTGTCATGTACTAGTATAAAGAGAGCATGTACTTTAGTAAATAGGCAGTTAATTCTCCCTTTATTGGCACAAGCTCTCAGTACCAACTAGTGCTGGTTAATCTCACTTTAGGCTCACCCCTTGACCTGCTTCCCAGTCTGCTTCAGCATGCCCCTGAAAAGGCCCTGAACATCCAGGTAGAAAGCTTTCAGTAGCTTTTAAGGTGTTCGTCATACAGTGGCACTATAATGTTCTGCACGTGCCCTTCAGCACAAAAACTTTGATACTGGGCTGAAAGTAAATTTTAAATGATCCTTATTCACATTTTAGTTGACCTTAATCAATGCCTTTTGACCTCAGATCTGAGGTACAAGTGGGCAATTTTTAGACAAAATGGCCAAAAATACCCAAAATGGACAACTTGGACGCACCGTTGTGAGCCCAAATCCCTATCAATTCATGTGAACGAAAATGTCAGGTAGGTCCATTTTCCGAGTACTTTCATGCTATACAGACCATTTTTCACCATATGACAAAACCACGGATTATTTTGGTTCACATGAATTGATAGGGATTTGGGCTCACAACGGTGCGTCCAAGTTGTCCATTTTGGGTATTTTTGGCCATTTTGTCTAAAAATTGCCCACTTGTACCTCAGATTCTCAGCTCAAAACCCATCGATTCGGGTCAACTAAAATGTGAATAAGGATCATTTTAAAAGTACTTTCAGCCCAGTATCAAAGTTTTTGTGCTGAAGGTGAATCCAAAAAGTCATTTTCCCTCAAAACACTGATTCTTTTTATCCTGGGAGAACTGTGCAGAGAAGGTATGGCTTAGACTGTGTAAAACTGCTTGGAATTGTGAATAGTTCATGCTCAAATTTTACTTGAAGGAATTCGGCCCAGAAATGAGCCAAAACGAGCATGTGCAGAACATTATAGCCACTGTACATTCAGGCTAAGTGTAGGAGTCGTCAGAACACAGTACTGTATTATTACATTCAATTCGACCGTCACGCGTTACTCCCCCCTTGGTCGATGGCAAATATTGGTGTTTCGTCACGCATCACCTATCCCTTGGTCGAATGTAATTTTCGTCACACAGGCGTCAAAACTGCTCAAAATCTCCTTCGCGATGCATAAATTTGAAAAATTTTATTCCGGTGGTCGAAAATTTCGGTTCTGTCACGCGAAATTTCGGCCCTGGTCGAATGGTCGAACTGGTAATTCGGGTCACGTGTCATACCCCCGGTCGAATTGAATGTAATTATACAGTATATGGTTTTTTGCATTTTCCGCAACCTCTGAGGCTCTGGGCGCAAACTGGCGCAGACGAGCCCCCACTCATATTCCCTACCCACCCATCCATTTTTCTCGCACTTGATAGCCTCCCGGAGAAAACTTCCCCTTTGGGAATGTTTGTTTTGATCTCATGGTAAATCATTACGAATTGCGACTATTGCCAAACACGCCACCCCAACGCCACCCTTTCAAATTTCTCCTTCATGTCCGCAAACCACGCCCAGGCCAATGCTGAGATCATCCTGGCCCTCTCAAAAATGGGGATATACATGGAGCGCAACCGTGCCAAACTCTCCGCCTTGTCACCCGCTGCACAAAATACTCGCCTGAGGAAGGTGTTCGACCGCGCGGTGGAAAACTGTTGTATTCTACCCCTACTCTTCGATAAGGACCACCGTGAAGCTGGGAAGCTCGTACTGGGAGATCTCCCTGAATGGACTGGCTGGCGGATCTCACGGAAGGGCCGTCTAGCACTCGGCATGGATAACTTTGTCAGGAATCTCGGTATGTGAGGATAATTTAGTGTGAAACATGGGGTTGAATGGATCTTGACAGGAACGCACTCGCTCTGGGCTCCATTTCGCATGGGGCGCTACTCTGTAACTGTGAGTCAACTCCGTCCCCGTGTTCGTTCGGCTAACAGCCGGTTACCAGGAAAGCGCGCTCGTTCAAGGCGCCTCTGTGAGGCTGAAGGATGATATCCTGGACATGGAGAGCCTTCTTCTACGGTGGCTGATCTTCATCACTCCGATTGATTTGTTAGGTACCGATTATCCGGGAGGATTTTGGTCTCTGGGAGACAGCTCCCGTGTGGCCGCGTCCTCGGTTCGGACCGCGTGTTTGGCGGTGCAGCCGTTGGACGTCTTTGAGGTTCAACTCCCTGATGACATAGACGACGTCAACAGCGAATCTGAAGAGCCCGAAATGAAGCAGGCTGGCTACCGGGTGTGAGAGAAATGGGTATCGCGGGGTAAGCGATAACCTTGAATGGATTGGTCTTACTGAATGTAATACCTTTCCAAGAGGGAATATGACTTGTATTTGGGTTCAAATACTGGAACCTTTATATAATCAGTCACACACAAGCTTTCACCAATGAAGTCTTAGATTTAAACCAGAGCTAGCGTCGTAGTTCAAATATGTAAGGCTGCTGTCAAAGCAAAAAGAATAGATGAGCGCTGGCGGCCCGGGTTGAGTATCACGCAGGTAGTGGTAAGTGAAGGTTTCACGGTGGTTGGATTGCAAGTAGTAAGATGATAAGATTTCAATACAAGCAGAGGTCAAGCCTCTTATATACTGCTAGCTACTGAGCGAGTCACAATCAAATGACTCAGACTGACTCGAAGTGACTCCAACCTGCACTGCCAAGCACTGGAATTGCGGGACCTGAGTCAGAAAGGCAGTGACTTGAACCGTGAGAAATAAATACTAAATACGAGGCATGTAGGCTAAAACACGAGGTAAATAATTGCCTATCTACCCAAAAGTGCCAATATCCATCACACCGGGGCAACGATAACCGCCGTGCCATTCCGATTATAGTGGTCCGGTATGCGACTGCGTTACCCAGTCTCGGATCCCAGAAGGTCCGCTGTAGTTGAATTTCAACAAACAGATCCGTCAATCTAACGACTGAGCCCAGAACGTCAAAACGCTCATAGAATTTGCACACTTGGGCGGTTTCGATCCTGTCAACACACATCTTACCCCCGCTCATTTGGTAATATTCTCTCGTCTCTTGTAAGTCCATCTGTCGCTAATATTTCATTCCGCATTCAATTATTTCCAGGGAATCAAATAGCCGCCGTCTGGCCCCTTCGGAGGTTGTGAAATATCAGGAACGCGTCCCAAAGCATATTGCCAAGGGAACTAAAATATCCTTCTTCAGTCCGCTTTATTGCCCAGGGGCTAATCTCGCGGACCAACTGGAAATCGGACGTAGGCCCCGTTTGTCGTGTGCCGTCTGCGAAGTTGAGCAAGACGATATTAAATTGTTTTTCTGTGCCGCATGCTCTGGTAATTACTAGCTGTACCTCTGCTTTTATCGCGTTGACGCTTCCCCAGGGGTCACATACTGTTCAACCGAACACCAATCCGCCGACTGGCCGACCCATAAAGCAGTCTGTCGTTCCAAGACTCCGAAGACACCCATTGGAATTCGTGCTAATCCGGCGGTTCTTTCCTCTTCCATCGTCAAAGTGCTACTCCCGCTGGAATATCGGTCGCAATCCGATAACTCCTTCGGCCCCAAGTTCGTCAACTATGTTAATCCGGCAGAACGTCTCAAACCACCGCGCAAGCTATATGAAAAGCCGCAGCCTGCGAAGACAGTGTATGCGCACGGCGAACGTTTTATAGTCCGTGCGCGATGGGGGGGGCATGCTGACAGGATGTTCGGCGTGCACGAATCGGACCGGCGTTCTGGCAACATTGCAGCGGCGGATAAGGAGCAGCAAGGCTTCCTCGACTTTTTTATGAGGTGTGCATGATCCGCCTATTCAATTGAGTCGTTTTTGACGGTGCCTTTTCAGTGTCCTTCACTTTGTTGACCGCCCCTTGACTTGCGGAATACTACTGCAGAAACAGACGGGGTGTATAGGGACAACCATGGTGTTAGGTCCGAACATGAAATTCGAGGACGACGTTGATAACTCCCCGATTTTTGACACGGTGGTCGACATCATCAAGCGCTCTCCGAAGGACAAGGTATGTTCCACTGCCTGAGAATCTTCGTTTTCTGGCCACTCACTCTGTTGCGTCAGGGCGAAGCGGCATATTTTTGGGCCACGCGGAAGGGCGATTGCATAGAAGTTGACTTGGTAGATCTTCCTGACCAGAGTTTGGGCTGGTGAGGTCTGTGCGTATGACCTCCCGTTGATTGCCGAATTGAATTTATGTTTCTCGGGTGAAATCGTGTGAATTCCTTCTCGCTGTGGTACACATCTTTTAATTTAGCACTCGATAGACTCTCATATAATTTCAGACGCCGCTGTCCTTCTCTGATGCAATTTACCACGCAAAACTTCCGCCAGCCCACCGGGCTTCTGTGCGCACTTCTCACTCAGCGCTTCGTTTGGGATTTGCTCAAGGCTCGTCGGTCGGTGATCAATCGACGCTTTGCTGGCATAGTTACCTTCGCTGCTTCTTCAAAGCCGCTTCGAAGTACCACTAGCTCCACCACACTACTCCCGGGGGCTCGTGCAGAGTCACCACATCCATCCAGCTCCGCGCTTGGTCCGATTTGGCTTCATATCGGTGTCGTCACGACTCAAATATATCTGTCCTCGACGCCCCTGATAGATTAACCTTCTCGACATATGCGTGCATTAAGAGGCCCTTAAAGCTTTCCCAGTGAGGGAGATTAACCTTATTAGTATCGTACCACCACTGGCAGCGTGTCCCAATCACCCCTTCACCTCCCTTATGTTTCACACTGCGCCCAACTTAAATGCTCCAGAGACAGAAGATGCGCGCCAGTGATTCCGCCCGACACCCGAGGTACTAAAGGAACGCCTTCCACGAGCAGGAGCCCGTGTGTATCCAGAGCATGTCGTCATATCGTGCGCGCTGACGTGTTGCCCACAGGCCCTCGGAGGCGCTCGTGAGATCTTCCAAACGCTCCGCCCAGAGTTTGGTCGCGACGCTCCTTTGACGCCTCCACCGATCCCCAGCGCATCGGAACCGCCGCTCTGCGCTGTATTCACTGCGATGCCCGTATGTCGCTCGCCTAGCCATCGAATCAGCGTGCCTAACAGAATCAGATTCCCACCAACCTATCAAACGAATCAGCGGCTTCCTCCGCGCGCCAGGTCACCTTGGTTGCGGTCTCCACAGGAGGCGCGATCGTCCTCGTCTTCCTAGTTTTCGCGGTCATATTCTTCCGCGTGCGGTCTAAGCAGAGGCGAAAAGAGCTGACGGACACGCTGTTGCGCGAGGAACGCAAGGGGAAGGGCGCGGGGGAGATGGGAATGCTTGACAGCGAGTTCGAGTCCGTTCGTGGGCGCCCGTCTACACAGATCGCGTACCACCTCCAGCTGTCACCCGACATCGAGCGCCGCGCGCAGGACCCCGCCGAGCACGAGCCCGCGTCGAACACGCGCTACACGACCCTCCCGCCGTTCCTCTTTCCCCGGCGCACCTCCGACTGCGGCTCCGCCTTCCGCGAGGAGGTGTGGCCCCCGCCGCGCCAGGAGAGCGTCTTCGTCGACCCGCTCTTGCACGCCCCGCCGGACGACCTCTCCCGCATCGTCACCGACATCATGGGCCAGCCCGCCGGCGCCGCCTCCGCCGCCTCGCTCCCCGCGTACTTCTCGGGCACAATGTCCCCGCGCTCGCGGCGCAACTCGTGCTCGACGATATACGCGGCGACGCCGAGGCGGTACTCGTCCACGTCCACGCCGACGCTCCCGCTCTCCACGACGTCCGGCTCCGACGACGACCCCCCGTGGCCGCCGACGCCCGGGCGCCTGTCTGACAGCACGAGCGCGCCGCCGGTGTCCTTCTGGCAGCGCCCCGGCGCGCCGCTCCTCGCGACGCCGGCGCGGCCGTTCCTTGTCAGCAAAACGCCGATGGCGCTGCGGCCATCTACGGGCGACGGGTCGCTGCGCGTGAAGAACTGGCTGGAGCGCACGCCGCGAAGCCTCGATCGCACCCCCTATATTGCGCGCCGCGCCGCGTCCGAGGGGCATTAGTTTTTCGTTCATTTTCCGTCCATCTGTAGCATAGCGTACGACTAATCAGCAGATGTAATTGTAAGAACAGGATGCTCACGATTGCCACGAATAGAGAGAGGACTTGTTTCCAACTCGAATGGCTGTATTTGATCTTGCCCGTGCCAAGACGGACCGTCGGCGTTTACAACTAATATTTACTCCCCTGGGGATACGAGGAATTTCAAATCCGTTCTGCAGCGGATCGTGTCGGCCCATTTCGTACCTACAAACCTCCATCTTCTGAATTCGAGTAAGCAGTAGTGCATCATGACTACACCCCCATTAATCTCTCTCTTAGATGATAAAGGCCACAACAAACCTACCTCGCATGTTGTACACCCCCATCGGGTACCTCGGGCAGGGACCGAGCCTGAAGCTGAAATAGATGCGGCCGGGGAAGCGAGGCTAACGCAGTGAAATCTTTCGTGTTCCGGACATATTTCCACGAAATTGGAGAACAGTGAAGGAGGATAACCTTTCACTGCTGTTTCCCGTGAATACGGCTGAAACACTTGCTTCAGGGGCTCGCTTGATCTTTGAACCCAATTTTTATCCGTGTCCGAGTAGAATCAAAGGCCCAGACAAATCCACTTACGACGGATTCACAGCCTAGCCAGCGGCCGACGCATACTAGTAGCCGGGATGATCCAATAAGGCCCCGTCGTGGTGGAATGCTTGAGCAATGTTTCAGCCTTCGTTTGATTATTCAGAATCGGGCTGACGGAAGTCTCACCGCCAGAGTTTATAATGCCAGCGGACGAGAACTCCAGCTGGCACTCGGGTAAACGGAAACCAACGATTTTGTTATTGAGTAATAGGGACCGCGATCAAATATGACATCAGTAAGCCCCGGCCGGGTATGTGAATCGCCGGTTTCTTACCAATCGCCCATCCGCGTCCGTGATGGCGCGGACCCGCCTCAATGTTGTCCAGCCGCATAAAGTAATGGCGAAAAAATGTGCGGTTATCTCACTTGCGTGACACCCCCCTCAAGATGGACGTCTCACATACCCCCCGCTCGTCCTTCACCGTCTTTGAACGCTCCGCTGTGGTCTCACCTACCGCATCCACACTTGAGCGAGAGCTCGCGCAGGACGAGGAGGATATTCACCGCTATGGTGGGGACGACCCGCATCAGCCTCCATCAAAGTCAGCTGGACCACCGCGACCGTCAACACCAGCGCCGCTTGATCCCGAAGAAATTACATGGGATGGTCCCGACGACCAGGAGAACCCTCAAAATTGGAGCGACAGAAGGAAGTGGATGATCACCATCGTGTGTGTTGTCATGACCGTGAATGTGTACGTCCTGTTTTAATTCGCCGAGGGAGCCTGACTAATGCGCTACTACCAGAACATTCGCATCATCCGCACCGAGCTCTGCAACGGTCTCTATCATGGCGGCTTTCAATGTCGAGGCGGAAGTCTCGTATTTGATAACGAGCACTTTCCTGTTGGGATACGTCTTCGGTGTACGTTTCCTGCATATTGAATCACGACAGAGTCTGAATTCTGCTTCTAGCCGTTATTCTGGGGGCCTGGAAGTGAACTCATCGGCCGGCGGCCCATCTTCCTCATCGCGATGACCACATACACCATCCTACACCTTGGCCAAGCACTCGCCAAAAACATAGAGACGTTATTAATCACCCGATTCCTCGCCGGATTCTTCGCCGTCGCGCCTTTAGTGAACGCCGGAGGTGATTATACTGGCTGCACATCGCTGGCACTATGCTGATGCATACTTTCTAGGCGTTATCGCGGACATCTGGTCCGTTGAAACCCGCGGGCTTGCCACCAGCATGTTCTCGGCCAGCGTCTTCCTCGGGCCCGGTGCGTTTCTCCCCTCTAATCATCTCGACCAAACTAAACTATACGCAAACAGTAATGGGACCAATCGTCGCCGGCTAGTGAGCATATACACCGCTTGACCCCCGTTCACGTCGCTGATGTTCGTTCCCAGCATCGTCGACAGTGGCATAAGCTGGCGTTGGGTCTTCTGGGTCATGATGATGTTCGCGGGCAGCTGCACCCTCGTCATGGTCATCGCCCTGCCCGAGACATACGCGCCCGTCTTGCTCCTCAAGAAGGTATGTGTTCAATCGTTTGGCCCTCCCTCCATACTAACCAACTCGCGATTTAGGTCCGGGCCCGGCGGAAGGCAGATCCAACCGGCACGGAGCACCTGTTTGCGGCGCACGAGAAGCAGGACTGGACACCCCGGGGAGTCCTTCACCGCACGCTCTTCCGCCCGTTCCAGATGCTCGCGGGCGAACCCATCCTCGTGCTCGTCACCCTCTACCTCTCGCTCATCTACGGCGTCATGTACTGCCGTGCGTTGCCTCCCTCCCCTCGCCACAATCCAACCCAACTAACCCCACGCCCAGTCTTCGAAGCTTTCCCGATCATCTTCGTCGAGAAGCGCGGGTTCACGATCGCGCAGAACGGGCTGGTCTTTATCGGCATCGGCATCGGCACGACGTTCGGCGCGGTGCTCAACGTCTACTTCTCGCGGAACTACCCCACGCTCATCAAGACGTGGCGCGGGTTCCCACCGCCGGAGGAGCGCCTCTGGGGCGGGATGGTCGGCGGATGCGCGTTCGTCGTCGGCATCTTCTGGCTCGGCTGGACGGGCGCGTACCCGGGCGTGCCGTGGTACGTCCCCGCGCTCAGCACGGTGCTCGTCGGCATGAGTATCAGCGCCATCTTCATCAGCTTCCTCAGCTACCTCGTCGAGACGTATCTGTACGCCTTCGTCCTCTGCTCTTTGAGGAGTATTTGTCTAATTATTTTGTTCTGCAGAATGTACAGCGCCTCCGCATTCGCGGCGAACACCTTCTGCCGCTCGCTCGTCGCCGCCGCCTTCCCGCTCTTCACGGTCCAGATGTTCACTAAGGTTTGTTTTGCACGCTCCCCCTTCCTATTCTCCCGCTGACGCCCCATCCCCGCTAGCTCGGCGTCAACTGGGCCGCGACGCTCCTCGGTGGCGTAGGCCTCCTCCTCGCGCCCATGCCGTTCCTGTTCTACAAGTACGGCGCGCGCGTGCGCGCGGGGAGCAAGTTCGCGCCGTGCGTCGACCTCAAGATCGCGAAGATCCTGGCGGAGGAGGCCGCGGCGGCTGCGGGCGAGAAGTCCTCTGTCTAAGTTCCCTCGTCGGTCCGACACCCCGTATCCGAGCGCGGATATTTCCCGCTCTCCGGCACGGGGACGTCCATTCGCCGTGTCGCGCAACGGTCGGCGTGCTTTTAATTATATCAAGGGGAGAGCGCTCCGGATGCCTTTTTATGGATATCTATATGGTCCAACACCTATTACACCTACGACTCTGCAACACTTATCATCACCTACGACTCTAGGACACCTACTTTATATTAGACTACGGGACACCAACGAACCCCCCCAACGAACTATTGTATCATTAGCATCTTTCCCGCATCCTACCACATCTCAAGGGCTGATGAATATAATTTTGTCCACACGAATGTTGAGTGCCTTGTATCCACTCCAGTGGCCAAACCCAGCGTGAATTCCAACGGCGTTCAAACTGGCGGAAGGACCCACGTCCCGTGGCACAAACCCATGATCAGACTAACCTCTACCCTCGACGAAAGCTCGCCCGCCTGGATCAGCGGATCCTGCATGATGGGCAACGTGAGCGCGAACCACGCGAAGACCCAGAGGTAGCCGAGCGTCCAGTGGCCAGCCGAGGGCGCGCACCAGGCGACGAGCATCTCGAGCGCGATGGCGACGGGCTGGAGACAGAAGAAGAGGAGGGAGCCGCTGCGCCCGGGGTGCACGGCGACTATGTCGCTCAGGTAGTGCGCGAGCCCCGAGAGCGCGAAGCCGGTACAGACTTTGACACAGTAGGATAGGGTGGATTTGGGTGGGAGGCGCAGGACGGTGTGCGCGAAGTAGTTGCCGTGTGCGGAGAGGGTCTGGCGGTCAAGGATAAGTCGATGGAGAGATGAACGAAGGAAGCGCCGCTTACGCGCCGGAGAAGCTGGTGCCAGCCCCGCCTAATCATCGCGCGCAGTCAGCTCGCACGCGTCACACTGAGGTAGGTAGAGCGCACTTACGCCCAGAACGTGCGCACGCTGCGCATATCGGCCAGGCTGCCGAAGAGCGGGGGCCAGTCGCACGGGCGCGAGACGCGCAGCGCGACACATACGATGCTTGCGGTGGAGTGCACGAGGGAGAACGTCGCGGCGGCGCCCGCCGCCCACACCAGCGTGCCGAGCACGCGCCACGGCAGGCCCGCGGCCGCGAGACCCGTCTGGAGACGGAACGCAGGGTTCCGGCGTGCGTGGAGGTTCGCGAGATCGAGGACGAGGAGCGCAGCGAACAGCTGCGCCAGCTGGCGCGCGAGGAAGGCTGTGCGGGGGGTGGTGGGCGGCGGGGGCGGGGATAGTGCGGCGCGCGGCTCGTGCGCCCAGCCGACGCCTCGTGGGTTGAGGAAGAGGTTCATCGCCCATCGGACGCGCTGCGCTAGGGGCGCATTTTCTATGTTTTTTCGGCGGTGGTTGGATGCCATCCTTCGGGCACGGGAAACGTCCACCGCAGGCAATAGGATGAGCTCGCGCTGGACGTCCGTGAGGAGGATGTGGTCCGACGACATCAGCAGACGCATAAACCAGACCGTGCTCATGAGGTACCCGGCTTGGCCGTCCATTACGAGACGCCAGCTTAGGAAGAGCAGAGGGACGAAGAACCATTGGCGGTACGGAGAAGGTTTGATGACCAGGGAGATCAAGACGAGGGTGAAAAAGAGGGCCAAGTACGCGTAAGGGGAAGGTGTCCAAGCATAGGGAGTCGTGGGCGACATCGAGGCAGAAAATATCGGGTCGTGAGTAGAGGGGAGAGGACAGAGCTAAATACTATAAGCCGGACAAGGCGGTGATACGTACGTGCCAGACGTTCAGAGTTCTTGCTAAATAAAAAAGCTTAACGGGAAGAATGCTGAGTCTGTCAGATACGTATCCCTGTCGCGAAGATAGAGCCCAAGCTGGAAGAATTGTACTAGATCAATCTTGAGTCGATGGGTCCCCTTTTAGCTTATTCGGCTCCCTGGCGTTTTGAACCGAACGAGTGCGCACAAAGACCCGGGAGACCGCTGGGAAGCCGTTGGGCAAAAATTTTGCACGGATATACCTCGAGCGATGTCATGAAAAGTTTGGGGCTTCAGAAAAAGTCAGGAGAAACGGAAAACATATGCCGGATTTAGAAGTTTAGGCCGCCGCCGCCCCCAGCGGGTAGCAAAAAATTAATCATTCGCAAGAGACATGAGACTGGTTCGCATTTGACTGTACTGAATGTCAGAATCTCGACAAAAGTGGAGAAATGATTTTCGGCGGGTTCGAAACCGGTCAAAAGCCAAATCCGGACAAAAAAATGCGTCGCGAGGCACCGAAATTTCCACCACGGAGGGGGGGGGCGCCGTGTTTTTTTTTTCAGAAGTATTGCTACACATTGCTGCGGTGCTAAGATAGAGCCGAGTCTGTAGTGAAGTGGTAGATCTCCGATGAGCGGCAATTGTGGGCCAACCTCTCCGGGAATCGTTCCCTTGACGAACAGAATGCAAGCAAGGCTCAGAAAACCTTGCCTAAATGACTTCTCGGTAAACTTATACCATTCTTGTCTTAAACAGGTGCGAAAACTGGGGTCCAACCTTGGTCCAACTTGACGCAATACGTAGACCAAATTCAATGAACAACGTGCTTTTTCCCAGTATCGCTTCTGTGGCTCCTTTTCTCCAGAAAATCTCGCTTGAGAGCAGGAAAGGAAATCTCTATCGACAGGGTAAGCTTGTCATATATTTGGAAGGGTCTTTTCCCCGGTCAACCGGAATTTTGTCTTATGCTACAATAGCAGACTAACCTATAGTTGTGGGGCTTATCGTTTCAAGATTCAACACAGTGAATGCTCACATTATTTCAGGACAGTAAATGTGCACAAACCATGCATTTTGAACGCCGAATTAGCCAAGTTTCAACATATTGTCAAATTAAAATTAAAATTAAAAACAACCCTGAGGGAAACGGCGAGCGTGGAGTTTTCAGGGCGCAGTCGACCATTTTATTCAGTGCTGAGTCGATGGCTACATCTCCGATCAAATCTCACTGCCTTTTGGGGAAGTATGACAGCGACAGTTGAGCGACAGACACTGTTCGGTTCCCAAGTGTTGGCAGCGCGGTGGGACCCGGGAGACCACTCGCGACGACAAATCACCTTTAGCAAGATTCGGAATGTTAGGAAGTGTGCCGCATTTATTTTTATGTGTAAAACAGAGAAACTATTCGGGAAATATACGAACAGAAAATGCAGGTGCTTATTAGATAAATGTTTGAAGGATATAGCTCGGTATCTGGCGACATTCTCCGTTGGAGACGAAGGGAAGACAATTGGAGCGGGCAAAACAAAAAAAGGCCTGGAGGGTGTTCAAACATAAGACCATCGCATGACGTTCTAAAAGCATGGTAGCACAATAAAGCAACTACACAATGGAACCCTTAAACTAGGAAGGGAGCGAGGTGGTGATGGCCAGGACTGGCGAACGAATTTGAGGCTGATCACGCACCGCCTACTATTACTAAGCCTGAGCGAGTAAGCCTTAACGCGCTTTCTCTTTCGTGTTTCTGCACACCTTCATGTGCCTCGCCGTAGCAAATGATGTTCTGAAATATTATTTCCCTCTGTCCACTTTGGATTCCTGGTGGGTCTGCAGCCCCAACAAGTCTCCCCCGCTCCCACTGGTGCTATCTCAAGACCCAGCTTTTTTCGAATACTGTATTATTTCGATCAATTCAACAGGGGGTGTGACCCGTGACCCAAAAAACCAGTTCGACAATTCGACAACCACCGAATTTTGGCGTGACACCTTTCAAAATTTCGACATCCGGGATGCAAAATTTAGGTTTTTAGCATGGTTGAGAGAAATTTGGGTTGGTCGTGACGAAAATTGCATTCGACAGACCCCTCCGTGACCCGTGACCCCGACCATATTTCGACATCGACAGGGGGGTCCGTGACTCGTGACTGTCGAATTGATCGTAATAATACAGTACTCGGTGATGCAGCCATTGCGGGACAATTCCTGGTACTACATCACTTCTCCAGCATGATTCTCTCATTTAACCCTCCATTCCTCTCTGTATCAATCCTGTCATGACTGACGACGCTCAAGTTGTGTTTAAGACGCGTGCCACACGCGGTATAACACGGTAACGTGATCATTTGATGGATTTTCCCACGAGTCGTTTTCACTCTCTCCGAGGCGTTTCTTGACCCTCTCAAAGGGGTCAGGCTAGCGAGTGAACTTTGATAATTGTTTCAGAACCACTGAAAGCCATTTTGGATAATGGGACAAATTCTATGTACAATTTGCGGACTTTTCGTCCTGTCTATGCTACTTGTAAGTAAATAGCGATCAAGATGTGGGTCGATATCTCTAGAGTATAGTGAGTCGCCCCAGGCAGCGCTGTGCATTTTTTTCAAGTGCAGTGGAAGTGAATACAAACCTGCATTTAGCACATCTTTCCACAATCTCGTCCCACACCTCCTCCGAAACACCTTGCCCATCGATGAGCCTGCGGAGATTCTTCGCCTCTTTCTCCTCCATTGCATCACCACGGGAGGAGGGGGAAGAGCGTTGCGAAACGGGGTCCATAGCGATGCGAGATGGGCGGGCAACTGGTGCGGATTGACGACGGTGAGTCTGAGATGGATAAATCTCGTCAATCTAGATGTAACGCGGATTGGACGGAGGGATATCCTTCTGTAGACGCGTGAACGGTGCGCTGTGTCGCCTATGAGTCGAGGCTATAGGTAGAGATCAATGAATATGGTGAGAAGTGAATCGTGTTGAAATGGAACTTACTTTGTACCTTCGTAAAGCGGCGTGTCAAGAGTGGACTGCATAATTGGCGGGTGCCGGGTGGGTAGTGAGTAATGTGTTCCCCCAGATAGCCTTCGAAATGAGGGGCTATTTATTGAGTGGGGAATTGGTGTAGCGTGAAGGCCACCGAAAGCGTCTCCATATCAGGAGCATTGCCGCTCGCTGAAAAGTTGCTCAGTAGGAGCGCAAAAGAAACCTCGATGAGGAGAACGTACCAAGAGTGGGAAGGCCTGGATAAGACGATGTCAAAAGCGATTTCTTCTGGATCTCTGTGAAATTCGCTGAACACCATTATCTAGAAGTACATAAATGGTAATGGATGAAGCGTACATACTTTTAAAGCAGCATCTAGGACGTCTTGAGTTACATTCGAAACCACAATCTGACACGATTTGGGGTGGAGGCTATCCGACTGGAAGGCGCAGAAGCACTCCATGAAGAGGCCGCAACCACGAAGGTAACTGGTGAGGCCTTTGTCGCGAATTTTAATGCCATTACGAGTGGGCCTGGAACGAATCATTGAGAAGAACAAATTGAGCTGATTACAAGACACTTACCAGGACGACGTAACAAGCCTCCCGGCAAGTCTCGAATAGATGAGCAGCTCAGTGGTCATTCTCAGAAGTCGTGTGAGTGCATCGTCGTCGAGGTTCCGGGGATCCATGGTGGGACGTTGAACGAGGGATTGGGGCAGAACCCGACTCAATTTATATGCATCCTGCGGCGATAATTTGAGGCTCGCAAGGGATTCCATCGCGAAAATATCGCACCCATTGCACCCGGAGACAACCAAGATGAATGCCCAGCACCTCGAAGTTAGATCTGACATTGCTTTGAAAGGCTCGGGTCTGTGGCGAATACGTTTTCCGAACAGCATGACATATGCCACTCACATTCCTTTGTGCACTGGTGGACCCGAGTGCGCTTTTGAGCGGCTGTCAAAAGCTTTCGAGACAGGGTTTTTTGGGGGGGAGAAAAACACGATTCCAGCGCGATGCGAGCGGGCAGCATTTTTTTTGGGCAGGCCGTGAATACGAATTGGGTCGATTGTGTCGCACTTCTGTAAGTACATATGAGTGCTGGAGTTTACTAGGAGAAATACATTCACTTGCGCTCGAAAATGTCTCTGTCAGACGCACAGGTTGCTGCTGCGTTGGAAGCGCAAAGGCTGCTTGCGAATGTTGGCTTGACGACGCCGACAAATCCTGATGACCCTAACTTCCTGGAAGTAACTCGAGTCATTTCACAGACACTTCCTGCTGCTTCTGCTTCTGCTGCAGTGCGAGGCTCCTTGTATCGTCCCCCTCCTGGTCGGCCATTTACTGCTGAAGAGCTTCGACTCGGCCTGGACTGCATAAATCGACAAACACATGTTAACACCTTTGTCGAGCATCCCCTCGGTTCGATCGTCGAATACCCAGAGACAGGGGCCGGTCCAGGTCTTGCGATAGCTCACCGATTCTCTGTCGACCCCTCAAATTTCTCTCCTCCGAAAGAGAGCTTCCAGTACTCACTGGGAGATTCACATGGAGAGAACCCTTACGTCCACTGTGGCACCCTGCTCATGGGCCGCAACGGGACACCAGCTTCTTGCGTTCTGGAGAAATTTTCTTGTTCGTCCTGTTGAGTAAGAGAAATTAACGGATCGATCTAACCGAGTTCACAGGCAAGGGGCTGAAGTATTGTTCAGCCCGCAATTACGCCTCTCCGCCTTCCCTATTCCAGTTGGACGCGCTAGCGGAGGCAAAGAAAGAGGTCTTCTTCAAGACCTTGCGGTTTTACTGCACCCTTGCCGAGAAAGGCTGCGCATTCGACCTTCGGACCGACGGGGAAGACATCAGCTCTGCAGAACTCACCGACGATCCAGACCCTGATTCAGACTCTGACGAATCCGAATCTGAGACCCACACGAAAATTATGAATATGGTCGGTCCTTTATACAGTAAGCCTTTCCACACATCATATCCTTTCTCTCGACCCATACCGTCACAGATGCGAGCATCGCAAACAGACTGACAAGGCGCATCTCATCCTTCGCACCCTCGACGAATTTGACATCACCTACCTCGGTGCATTGCTCGAGAACAATACGCAGGTCATTGACGAGCGCGAAGAACTGGCTCGACAGTTCGGTTACGGTCCGCGTGCTCCGTGCTCCTTTAGTGCACCTCCTTCAGCGCAAAAAGAACTATGCCGTGAGTGTGATCATCGTATCAATTGTTGCATCACTGTTGACTCCTGACTGCAGCGTACTGGCATCGCACATCCGGAAAATTAGCCCGCGGTGTGCTTCAGCGTTCGAAGGGCAATTGCACAACAACTTTCAACATTTATACGCCATATGATTTGTTTGACTGTCCCTATGTCGTGGTAACCTGTCGAAACCCTCATTCGCACTCGCTGCCTCCCTCAGTGAAAACTCCGCCGCCCTTGCTTGAAGTCTTCAGATCTCTTCTCATTGAATTGGAGTGGAAACTCGCGGATGCAACTCCGCGAAAGCTGATGATCGACTCCGGATTTATGGGCAGTTTACGCCGTGCTTTGGGCTGGAACAAGCCGTTTGACCCGCCTCTGGCTGCCTTGCACCCTTCTTTCGGGAATCTAGACCATGTCCGGCGATATATCGACGAGCTTCGACATGTTCTATTCCCGAGCGCCACGGGATTCGAAGGTATGCTCCTTTTCTTCATGCATTGGATCTGTCTCTCATACAGCTATTCTATCTAAGGTGCGGAACTATTGGCAGCCCAACACCGGAATCTGCCTGCAGAAGAGCAGTATGTGCGTTGCGCAGAAGAAACTCACACCATCGAGGACGGGAAAACGTTCCAGCTAGTAATTTGCATGCTACGTTCCATGTCGGCGCTCCTCGTACGGTCAAAGAAAATTTCGCTAGACACAGCATTCAAGCGCCTGAACGGTAAATGGCAAGAATTTGAGATGGAGACGTGGGAACTCTCCCGCATGAAATGTATGTTGTTCGTTCTATTGCTGTACACCATAACTAACTCTTCGATAGCGGTGATCGGCACCCGCGCCTTCACCACATCTCAGTCCGCCCAAGCACATCTTATCTTATTTACCCGAATATTTGAGATTGCATACGGCGATACAGGTATTCCTTGTCGTTTCCGGCACATCCACGGGGAAGGATTTGAGATATGGATCACTGACGCTCACAAGGGACAAGCATTGGGTGAGTCTTTAATTGTCTTCCACTCCCGTAATCAGCCGGACCTGACCACTTTAGGAGCGGGGATGTTCTGCCAACGCTTATGCGCGGAACTCGGTGAGGTTTACTGTCCCATGGAGCCCACCCGCCTTCTCCGCGCACTGGATCCGTACGACCACCTCCGACGATTCCTCCGCCTATGTACCACACACAACAAGCGAAATATCGACGAGCTTCGGCCCTACACAACCCAAAAGGTTCGCAATGCGATGTTGAGTTTATCATCGTCCCAGGTTCATCCCGACATAAATGCTGCGTTCCAAATTATCGAGAATGGTGGCCGGAAGGCTAAGGGTGCGTGGAAAATTCCTGCTCTCTTGTTAGGACTAAGATACCTCCAGCTTGGCTCAAAGATAAACGCGTTGGAAGCCAATTCGCCCTACCCGCTCTCTACCAGCCCATGAGCCTTATTCCTCTCGAAATTTGGAAGTCGGGGCCTTCGACGACAAACGGGAACGAGCAGGCTCATAGAAATATCAACCGCGATGGCGTGAACCTAACAATGCTCGGTGGAATTATGAGGGGAATGCAGTTCGACGCCCGAGCAATGGGGACACTTGAATTGCATTCTGTGCAAGATATCTATTCCCGGGATCAGACAGCAACCCATTTTCGACGGCTTCAACGTTCCTCAAATCACCACGGTAAGGTTCAAAATTCTTCGGGATCTCATCGTTGAACTTCCCATTCAGTTATTGTCCAAACGCGGGTCGCGGCGCGCGACGCCCTCGAGCGTGAGAAGGTGGAGGAAGCCGAGGTTTATGAGTCGGTGACTGAGGGTAAGTGGTTTCGCTCCAGAGTCCGGCACCCATGCTCATCCTCGGTTGGGTTGCAGCCACAATACCTGCACCCAGTATTGACAACACATCATCAGCTACTACAAGACCTCTACCACGAGCCGCGCAAGAAACCCCATTTTTTACGACGGCGCCATTGGTCTCCTCCCAAAGTCCCCAGCAAAATGGTCCCCCTACCACATCTTCGTTCAACCAGCAACCCGAGTTCAATGTCCCGGAGACCTATACGAACAGTGGGTGCCCCGTTGATGCGGAACGCTACAATGGTCCTCCCTACGGCATTCAAGGGGACTGTTACTTCGAGCCCAGACTCCCTTCCTCTGCCGTTTACCCCTGCTCGAACGGCGAGGTCCCAATATTGCCCCCGGACAACTTGGACCAGTACCTAGCCATTTAAGACTTCCCCGAGTATCCTTTCGATCCCGCCGTGTTCGGCGCAGAGAGTGTGCATGATAATCCATCTTACTTACATGTTCCGCACCCGTCGTATCTCCCTCCCCACTCTCAGTATCCCCCCGGACCTTTTACGCAGTTCAATTCTTAGTTTTGCTGATGTCAATTTAATTGCTGTTTTTGTTGCATTGTTACCCCTATACTTATACAAATAACTCGACGCAGTCAACCGACCAACCCCCTGATCATCCGGACAACAGAGGACGATCTCAAACCATTGCACATGTCTTGGACGCGCCGCAGCTCTCAAAGGTGTTGGCGTACAGCGGCCCGTCCAAGTTTGAGCACGACGACCACAAGCTGCCGGAGCTGCCGGAGCGCGCGATGGCTCCGTCGAGCTCGTCTTTTACGGGGTGCATCATTGCGCGTCCGCGGTGAGAGCAATACATGCATTGACTCGCGACGCGGCTATAGAGGGCACGACTGGTAAACTTGAGAAACCATGGTTGTACAAGGTCGGAGTTGCCCTGCACGTCTGCCCGAGCTCGAAAACAGTCCAAAGCGCCGTAAGTGCTCGCCGCTCGCAGAAGTCAGACACGAAAGCATTGGGTACTCTTGCATCTCTGGTAGAGGCGAGGGAACACGAGGGAACACGAGATTGTACGCGAGAAGGGCCGCGCGCGATGTCGGAGGAAGGCCACTCCAGAACTGGAGAGTTCGGCAGGGGCGGCCGAGGCACCGCCTTCGGAATTCGAGCCGGCGGTCCGTGCATAGCCGAGCGCGAACGGCAGCGCTAGCAGTGCTCGAGGTCCCATCCCGCTGTTCGCTTCGGGAGCCAGCAGAGGCGTTGCGAGGCACGTACGCTACCTGATTTGGACGCTCCGAGATCGACGGAGTTGTACCCATCGACTACGCACTCCATTTTATTGATGGAAAATCACGGACACATAACAGCAGAAATGCACTCACCGCGCCCTGCGTCGAGAGCCGAACACGGCGGAGATTAAACCCAAATGGGGCAAGATCTGATGGCAGTTCTACCTATCGACTCAAGACTGGATAGAGCCCAAGCTGAAGAGTTGTACTAGGCTAAGGTGCAGGCATTTTAAAGCCACAGGCAGTTAAAGTTGCCAGTGTAGAGCGATGCAACAGGAGAAATTGAGGAACGAGGAATATGAGCGAAAAGGGGGACATGAGCGAAACTTCCTGGGTGGGAAGACTTGTTTTTTGGTGCAGAACTGACCAGTACGAGGACTCCGGAGGTTGCCCGGAGGAGCTCCTGAGTTTCCGTCTCAGGCCCCTATCCGAATTTGGGCATTAGAGAGTTTGCGCAGCAGCCATCAGCGCCACCCAATGGCTGATTTGCAGTGCGCTGACGTGTGGCTCCACCTGCCAAAAATAGTGCCCAGTGGCTCCAAAAGCCCGCCGCGTATTTTTGGCGGGTGGAGCATCCGTTTGCGCACGGCAAATCAGCCACCTCGTGGTACTGATGGCTGCAGCGCTATTATCCTCGGTGTCCTCGGCATTCCATCAGATTCATCAAACTTGTCAAATAAATCAAACGATCATGATTGAATGGTTGAAAATTCTATATGACCGCATTCGGTATTTGAGCCACCTTGATGGATAATTCGCGCCCGCCTTTCGGTCATCCTGACTGGGGACCCTGGATTATGGCGGTCCCATTGTACATTTAATCCCGCCCTATATAAACCGACCTCCGCCAGGCCCCCGGTCACTCGGCACTAACTACCTCCGGGTTAAGGTAAATCAACACCAAAAATTTGGTGTTTTCAACTCTGGCTCTTACAGCGCTTTTCACATTGATGCGGAACACGGAAAACTTTCTCAGCTTACATGGCTCTGATGACACGGGCACCTAAATTCTGTTGGCAGCGCTCTCTTCTCCTCCCCTGCTCATTGTCGCCCAATTCTTGCACATAACTCTTGTACAATTACCCCTGCATGGATTAGGGACCAATCTAAGCCATCAAAAGTCCTCCCATCATATCATACACTGTACATTCCTGCAAAGCAGCAGACTTCAAAGTTGTGTATTCGTGGAGGTTCGTGGTGAGCCGTGTGAGCATCCACCTCTTTTTTTTGGCTGTCCCACTCAATATCAAGCACTTTGCTGTCTCTTGGTCCATCTCGGTGATGTAGGGAGTGACCCCGCGGGTGTCTGCACATCGATATGGTCGAATCCTGACCTGAGTGGCACCATGCCCAAGCCACAGACAAGTGGCCAGCCTTGTAGGATTGAGGGAAAGTAATGTGAAAGTGGTGTAGGATTAGATGGAAGACAAAAGTAAGTAGAACTGACTATATGTCTCGTTCGTGCCCAACAGACTCTGTTGGAATGCCTGAATATTGGCTCCCGCTTGACTCCTGTCAGAGGGATACATGTTTCAAGGGTGTTACAATGACAGTACATTCATTTTACAAGATATTTAGTCGAAACAAAGGGCCAGAACCGTGTATAAGAACGGAAAAATATAATCTGAGAGTATGTTTAGGGGCTTGCCAAACATGACATCAGAGCAACATAAGCTGAGAAAAATTTCTGTTTTCCGCATCAATGTGAAAAGCGCTGTAAGGTAAATCAACGATCCGGGCGTTAAATTAGCTCCGCCCTAAGGTAAATCAGGTGGAGCCCAAGATTTTATTTTGCACTTTGAGCAGGCCAGGAGTGAGGCAAGAAAATTCTTTACATCAATTTGAGTGACCATTGTCTGAGCTTGAAACTAAAGGTACGTGTTTCTGGTGGAATCTGCAGGAAAAAAACTACGTGGGAGAAATTTTGGAATCTCAGACATTTTAGTACCCAAAATTGGCTCCGACTTAAGGTAAATCAATAACCTGAGGGCCGATAATCATAAGGTAAATCAACCGGAATTTGCGATTTTCGGCGGAGGTAGTTTAACTGTCCAGTCTATAGAAGAGATCGAGACTTGCAATTATCAAGTTACATGCAGCACATAAGTATGCACAGAAGGAGAATTTCGAGGAACTCAATCGTTTGAAAGCATGCATGAATTTCTTATTTGGGACCACTTACTTGGCCACCCTACTTAGTTGGCCACTTGGCAGCTAGGATGGCAGGTCTTGAGAGTTATGGCCAGGCATAATGTAGGAACAAAGTAAGACCTCTAACGAAGGTTCAGACCAAATTTCGGCTGAAAGTGATGGGTTGATCGAAAGTTTTTTTTTTTTGGTAGTACAATGGGGCCACGAGACAAGTAACAATAGGTTACCCTCCCGTAGTCGCGTAAAATGGGAGGAACTTGCCCTCCAGGAGTGTTATATATATACCCCGAGGAAATGCTTTACGCACTTTGTGTGGGACTCAACACCAGTTATCGGTTTCGGCCTCGCCTGCCAACGGGCGGGGGCGGACATCTACGCGATCTCATTGGCGCCATACCCACTAAAACCCCGGTTTCTCTTAACCAGTCATCTGGCAGTTTATCCTCCTCTAGGAGGGTGCCCTTCCATGTGTTGAGAACAACAGAAGGGAGCAGGAAGTGTTGCCTCCCGAATTTAAGACGATTTGTCAGGTTTATGTCCACTTCGAGGCGCTCGTTCATGTTCTTTAGCCAGCGGTTGTGCACCTCATGCACACTCGGGGGCTCCCCATCGCGGCTTATGACGCACTCGCATCGGAGTTTCCAGATGAGGTGCATGGACTCGGAGATGAGAATTTTGTACAGCCTCTCATGTCCATCTAGAAGCTTACCTTGCTCATCCTTGAAGGAGGCAAGACCACACCTCATCAGGGCCCCCATTTATATCTCCGGCCAGTGTTGGTGTTTTTTAGCCCAGAAGGTTTTTGCCAGACCCCAAATTTCTTTCTGGCCTGGCCTGTCGCACACAAGAAGTATGTGTTCTAAACTTTCTTCCTCACCGCAGTGGGTGCAGTGTACCCTATCCTCACATTCCGGGATGTGCTCCCAGTACTTGCCAATTCTGTGCGCACTGTGTAGTGTTTTTGATCGAAAGTTATGGCATCGGGGATCAGAGTCCGACGCGTGGAAACATCAATTTCTTGCCGTCACACCGCTCACCCCGCTTGTCATCGCCGTTTCTCCACCAATTCTTCCTCGATCCACGACCTTTTGGGCTCATTCTTATCCCAGCCTACCTGGCCTCCATCCCTGAAACTACTGGGCTGTGCTGTTTTGAATTACTCTCCTCTATGCACTCGGGAAAAGACCGCGTGTTTTTTGAGTCAGCCATACTGTATTTTTCATTCAATTCGACCGTCACGTGTCACTCCCCCCTTGGTCGATGGCGAATATTGGTATTTTATCACGCATCATTCACCCTCTGGTCGAACATACTTTGCGTCATGCAGCCTCAAAATTGCCCAAAATCACGTCCACAACACGTAAAATCGAAATTTTCGTTCTGGTGGTCGGATTTTTCGCTTGTGTCGCACAAATTTCGGCCGTGGTCGAATGGTCGAATCGGTAATTTGAGTCACGCATCACCTCCCTGGTCGGATTGAACGAAAAAATACAGTACTGGCCACCGTCGCGGTACACCACACCATCATGCTATCAGTCTGAAATCTCACACTTCTTAATATCCAATCCATTATTCTTGGAGGTACTTCCTAATTTTATCCATTCAGCTCTCCTGGCTCTGCCAGCCATTACCCCAAACCACGTAATTTCGGTCTCGTGAATGGTCGTATTTTTTGGAAGAGCTGCCAGCATCTTGGAATAGAGTTGGGTGCACAGGTACATCCCAATACTTCCCCTTAAGCAACCTGGATCTTAATTTGGCTCATCTAGGTGTTTTCTCTACTTGTAGGACACTCATTCATTTCACACCCCCGATTTGGGGGTTCCACATCGGTCGGAACTAGATTTTCTGACCCTTTGTATGCTTCACATATACCCCAAAACTATGTGAAAGAGTGAATATGATCTACCTCTATCATTCAGAGTACAGTTGGCCGTCATTTGAGAGCTCAGCCCATTATTTAGTGGGGTGGCCAACTAGCCTGTTATTTGGCCATGTTGTACTGCCGCGCATAGCATATTCACTGCGAACTCAAATGTGGGAACTTGGGGTCTTCAACTCTTCCTAGGATGCATGTCTTCATTCTGATATAGTTGGGCTGGGATTGACTTACTTTAACCATGGCAGATGAGGCACTAATGCTTAGGTGGCCAAGTAACTGGTCACAAATAGTACACAGATAATTATCTTAAGCCTCATCCTCGCCCACTCGCACCATGAGTGTTACAGCTTTCGTTTGACTACCGAGGTGACCCACGGTGAGCCCTACCAGCTGCGTCAACTGTGCATAGCCGCTTACCGACGTCTCTAATCAGAGGTACATCGTCTCTGGACTCAACACAGATGCATATATCTCAGGCAAGTCGCGGTTCAATTTAGGCTGTACAGTCATCCGAACTGACCTGCGTATCAGGCTCATCCGTGACCTCAAGCAGGAAGTACGGCTACCTATGTGAGTCGCGTCGCTTTTACAGCTTGCTCTCTGTTACAAGATTCTGACTCGCACAGACTCAGACCTACCAGTTCCGTGCAATGGTTGGAATTCCTCGTCCTCGACACGCCGATTTGAACGCAAGCAGGGTGTGATTCCCTTGCACCGTTACTAACCTCCGCTCCATAGCGTTGCGCGCTCAATCATCTCGCGAATATTCCCGATGGACTGAATTGGAATCGACCGCAGCAACCAACCAACGTAAAGGCACTTACACCTTGCTCTAATCTAAATCCCGCACATATGCTGACAGGTTTTCAGCATCGCCCTTGAACAGGTATGTTCTTCGCTGTGGAAGCGCGACTTGCCCAGCTCGTCGCCTTCGGACTTCGGCCCGATCGCACGTGCGGGGCAAATACTATTTTCAACCACCTAGTTGGCCACCCTACCTAGTTGGCCACTTGAGAGCTAGAAGGCCAGAGCTTGATAATTATGACTGGGCATAATGTACAAACAGAGTACGACCTCCAACGAATGTCCAGACCAAATTTCAGCCGAAAGTGCACCTAGGCGAGCACCTGCACGCTTACGTTGGGGCCTCTTAGGTGGGTTACCGTCGGTGAGTATAACCCACCTAAGAGGCCTGGAATGCAGGTGCCTCCCGTGCTGGAGGCTTCTATTATGTACATACTACTCCATATGGGTTACATACCATCCAATGACCGGCCTCCGTCGTCTCCGTGTTGTTGGCCTCTAATCTGGCCTCCATCGGCTCCTTCCATGTGGTCTTCTGACCATGTATCCCTGTCAAGATGCAGTATTTATTTGCCTGTAGAACATCTAGCCCATTTCACATGATTTGGATAGTGGTACGGTTGAATTCCTGGGGTGCTGGAGGCCTCCGGTCTCAATGCTAGTGCACAATAGAATTAATTCCAGGGAATTGAGGGGCTCAACGCTGGAACATTTGAGGTATCCCAACTCACTTATTGCCTCATTCTTTCACCAGAACTGTGAAATAAGTTCTGTGAGCTGCAGATGGTGGCCTCCATCACAGCCTTCAGTGTACCAAATATCAGAACCTAGTGTTGATCTCTTGAGGTTTAGTCCTCACCTTACTGACTCACTGGCCGCCTAGGCTTGTGGTTGAACCCAGTTACCACAGGTTCTTCGGTTGCCATCAGTGATGTGTTGGAGGCCACTCGCTTTTCTTTTTCAATTTCGAAGCGAAGGAATGGGTCAGGACTGGGATACGCATATTCTCATCACTTTCTTCACTGATTCTTAAGCAGAGAGATAGTTGTTGAAACTTCAAACTTGAAAGAAGCACATATTTCAAAACCAATGGGCTGTGATTTCACTTGGAACCCTTTGCACAACCAAGGCTCACTCGCTGTCTGTACATGCGTGCCCCATGTTCACATTCACATACCTTGAAAGTAGCTACTAGCACGAAAAGCCTTATGGCTGGAGGCGTTGGAGGCTGTGGAGCCCTTCAACCCTACCGACTGTTGATACCCAGACACCTGGCGGGAAGCCTGATTCCTGAAGCACTGTTTATGGTATAATTTGTTATAAATTGTATTCACTTATACCAATGCCATCTTTTGGATTCTTCAAGTTTGAAGGATGCCGGAGGTGCTGTCGGAGGCTGATGGAGGTGGTGCCGGAGGCTGTCGGAGGCTGATGGAGGTGGTGCCGGAGGCTGCCGAAGGTCTGCTGGAGGCCGATGGAGCCTTCAATGCTTTGACCCACACTCCTAGGGTGTATTTTGGTGTATAGCTAGCTCCTGGGTGAAAGCTTTGAATGTTGGCATTATTCACGTAAACCAATGTCCACTATTTATTTGAATTTATTGGTGTTGAAATAGAATTTGAAGGCCTCCATCACCTCCGTCGTGCCAATCGGAGGCCTTCATCACACCTTCATTTGGGTTTATAAACACACTAGGCTGTTTATTCGCGACTCCCAATTATTGGAACTATGAAAAAGCATCAGATGTTCAACATAGATGAAGTAGAACCAACAATTTTGCAATGTGAATGCTGTTATAACAGATTTCTGAGCCTCCCCCCTTTGAACATGTGGTGTAATCTTCGGAATAAGTATCAGCTACAGCTCAGATGCATGAAATAGACATCCCATGAGTTAAATGAGATGATCTTGCACTGGGAATATTTTCAAAAAGTATTGAATTTGAAGTTCTACTGAAGTCACCCAGATCCAACAATGAAACTTGGTTGACTTTTAGCTCATATTTGTGCACCCCAGAATATTTTCATACAAGGTGAGATCTAAGGATTCACCAGGGTCCGGGCATCATACAGCTATCATAGCATGCCAGGTTCGTGATATTCGGTGCAGTATTGACCCCACAGCAAATGTTTTACATTGCGCTAACCGTTATTCCTATTCTGATTGGCCCATCACTTTCGGCCCGGTCATACCCGAGGCGTTCAGAAGGTGCCTCTGCAGAGTAAGCTGACCCTCAACCAAGGCCTTAAGAGAATATTTGGAGCTGGCTATACATTATGTTACCCAAAATACACCCTAGGAGTGTGGGTCAAAGCATTGACCTAAATGAAGGTGTGATGGAGGCCTCCGATTGGCACGACAGAGGTGATGAAGGCCTTCAAATTATATTTCAACACCGATGAATAAATTATGTTACCCAAAATACACCCTAGGAGTGTGGGTCAAAGCATTGAAGGCTCCATCGGCCTCCAGCAAATCTTAGGCAGCCTCCGGCATGACCTTCATCAGCCTCTGGCACCACCTCCATCAGTCTCCAACAGCACCTCCAGCATCCTTCGAACTTGAAGAATCCAAAAGATGGCATTGGTATGAATACAATTCCTAACAAAGTATATCATAAACAGTGTTTCAAAAGTCAGCATTCCTACTGGGCATCTGGGTATCAACAGTCGGTAAGGTTGAAGGGCTCCGCAGCCTCCAACGCCTCCAGCCACAAGGCTTTCCATGCTAATAGCTACTTTCAAGGCATGTGAATGTGAACATGGGGCACGCATGTACAGACAGCGAGTGAGCCTTGGTTGTGCAAAGGGTTCCAAGCAAAATTACAGCCCGTTGTTTGAAATATGGGCTCCCTTCAAGTTTGAAGTTTCAACAACTATCTCTCTGCTTAAGAATCAGTGAAGAAAGTGATGAGAATATGTGTATCCCAGTTCTGACCCATTCCTTCACTTCAAAATTGAAAAAGAAAAGCGAGTGGCCTCCAACACATCAATGATGGCGACCAGAAAACCTGCTGTGGTAATTGGGTTCAACCACAAGCCTAGGTGGCCATTGAGTCAGTAAGATGAGGACTAAACCTCAAGAGATCAACACCAGGCTCTGATATTTGGTACACTGAAGGCGGTAATGCAGGCCACCATCCGTGGCTCACAGAACTTATTTCACGGTTCTGGTGAAAGAATGAGGCATCAAGTGAGTCGGGATACCTCAAATGTTCCAACTCAACCCCTCAATTCCCTAGAATTAATTCTATCGTGCACTAGCATCAAGACCGGAGGCCTCCAGCACCCCATGAATTCAATCATACAACTATCCAAATCATGTGAAATGGGCTGGATGTTGTACAGGCAAATAAATACTGTGTCTTGACAGAGATACATGGTCAGAGGAGCACATGGAAGGAGCCAATGGAGACCAGATTGGAGGCCAACAGCATGGAGGCGACGGAGGCCAGGCTGGAGGCTGACAGCACGGGATGCAGTCATTGGATGGTATGTAACCCATATGGAGTAGTATTTACATAATAGAAGCCTCCAGCGCGGGAGGCACCTGCATTCCAGGCCTCTTAGGTGGGTTATACTCACCGACGGTAACCCACCTAAGAGGCCCCAACATAAGCGTGCAGGTGCTCGCCTAGGTGCGAAAGTGATGGGTCGATTGAAAGCTACGTCAGCGCGGATCGGGATCCGAAGCGTGGGGACATCAATTTCTTGCCGTCGAGCCGCTCACCTCACTTGCCCTCGCCATTTCTCCACCATTTCTTCATCGATCCACGACCTTTGGGGCTCGTTCTGATCCCTCGATGCTGGGCTTCTCTCTTTAATGCCACTGGATGGCAATGGGCTGCACTACCCTTCTTAACACACTCGGGAAAGGACCACTTCCTTTTTGAGTCGACCATACTGGCCACCGTCGGGTAGGGCTCCAATCGTTTTCGTGTATAAATAGTTTTACACGGTTATAACCGTTTTCGTTTTCGTTTTATTTGAGGCCAGGGCTACACGATAAACAAACCATTTTAAATGGTTTAAACGGTTCTATTCTGGGCCTCGTACAGCCATCGCACGGACAACAAATGCTCTGAAATTCACCACTGCAACTCCACTCGGCCCGTTCATTGCTTGCCACGGCAAACTCCGAAAGTCGGTCAGAACTCTTTCGTCAGACCATGACGCGGACGCCGATCCCCCGCCCACTTGGCGCGCCGCCCTGCATTCCCCCGATCAGTGGTGCCACGGGCGTTGCGGCCGCCCACCCTTGCCGCAAGGCATCTACACCATGAAAAGACATGAGTAACAAATGCGGGAGAAGCTGATTCCCCACTATGAGCCGTAAAAACCAGCCAGATCCGCCGGCAGAAAGTCACTCGTCGCGCAATCGGATCGCGTCCAGTCGCCTTCTCGATGGTACCAATGCAGAGGCACCTAGTTCGGTGCACCAGGCTCTCTTGCACCAAACTCAGACGCGCCGTCTCACCGGTGAGTATGCATTTCCTTCTCACAGATTGACATGTCTCATTCATGAAATTCTGGAGCCACTGCTGTGTTAAAGCTCATCGACAATATAGACGTGTTATCCTCCCTTCTCCCGGACAGAATTGCGACAGGGACCGAAGAGGACGAGATTCACCGCGTCATAACCACCATCCAGGGCCACGATGAAGGGAGTGCCGCCTCCACGTTCAATAGGCGTTTTGATATTCTTTTCAAAGAGGATGTCCAGTGCCGGGATGAAAATGGTCGCTTGCACCTCATCCGACGCGGTGACTTCGGGATGCCGATGGTCGTGGACTACCTTCGAAGCATCAAGTGGGGGTCACCCGAGATGGACCTGGACGGTGCGCTCATCAAGTTGGAACGTGTGGTGAAAGAGATGGAATTTCTATGGTGCTTAACAACATTCCTGCGTTAAATATTTTCGCGCTGAGTTTTTCCAAGCGCTGTCGACCGATCGGCGGCATCCAAGAAGACTGCCGTCGCCGCACGCAAATCGACTTCTGGGGCCAAAGCAAAGCACGCGGCAGTCCCAAAGAATAAGAAGGACCTACCTGCGCCCACGGAAGACGAGGCCGAGCCCGAGAAGGACGAGTACTTTTATAGTCTGCTAACCCTCTCGAAATTTGCCGCATTTGCTGATCAAAATTCCGAAGGGATAATGAACGGCAAGAACCATAAGAACAAGGGTAATGGGAAGGCTAAGTCTAGGGCGGACAACAACTACAGACCTAAGAAGAATGCTCCCGTGCTGTCCGAGGAGGAGGAAGACGACTTTCAGGACACTGTTATGGACGCCGCAGAGGTGTCGGATGTACGTGATCAACAGTCCAGTGTGTTTCCCTCTTTGACGTACACCAGGCTTCTAGGAAGCGCAAGATTATTGTCGTGGACGGCGTCGGCCCAGCACCATCCAAGAAGGTACTTGCCCGATATACTTATTGGCTAATGTTCTCTGAGCATCGGTTAGGCCAAAAAGGCAAAGCCTAATCCAACCCCGGGGCCAAATGTTGAGGTCTTTGAAGTCGACGACGAGTCCGACGATGGCGCGCCTCCCACGGGCAGTAAGAGAGGCCCAAAGAGCACAACTCGCGATCATTTTTGGCCGCCTACTGCTGTCATGACGGGTGGAGCTAAACGGTGGTCCTTTAAATGTCGACACCCAGGCTGCTCAGCGTACGCAAATTTGCGCGGTTCTGTCTTGTTTTTCTAACTGCTCGTCCACGGGGAACAGAACTGTCACATTCGCTCGTACGGTGGGCAAGGATGCCTTATTCGGGGATCAAAAACCAGCCCCAGCTCTCGGGAATTTGGCTACTCACATTGCGAAAGAGCACAAAGGTCTTCCTCCCCCGTCCGACATTGAAGCGGGGGAAATACGCACTATATCTGCCTCCTCCGCGAAAATTATGGAGGAGTTTTTGATCGAAGGCAAGCTCAACCCCGTGATTAACTCGACGCAGGCGAATTTATTGAAAATCTTTGCGGCATGGATTATTGAAGATGATCTTGCGTTCACCACGGGGGACGCGCTACGAACTTCCGAGCGACACCACAGTACGTAACACTTTGGCGACAATGTACATAGATATGTACAAACTTCTCAAGGCTGAGCTTGCGGTAGGTCGCAATGTGCTATTTCATCGCACTGGTGACTGACTGTATTCTAGGCCGTGAAATCCAAGATCGCCGTGTCCGCTGATACGTGGACGACGCGCGCCATGACCTTCACTTTCGCCGGTACGATCGGTAGTTGGATTACGTCTGACTGGGAGCTCGTCGAACGCATCCTCGATTTCCATTCGATTGAGGATAAGGAACACGAAGGAGAATACGCCGCAATTGGCCTCGCGAAGCGCCTGGCCGAATTGGAGGTTCTAGAAAAGATGAGTCTGCCGTTATTCGCTGAGGGAGATCTTCGACTTATGGGCCGTAGTTACCTCATAGCAGCCACCCTCGACAATGCCGCACCAAATGATGTTCTCATGCGGGCGTTGTCGCGGCTTCTAAGGGATAAATTCGACATTCAATTCGTCCCAGAGAACTCGCAGATTAGATGTCTCGCTCATGTGGTAAATCTGGTAGTGCAGAAGATCCTCGCCGTCCTCGAGGAAGCTCCAGATCCCGCCGTCGAGGACGAGTACCTCCCTAACAAAGACTTGCCAATCCATTACGATCCAGAAGACGACTCCGAGCTCATTGAACTCGAAAAGGAGGTATTCGAAGAGAATATAGAGCCGGAGACTGAGGAGGATGATGCGGTGGTTATGATGAACGCGCTGGTGCAGATATAATTCGGATCGGCCTGATATTGTCGCCAAGCTACGGACTTCAGCAACAAAAATATGTTCCTCTCCGCAACGTCGTAAGCGCTTCCGGGTAACTGCGGAGAAAGAATACAAGCACACACTGGCTCCATCGGGCAAGGAAGTCGCTACTCTGATGGTCGTGCGCGATGTCAGACATCGCTGGAATTACACTCACGCGATGATTCGCCGCGGGCAATTACTTCGAAAGGTTTGTATTCCATCGGACTCGTGGCGTCTTCTGATCAAACGCGCCAGGCGATTGACAACTGGGTGCTCGAGCGAGAGGAGCTCCGCCCGCTCTACATCACTCCAGACGAGTGGAAACTCCTTGATGCTCTTGCAGATATGTTGGAGGTGTGCGCTATTAACGATGACTTAAGACATTCAAGTCTGATTGATGATTGGACCCAGATTTTTACGCAAGTAACACTCCAAATGTCGCGTTCTAGCACACCCACTCTCCCGTGGGTTCTTCCGATGTACGAGATGATGCTAAAGCATCTTCGCAAATATAAAACCGCCGACAAATCAATCCCCTCGCTGTGCGACGCGGCGAAAGAAGGCCTGAGTAAGCTAGAAACCTATTACTTGAAAGCCCGCGGGTGCCAACTGAATGTCATCGCAACGTGTGCGTGGATCCGTTTAATCTTACATCTGTTTCGCTGATACCGTGGTAGTGCTGCATCCAACCCTCGGTATCAAGTGGTTCCGTAAGGTAGATGCGGGGCGCGCAGAGCAAGCGAAGGTATTGTTCGAGCACGCCTACGACTCGTACAGGGAAATCCACGACACAGAGAAGTCGAGCCGGCCCCAAGCGGGTCACTCGGCACTACAAGTTCGCCGCACGAACTCGTTTCTGGACGACGTGTGTATGGCGGATGTTGAGGTTGAAGAGGTTGGTGTGACCTTGCCGGGTGAGCTCGAACGCTTTTGGGACGCATTTAGAACTTGGCGTGGCGACCCGAACACGCCATTGCTGTGGTGGAAGGTGAGAAGACCGCTGTGAAAATTTAACTACTGACATCTATTTCCAGGAGCATGAACACGAATTCCCCATTGTTTCGAAGATGGCGCGTGATTTTCTGGCGATCCCCGGCACCAGCGTCTCCGTCGAGCGCTTGTTCTCAAAATCACGCCACTTGTGCCAGGACGCTCGCGGATCCTTCAAAGCCAAGACCATAATGGAGGCGATGCTCACCAAAATGTGGATCAAGGCTGGGTTCCTGAAACGTGCATCGTTGGACTGCGGCAGGGGGTAGTAGTTGACTAGTTCCATTGGTGTTTGTAGCGGCCCCGAAAAATACCGTTTATAAATAGTTTTAAACGGTTTTTAAACGTTTATTAACCGTTTTCGTGTAATTTGACCGGATCTCTACACGAAAACTAAATGATTGGAGCCCTACCGTCGGGGTACACGACACCGTCATGTTATTGGTCTGAATTCTTACACAATACTTCTAACTATCCAATGCATCCTTCTGAGAGGTATTTCTGGATTTTATTGATCCAACTCTGATCGTTCTGCAGTCCATTATCTCAAATCACCCAATTTTGGTCTCGCTAATAGTCAGATTTTTTGGAGGAGCTACCAGCATCTTGGAATGGAGTTAGGCATTCAAGCACCTCTCAATACTTCCCATTAAGTAGCAGGGATCTTATTTTAGCTCATCTCAGCTTTTTCTCTACTTGTAGGATACTGATTCATTTCACCACCCCGATTTTGGAGTTCCCCATCAGTTGGAAGCAGATTTTCTGATGCTTTGTATACCTCACATATGCACCAAAACTACGTGAAGTAGTCGATATGACCTACCTCTATGATTTAGAGTACATATGGCCCCTATTTGAGAGCTCAGCCCATAATTTAGCGGGGTGGCCAACTAGCTTGTTATTTGGCAATGTTGTACTGCGGCGCAAAATAAATTCACTGTGAACTCAAATGCCGGCATATTTGAGGACTTGGGGTCTTCAACTCTTGCTAGGATACATGCCTTCACTCTGATGTAGTTGTGCTTCGATTGCCCCATTTAAACGACAACGGGAGAGGAACAAATACTTAAGTGGCCAACTAAGTGGTGGACAATAGTATATCACCACCTCGCGTCCATTTTTCATTTTATTTCGTCAACATGTTGTTCTTACTCATTTCACTTTGGAACTAGCAATCTCCACAATCTTCATGCCAGATGTCCTTTGCAGCTAAACCATCAACTTTCTCCACAATGCATTGCCAAGCCATCCAAATCTCGCACCATTGGATATTGCGCGCACTAGCTTCGAAATATGATCAGGTTCAGTACTTTATGATTACAACATATGATTATTTTGCCACCACACTTATTCATTGGATCCTATACCATACAGATACTTGACCTCGTAGCAATCTTGAAGCCATTAAGATGCTGGATGCCGTCGCGAGCTCGGACTGCGCCGGGGATTGACCTCGGAGTGGCTTGTGTAACCACTTCCGGCGCTGAGCGGGGGCAGCGCTCGTCTTCCTATACGTATTTGCGCAGATACCCGGTTCGCGACGTGCCGAAGGTGTCGAGGTGGCTGATGGATTTACGACGGCCATTTTAGTGTTGTTTTCTCACATTTCGGTTGCGGGCTCCGGTGTCCCATGAGCACGGGAGTAGCCGTCCCATCATGTAATTTTCGGGAGCTTTCCATCACCTTCCATCTCTCCCTTTTACCACCACGACGAATACATCCACTCCTTCTAGCTCCAGAATCCGAGCACTGACTGAGTTCCTTACACGAATGAAGCTGAGTTTTCTGTTCTTCCCTTCCTTCTGATTGTTCTACTTCTAGTGCTTCTTTCGCGTCATCGCAAGGGAGGCATCAAGGCTACGACTCGGCAACAACGCCGGCGCGACCGCACGTCCCCTCTGTCCACAAGTGGACAAACCCTTTCTTCTTCATCGCGTCGATTATTGACTCGTGGGACTTACACCGCGCTGCTTTTGCTTTTCGTATTGTTGCTACTCGCAGGGATGAGTCGTTGCGTCAATGTTTTGAGTTCATCAGACTCACACCGCGCTGCCTTTCGTACCAGGTTTGCGAGTTTGAAGTCCTGCGCTCGAAGCTAGATACAATTCGGGCCCAGGGTTACTTTGCGTAGGTGGGCAGGCCACCTTTCATCGATCTCGTTCTGATATTTACCTCAGGCCTGATTCGGGGCGCAACTGCTCGACTATTAAATTCGTGGAGAGTCATTGCAACAGAATGGAATTCGCGCCCCCGGTATCTACTTGAATTATGCTATAGCTCGCAACCATCGCGCAGACTTGACTTGCCCAATGAACGAACGTGAGCCTCGCCGTTTCGATTCCCTAGTTCGGTGGACTCACAGTGTTTATTTTGTAGCAGTTGTGCGAGTTTGAAGAAGCAAGATACTTTGCGTATAAGGTATGCACGCCGCTCCTTTCGTCGGTCTCGTTCTTAGATTGACGTATGTAGTTACCATTAGCTCACCGACTCGACTGATTTTGTGAGTCATCAGAATTGAATTGAATTTTCGCGACGGGTATTTACACACGTCACAGCTTGCGCCGCGAAGATGCGCGCCAAATTCAGCGCCAGCGAAGTCTCTTGCACGCGCCACCATCACCGTTTCCATTTTCCCAAGCACGCACACGCCTCGGACGCTGCGGATCCGTCCGTAAACGCCGTCCACTCCCTGTAGCACGCGCAACGACGCGTGGAGAGCGGAGCTCGGACGCGCCGACTCTGATGTGCGCCTGTACGGGATGCGGCGCACGCGGGTATGCGGGCATGCGGCGGCGCCGGGTGTGACGTGGCAGATCGGGGCGTGGTGTCGCGTCGCGTTGGCAGTGCGGCGCTGCACGAGCGCGGTATTCGGCCGGGTGAGGAGGGCATTCAGAACAAGGGGGTGCGCTTCCTCCCGCGCTGATTGAATTTGGATGGGTGTGGGGCAGGAGTGCGGCGAACCGTACGCGGACGTGGGGGGAGCGCGGAGACACCGTGGGGCGCGCGGCGCCCGAGTTGGCGCGGCCCGGTGCTCTGCGGCGCAACGAGACGCCCCTGGCCGTGCATCGGGGAAGGCCTGTGTACGATCAGGAGTGGTAAAGGCAGCAGGAGCAGCGGGGCGCACCTTGAAAGATGTGTGGCTAGCCTCTCCGCGCGGGACTTGCGCGCCTGCGTAGCTCTGTCAGCTAGCGAGATAGCGCATCAGTCCTCAAGCGCGCGCCGCACATGCGCAACTACCGCGAATGCGCGGGAGTGTCCGGGTGCGTGGCATGCGTGCGAAGTGGGGAGATTTGGACGGCGGGGAAGGGACTTGGCAGCACTGACGGGGTCGGAGAGGCTCTGCGTGCGATTAAGCCCGGAGACGGCGCGAGTGCATGGTCCCGCGCATCCACATGAATCAACATCAGCCGCAAGCCGCGCCCGCACGACACTTCGCGCATGCGCGGGGGTCCCTGAGGCTGCGCACCACGCGGCATGCGGAGCGCGCGTTCGCCGTCTTCGATGAGTCCGGAAGAAGAACTTGAAGGGCATGATGGTTACCTCTCGCTTACGATCGCGCAGGACGGTCTTCATCGGCATCGGCATGATCGGCACGACGCGGCCAGTGGGCCCGGCGCTCAACGTCTACTTCTCGCTCGCGGAACTACCCCACGCTCATCAAGACGTGGCGCGGGTTCCCGCCGCCGGAGGAGCGCCTCTGGGGCGGGATGGTCGGTGGGTGCGCGTTCATCATCGGCATCTTCTGGCTCGGCTGGACGGGCGCGTATCCGGGTGTGCCGTGGTACGTCCCCGCGCTCAGCACGGTGCTCGTCGGCATGAGCATCAGTGCCATCTTCATCAGCTTCCTCAGCTACCTCGTCGAGACCTGTCTGTACGTCCTCGTCCTCTGCTCCTTGATAATTATTTATTTATTTATTTTGTTCGGCAGGATGTACAGCGCCTCCGTGTTCGCGGCGAACACCTTCTGCCGCTCGCTCGTCGCTGCCTCCTTCCCGCTCTTCACGGTCCAGATGTTCACCAAGGTTTGTCTTTCACTCCCCCCCTTCCTGTGCTCCCGCTGACGCCCCTCCTCCCGCAGCTCGGCGTCAACTGGGTCGGCGGCGTGAGCCTCCTCCTTGCGCCCATGCCGTTCCTGTTCTATAAGTACGGCGAGAGCGCGAAGGTCCTGGCAGAGGCCGCGGCGATGGCGAGCGAGAAGCCCTCTGTCTAAGTTCCCTCGTGGGTCCGACATCACTTATCCGAGCGCGGGTATTTCCCGCTCTCCGACACGGGGACGTCCATCCGCCGTGTCGCGCAACGGTTTTAATTATATCAAGGGGAGAGCGCTCCGGATGCCTTTTTATGGATATCTATATGCTCCAACACCTATTACACCTACGACTCTGCAACACTTATCACCTACGACTCTACGACACTTACTTTATCCTAGACTACGGGACACCAATGAACCTACCCCATTGTATCATTAGCATCTTTCCCGCATCCTACCACCTCTCGAGGTCTGATGAATATAAATTTATCCACACGAATGTTGAGTGCCTTCTATCCACTTCAGTGGCCAAATCCAGGGTGAAATCCAACGGCGTTCAAACTGGTGGAAGGACCCACGTCCCGCGGCATAGACCCATGATCAGACTAACTTCCACCCTCGACGCGAGCTCGCCCGCCTGGATCAGCGGATCCTGCATGATGGGCAGCGTGAGCGCAAACCACGCGAAGACCCAGAGGTGGCCGAGCGCCCAGTGGCCGGCCGAAGGCGCGCACCAAGCGACGAGCATCTCGAGCGCGATGGCGGCGGGCTGTAGGCTGAAGAAGAGGAGGGAGCCGCTGCGCCCGGGGCGCACGGCGACCGTCTCGCTCAGGTAGTGTGCGAGCCCCGAGAGCGCGAAGGCGGTAAGGATTTTGACCGCGTAGGATAGCGTTGACTTGGGCGGGAGGCGCAGGACGGTGTGCGCGAGGTAATTGCCGTGTGCGGAGAGCGACTGGTGGGGGATCAGAATGAGACGTGTGAGCGCGATGCACGGAACGAAGGAAGAATCGCTTACGCGCCGGAGAAGCTGGTGCCACCCCCGCCTAATCATCGCGAAGTCAGCCCGCACCCGTCGCACCGAGGTGGGTAGAGCGCACTCACGCCCAGAACGTGCGCACACTGCGCATATCGGCCAAACTGCCGAAGAGCGGGGGCCAGTCGCGCGGGCGCGAGACGCGCAGCACGACGCATACGATGCTTGCGGTGGAGTGTACGAGGGAGAGCGCCGCGGCTGCGCCCGCCGCCCACGCCAGCGTGCCGAGCACGCGCCACGGCAGGCCCACAGCCGCGAGACCCGTCCGGAGACGGAACGCGGGGCTCCAGCGTGCGTGGAGGTTCGCGAGATCAAAGACGATGAGCGCGAGGAGCAAGTGCGCCAGCTCGCGCGTGAGGAAAGTTGTGCGGGGGGTGGTGGGCGGCGGGCGTGAGGGGAGTGCGGCGCGCGGCTCGTGCGCCCAGCCGACGCCTCGTGGGTTGAGGAAGAGGTTCATCGCCCATCGGACGCGCTGCGCCAGGGGCGCATTTTCTATTTTTATTCGGCGGCGGTTGGATGCCATCCTTCGGCTACGGGAAACGTCCACCTCAGGCAATAGGATGAGCTCGCGCTGGACGTCCGTGAGCAGGACGTAGTCTGACGCCATCAGCAGAGACATCGACCAGACCGTGCTCGTGAGGTACCCGGCCTGGCCGTCCATTACGAGACGCCAGCTTAGCAAAAGCAGAAGGACGAAGAACCATTGACGGTACGGGGAGGGTTTGATGACCAGGGAGGTCAAGATGAGGGCGAGATGAAGCGCCAAGTACGCGTAAGGGGAAGGTGTCCAGGTAGAGAGAGTCGTGAGCGACATCGAGGGCATGAAAATATCCGGCCGTGAGTGGAGGAAGAGGGGAGAACACAGAGCCAAGGAAGCCGAACAGGGCGGTGATACGTACGTGCCAGACGTCGTTCTTCGGGTGGCTTGAGGTACTGCTAAATTAGAGAGCTTAACGGGCAGAATCTTGAATTGAGGGATGCGTATCCCTGCCGCGAAGATCTAACCCAAGCTGAAGTACTAGGATAAGATGTAGGCATTTCAAAGCCACGGGCAGTCAAAATTGCCTGTTGCCAGCGTCGAGCGATGCAACAGGAGAAGAGCAGAAGAACCAGGAACATGAGCGAAAACGTCCTCGGTCAGAAGGCTTGTCTTTCTTGGTTAAGAACCAGCAGAGTCAGCCGAGTTGCTCAGGACATTGGTGGTCACGGCAAAGAGACGCGTTGACACGTGATTATCTCCGCGATCAAGATCTGCCAAGCATGGACAACGCTTCGTGCCGGCGGAAAGAAATATCTAGACAATTTCGTGTTCGGCACCATATTGCGATGTATGCTACTTGAAAAAAAAATCTTGAATACTTACTTATCTTCCGGGCTCTGAGAAATGTTCAGTAGTTGGACGGCCGGATACCGTCCCCGGCGTCCCGTCGAAACGACGCATGGGTCGGAGCCCTAACGTGGACCCCTCGGGCGCTTGATACGCCGATTTTGAAGATCCGGAGGAGTGTATGGCCCGGCAGGAGGAGCAATCCAGGCGACGAAGCCCGGGCCAGTCAGGGCTGGTTGATGCCTGCATTTAAACAGGTGCACCGCGATACGGTAGGCCATTTGCCGTATGTCCTCGATGTTGGCCCTGTCCCAGCCCACGAAGCGCTCCTGAAGATCGAAAAAGGCGCCCTCCACCGCCTCAGTATGCCCTACAGCGGAAACAAAAAGCATGGGCGGATTTAACCGGATCATCTGGAAAACACCCAGTGGCTAGGTAGACGGGGATAGGGTCCAGTAGATGGGTAGATGGATAGGCACCCCCCCATTCTATCAAAATACTCCATAGATCGGGTGCTCTACCGTAGAACTCCCATAGAGCTCCCATAGAGCACGGCTCGCCGGCTATCTTTGATGAACATTCATTTTGGGCCGCTTCCGCATCCCGATTCCCAGGCTCCTCCGCTTTCTTTCTCAGCTCACAACACAGGGAATGGGCAGGGGAATATCATTGCCTATGTACGACATATATGTAACTATGTAGTACTATAGATGAACGAAGCGCGATGGTGCAGAAATTGACGCTGGGGCGGGATATTATTGATCATTGAATCGGCATAAAAGGCCCGGTGATTTGCTGGATACGGGCGACAACGCAGAATTGAGGCAGAACTCCAGAAGCTGGCAGAACGACGAGGTTACAAGGAGACCATAAAGCATCAAGGGAGCACAGGAGATAATGAAAAGTTGAGTTCCATCCAAGCTAGTTCAGGCTTGAAGTGAACAGCCTTCAAGAAGGACGGCAGCGATGATTGATCGTGAGTAACGGTCTTGAGCGCGTGGCACGCGGTGGAGCGGCGGGCTTGCAAGTTATTCATGTGGCATTGAAGACAGTTCTAATGGACTTGTGAGCTTAAGGACTCCAGGGGCAGCAGGGAGGGGGAAAGAAGGAGACGGGAAGATGGTGGTGGGACGAAAAAAATGATAAGTCTTTGATGATGAAGGTATTTAGGGGATCGGCCAAGAGTCGGCAAGGCGGAGATGGGCTCCACGATGGTCGCCAAGGGAGCCATCAGGGTCTGTAGCGCGCAGTAGAGCGACCAGAGCTACAGGGAGCAATGTCTCTACAGTAGATGAGTGGGCTCTACAAAGCTCTATGGCGGCATCTCGGCTCTATCGGTGTCTACCGAGACACCGCCACTCTACCACATGGATGCCCGTCTATCACACAAAAACGTGTTTCCAGATGATTGCACACCTTCAAAGGTCGCCTCTCCTCATCCGACAATCCTCTTCTCCGTCTCCACGCGCACGAATAACCATCGTGGGCGCACGTAGAAAGTTTCGATGGATCGGATGGGATCCGAACTCGAGGAGGACGGGCCTGTGGGGTAGACTTCAATGGAGTTCGTTTCATGTGGTGGCCCAAGGGACATTCGGACCGGTCGGCAACCTGAAGGGAATGATGGTATTAGCTGGCCACTGATAGCCGGAGTCTCGAGGAATCAGCTCCTCTTTTCTTCCTGCCAGCTCATCCCTTCTCAGAATCTTGCAGCCAGGACTTGGGGGCTGCGTCCCCCATGCCGCACAAGCGGGGATTACCGCGCATTCGCGGCAGTTGCGCCTGTGCGGCACCAGGGCTCGGGATTCCGCACAGGTACGTGTCTGCCGCTCCTTCTTTGTTTTCCTTGTGTTAACACCTCTCAGAAACACGTAACGAGCGGCGCCTATGGGGTGCATCCCGCTGAACGTCTTGGGCGTATCAGACAGCCGCCGCAGCTCTGCCTCCGACCCAAATCCCCTACTTACAAGGTAAGTGCATTCTACTTCTTCCCGCGCCCGCGCCCGTTGACCCTCGCCCAGCTCCGCCTCTTTCCAGCCACCCGCAGCTCAAGTCCAGCGGCGCAACAGCCGTGTCCGCGTCAAATCCCGACTACGCCGAGTCTCCACGCGCCGCCCCGGTCCGAAGAACGCAAGTAAGCACATGACTAAAGAAACATGAAGCTGTATCTTCTCTTTAAAGACCATCGCGCGCATAGCGCTCCCTTTCCCCCCGAAGCCGCATGCAGCGGGGATCAGGTACAACGCCGCCGGCGCAGCGTAGTTTCGCGCCGCAAATTTAAACCCTCAAGTCCTGGGCGCTTTGTGCACGCCTTCCCCGCCAAGTCGCGTGCCGCACGCGGATGGGATTCGATGCTGCCCGTAATCACGCTTTTTTTTTCCAAACGCAGAGTTGCTGCTGCGGCGGCAGGCGGGCGCATCCGCCTGCCTGCGCGAGGTGGATTCGAGTCGGGGTGGCGGTTTCGAGGAACGCGGTGTGCGTCGGGACCTGTGGGATGACCTTCTGGCCTGCGAATATCATCGCCGTTGGACGGAGGTCGGAACGATGCTTCCGGGCCTCGGCGAGGTCTGCGACGAGGAGTGGGGCAATGGTAATATTTGGGTCGTGCAGAATATCCTTGGGTATTTTTCTTTGTTTCTCCCTTTTTGTCCTTTCCTGCCACTGAACCCATTCTCAGGCCGCTGCCCTCGTTATAGGTGCTCAATCGGAGTCAATCCGTACTTGACGGCGCAATATTCGATGCTTAAATCGGAATTGGTGCCTAACTTCACCTAGATCCTCGCGCTCCCTTTTTTGGCCGTATGATTCACGCCCATTTCTTAAATCTTTCGGTCTACCGCTCTTTGCACCCCCTTATGCCCTTCCGTCGGCACAGTCCTCTATTTCTCATTCTCCAGTTCGTACGCAATTATTTTTCTACATTTATTCATCCTACCCATTGCCTTGCGCTGCCTATGGCCGAGAATCCTAATACACGGGTACAACGCCCTTGCAGCGAAGCTGAACTTTGGTCTTACTTGTCGGTATTTGCCCCCCAGCCGATGGGCAAACTGATTGCCCTGCCACATCAATTTTTTTCGTCTCTCTCATCCGATGAGTGGGGTGGAAAAGATTCCTAACGAGCTGTGGCTCGAGGTCTTCAAGCATCTGGACCGTGCTACTCTCAAACAGTTGTCGCTAACCTTCCGCACCTTCGCCCAGTTAACAGCCTCCCTCCTTTTCGCTCACTTCGCTTTCAATCCAGATGCCTGTCGCGGCTTCAGCTTCTCACCTTTTCTTTCCCCCGAGCAGACCCAGCACTGTCGTGACCGTTTGAACTTCTGGGCCTCACCCAGAATCGCCCCATTCGTTCGTTCGTGCAGGATCGATGGCAAGAACGCGCCATTTTACGTACTTTGGCCATTCTTCCAATCCCTCGCGTCCTTCACCGGCTTAGAGAGCCTATACGCTCGTAATGTGTGTTTTGAAAGGGCCACACTAGCCACGCTTGGTCGCTTGCCGTACCTGGCGCGTCTCCACGTTGACGCTTGTGCTCTTCCCATTGGATATTTCGACACTCGGCACCACAACTGTCGCTGTCCACCTTCTCCATCTGTCACCCCCTTACTTCTGGAGAGGAATACGACCACTGGATCCCTCTGCTCAATCCGCATCCCCTCCGTGAACTGGACTTGATGTGCGATCTCCGTCGGCTTGCGAAAAGCATAGACGAAATCCCCTCCTTCCCTCATCTGACTTCATTATCAATGGCCATGAATCTCTCACCCATGGCTCAAAATGTTGCGATCCTGCTCAAATTTCCCAGCGTCCAAACCCTCCGGATACGGGGCTTGGCACCTGTGGACAGCAGCGGGCTGGATATCCCAACGTCGGGTTTTCTGCCTCTGCTCCAAGAATACACGGGTCCCGGGGTGACCCTGCCCATGTTCCTCCCCCTTTCCACGCTCACGCGCCTCACGACGTACGATATCGACCCACGCCCCTTCATAGCAGTGGCTTGTCAGCTATCTGCACCATCCCGCATCATCTCTCTGGACTTGTCCTTTAACGAGTTTGACAATATCGCGCTCGATAAGCTATCTGCAGTTTTTATCTGGCTCACGGAGCTCCGAATCCATATCACGATGGAGCAGGACATCAACGGTGTGGTGCGTGTCCGCGTCGCCTGTACCAGCCTTACTCAGCTTTGCTCATAGGCTAGGTCATTCTTTCAAAAGCTGGCCGATGCCCCTACCTTGCCTCAGCAGCTGGAGCGCCTTGTGCTCACCTGGAAATTCGAGTACGAGGCTGAGGTTCCGACATGCGGCCCGCAGCTCGACCTCGGGTATTATCGCGACGTGCTCTTAGCGCGTTGCCCCAAGCTCATCTTCGTCTGGCTCGATGCCGACGATTTTCTCCTTCAGTGGCACAGGTTACGAAATGACACGATCGATGAACGTATTGCGAATGACGTCGGTGAGTGCATTTGCGGTTCAGTGTTTTCTTGAGCTCATGTACCATAGACGAGGTCCATAACATTCGTCCGGAGTTGGATATCTTGTGGGACAGTTTCTAGGTAAATGATGTTCCTTCATGCGAGGCGGAACGACGTTCGTTTACCCCGATTATTTTTTTCGGCCACAGGTACCGCTCTCTGATACGGAGTCGCATGCCATAGTCTTGATTCTCTCCCGAGCCTTCGACAATTTCTTGATGATACATAATTTCTTGTAGTTCGACGCATGTAAAGTCCGTGTCCTCTTAAATCGGAGCAAATCTCCGGCCCCGACTCGGTCCCAAGTCCAGGCTCTGACCGGTAATGTTGGCACTGCAAGGTTTGAGCATCTGACATAAATGTGACGTGCCGACACGCGACATACCGCCCTCCGGACTTCAGACGCGCTTGGGTAGCTTCGATAATCTTCGACGATGGTCGGATGGACGGCAGTCACGGCACTCGCGACCGTGACTTTGCTATTGGTCCTGTCGAGAAGGATGCGATGTGGGAGCGGGGCGGGAGAGGCTGAGCTCTGGGGATTTGTAGTGTGGCCTCATGGTGGTATGATTTGACGCGTCTTCCGTATGCATTGTGTAGATACTGTACTTTTTCAATCAATTCGAGGCCAAATCGCGCTCAGCGACGCAAAAAGGCACAATTTTGCGGTCCAGTGTCGAAATTTTGGGGGGTGTCACGGTGGGTTCCCAGCTTTGCCGAATTGTCGAACTGGTATTTTGGGTCACGGGTCACACCCCCTATTGAATTGATCGAAAAAGTACAGTACAATGAGCGAGGTATGGGCGGGTTTACGTTGTAGTATCTGTATAGAGATACTACTGTTTAGTAGATGATGTAGTTCAAGTTGAGCGGGAGCCGGTTTGATCTGAGGTCTGACAAATACGGCCCGAGGAAATCAATCACAACTGGTTGCATCTTGACCGCACCGTCGACAAGGATAGTTCTAGCGATCCTCGAGCTCCAGCTCCTCGCTGCATGGATTACTCCTCTTCCCTCCTTATGAGCTCGGTCGACTGCATTCCCAATGAGCTGTGGCTCGAGGTCTTTGTCCATCTTCCTCTCCTATTATGAACTCCACGGCAACGACCTTTCGCACCGTAACCAGCGTACTCTGACCCATTCTCTTCGTTCACTTCGTTTTCCGATGCGTGCCAGCCTCTTCATCTGAAGAAGAGAGATTTCTAGGTGTTTGAACTTCTGATGCTCGCCCAATCTAGCCCCACTCGTCTGGTCATGCACGAGATGTCTTGCTAACAGCGTTCTTTCACCGTCTTTCCTGTTTCACTGGCCCGGAGAAATTCTCCGCTCTTTCTGTTAATTTTACTCAAAGTAGACTCACGAACTTGGTTCGCTTGCGTGTCTCTTCATCGAGTCCTAAGGCATGCTACGAGTCTGGGTAACCCGTGGATCTCTACAGGTTGATCTGTGGAAAAACCCGTGGGTATGCATACCCACGGATCCGGGTAACCGTTCCCACGGATTGGCCACAGATCCGAGTTTCAATTTTGGAATGTAAGATACTCATACGAGCACCCACAAGTCTCAAGGGACCTTGTTTTCCCTGAATATTGAGTGCTGTCTGAAAATTTTCTGTACCCTGAGGTTGAATTTCTTTCAAGCCCAGGACCAAAGTTTTCTCTGCTTCACTCTTTATTTTATATTAGCAGCTAGCTACCTCAACACAGTTGAGAGAGCACTTTTCAATGAAGGCCCGCTGTCTCAAAGATGTGGCACTCACTCTGTGATGATTTAATTAATGGTGTTAGAATTATGGCACAATCCTCCAGATGTGAGTCCACTCCCAAACATCATTGCCCTTGAGAAGTGCAAGTGAAGTCAAACAACGGAAGTTGTGGATGACAGAAGTATCAAGGTAGAAAGTATATATATGACATTCAGATATATTATAATTTATCTTGGATTCAAAGGTGGTCCTCAGTAATTTTTCTGTATGCCCACAAGTACCCACATAAGTACCCATAAGTACTCACAGGTTTGAGACACTCACAAGTACCTGCATACCTGCGGGTAATTGACCTGCAGATCTGCATCATCTATGGGAAACAACTCATATGGATTATGTAAGGCTGGCTGAGATTATGAATACAATTACAATTATATTTAATAGCAGGATTACGATTAAATACAGGCTGGGCATAATATTAGACCTTTGGAATATGTCTGATTTAATTACATTACAGTACAATGGGTGTATTTAATCGTAATATTAAGCCCCAGATGACATGGCCGCTCCTGCCTGTAAACAGACTCCAGACATGTAGGTAACTGCTACACCAAAAGGTAGATAATTGATTAGATGATACTAATCAATTGCGTGCCTATATAAGGACTTGGGATGTCATAAACCACAGCAGGTTTACACTGCCTCCATTATTGTATAGAGTCTTTGCTGAGAGGTCTGTAGGAGTTAATGGATCATTACTGTACAAGAGGTGATAGCCAGGTAGGTAGGTTACAAATGGATAGGTAAGTACAATATTATGGTCTGCTTTTATACTACGGGAACCTGCTGATTAATCCCGATCTGTCCCCGAACCTGTTTACCGATCGAGTTCCCATGGTTAGCCGAGCTCCAATGCTCACACATTCCAGCACATTCCAACAAGGTCCAGTATGCCTTTTATACTTTTGGGCCATCATGTAAAGTCCTCGGGTTCGGCCCCTGCCACTGGGGCTTCCGGTGTTCTGGATGAATGCCTACCTGGACTTTTTCTGTCCCCAAAGGACACGGAAAAGTACGGTAGGCAATCAAACATTTTGCCCGTTTCTTGGCTCCACATTTCAAACTCTGTAATATCTTCTTTGTACCGCCACATTTCATCCTGCAGTTGCTGGGAAACACTCCTCGGTATGCGAGAGAACATGAAGTTGCAAGTATTTTTCAGCGGCATTTATCTGATGATTGATGATGATAACATTCTGGCTTGGTGGTGTGTTACGACTTCTTCCTCCGCTCTATTTTCTGATTTGTTTCCCCGGCTGCAATTCACTTCCCTATCCGTTCCCGCATTGCACATGACATTCTCTGCATTCCAGGTGTGAGCATTGCTGTCGAGCACCTCTTTTCAAACAGCAAGCACACAATGTCCATACACGGTCGTCCATGGCTACTTCAACTGCATCGTCAACTGTTGTAATGAAGGAGCTGTTGAACACAGGCTTCGGAGATGGTCTGGACTACTTGGAAGATGTTACAATTCATTAAATACAATTAAATATCATTAAGATATCATTACAATACATTATGATATTCATACCATTAAATATCTGCCAATCCTTGAAATTATCCTAGCATTATGGTACATTATGGCCCGAGATCATATTTAATCATAATATTCCAGCCCTAATACAGATCTGAGTTTGATATTTTTGAACACAAGTACTTGTGGTCACGGATGCGAGACACCCGCGGGTGCACTCGTGGCATGCCTTAACATCAACACATGTGGTGTCGTGTATAAGAAGCATATTGAATCCCTTTTATTCCCATCATCTCTAGCTAGCTTCTCAATCCCCCAGAGTGCGGTTTTGGACCGCGGCTTCGAACACTGGGCGTCTCTTCTGTGTTCCGATCTGACGATCATCACCTGCGGGAGCTAGATGTCATGTGCAATCACCACCTCCTAGAAGGCATCCCCTCTCTTGCATTCGCTATCAGTGACCATGGATCTCAAATCTTGAGCTCTTGTGCAAATTTGTTTCTTGGCCTCTCGGACGATTTTCGGGGACAGTACTTCTAGGGAGCAGCCATTTCTGAATTACTTCGCCTGCGGAAGTTAAGATATTCATTATAATTTGACTAAACGATGGAACTTTTGCGAGCGCGAGTTGAACGCGGGTGATGATCCCATCAATCCCATCACTCCGCCTTCCGAAACCAGCTGCATCCTCAATCTTACTCAAAATTGCTCAAAAATTTAGTTTGAGCTCCATCTGACAGTCAAGAGAGTTTGCTGAGTATTTTCTCTGCATTTTCCATGCTAGCATGATCTATGCCAAGGGGAGGTTTTTATACGGCATGGATGTAGATGGCACGCTGGATGTTTTCCTTAGGCCCGAATGGGTGATTTTTGGTTGGATCCGTATAGCTATGGGTATAATAAACATTCCCTTTTCATGATATGAGTGCAGAAAGTGGCCGTGGATGACGGGAAATGAGGGAACATGGAAAACATCACTGTGGCAGGGCACAAACAAGTGCACAGCTGTCGGATCAATCAAGCCGTAGCAGAACAGAATAATGTCACCGTGTGACGTGATCACGGAAGAAGACGGAGTGCTCCTCCGTGGCTCCCGTCTGTCTACCACTCACAAACGGCTTCCTTCCTTGCTTCCTTGACTCGGAATCCATTGCTGCGATTTATCAAGCTGCTCGCCGACCGCACACTTTTTGGCAGTGCCTTTCCTTGGCTTGAAACTCACAGGAAACCGCTCGGAGCTCCAAAACACCTCCAAAGTGGCACGATTACATCTAAGGCCGCAAGGTCTCGCTGCTGCATTATTCCTAATGGCATAAGATTCTCTACCCCGACTCGTCATATGCATTACGCTGGACTGGTTTGTCAGATTCCGTCAATTCTTGTTGCTTGGGCCGTCACTCGGCGGATGAAGCTCCAGCTACCAGGCTATCCTTTGTCAAAATCTCTCCGAAGAGGACCTATTTATTACCTTCGCTTCTAGAGTGCCAAATCAGTCATTCAATGAGTTGACTCTCAGTCAGTGCAGTGACTCTCAGTCAGTCAGTGGCACTCAGTGCACTGACTCATGGAGTGAGTCATTTCCAGACCTCACGTGTGCACTTTATAAGTCCTCTGACTCGAACTCTCGAACCTCATCCTCTGCGAGAAACTTCGATATGTCGCGCCACAAACCGTCGCAGAGCAAATATAGCTCAGACAACGAAGACGATTACCCCAGCGAAGTCACTCTAACGGTCGAAGTTAACACGTCCAGCCTCACGCCGTTATCAGCCCAAGTTATCTCAAAGCAAGTAAGCTGCCCTCGGCTATTGTGACCATACGCCGCTGACGACGCGATGCAAATAGGCGACAATGAATTTAGGTGGGCTGGCAGAAGCTTGCCGTGAAAACATATAAATCTGTCTAACCTTTTTGCGTAGGTACCATCGGCCACGTCGCCCATGACAAGTCCACCGTCGTCAAGGCCATATCTGGTGTCTCAACTATCCGCTTCCAACACGAGCTCGTCCAAAATATCACCATCAAACTCGGCTACGCCAACGCCAAAGTACGCCGCGGCATTTCGATTTTCTCTTGCGCTAAATTTTCGCCAGATCTATAAATGCGAGAATGAAGTTGGATGTCCGCGGCCGGGTTGCTACCGGTCCTACCGCTCTGACAAGGAGGACAGCCCCCGCTGTGAGCGCCCCGGCTGCAACTCGCGGATGAAGCTCGTCCGTCACGTCTCGTTCGTCGACTGTCCCGGGCACAATATCCTCATGGCCACCATGCTTAACGGCGCCGTTGTTATGGACGCTGCATTACTCCTCATCGCCGGGAACGAGCCTTGTCCCCAGCCGCAGACGTCGGAGCACCTCGCGGCAGTCGAAATCATGAAGCTCGAACACATCATCATCCTGCAAAACAAGGTCGATCTCATGAAGGAGGCGCAGTCGCTGGCGCATCAGGAGAGTATCACCGCGTTCGTAAAAGGTGTGTTACGTCGTGTATCGCAATATCTCGTTATTTATGAGCGCAGGCACGGTCGCTGAGTCTGCGCCGATCGTCCCTATATCTGCCCAGCTGAAGCACAACATCGACGCCGTAAACGAGTACATCGTCACGCGCATCCCCGTCCCTATGCGCGACTTCGCCTCCGCCCCACGCCTCGTCATAATTCGCTCATTCGACGTGAACAAGCCCGGCGCGTCGGCGGACGCGCTGCAGGGCGGCGTCGCCGGTGGCTCCATCCTCACGGGTGTTCTGCGCCTCGGGCAGAAGATCGAAATCCGGCCGGGGGTCGTGACAAAAGACAGCACCGGCCGCACCCATTGCAAACCCCTGTTCAGTCGCATCGTGTCCCTCCACGCAGAGGCCAACGCATTGCAGTTCGCCGTGCCCGGCGGGCTCATCGGGGTCGGCACGAGCATCGACCCAACGCTGTGTATAGCGGATCGACTTGTCGGACAGGTTCTCCGCGCCGTTGGAACACTCCCGCAGATCTACACCGGTAAGAAACCACTCACTGCGGTTTGCCGATGCTGACTGCCGCGGCCGGAGCTTGAAATCAGTCTGTTCCTCCTGCGGTGGCTCCTTGGCGTCAAGACTGCAGACCAAAAACAAACCAAGGTGACGAAGATTCGCCAGACCGAAGTCCTCCTCGTCAACATCGGCTCGACGTCCACTGGGGGGCGCGTCTTGAGCGTTAACGCGGATCTGGCGAGGATCCAGCTGACGGCGCCGGCGTGCACCGAAATCGGGGAGAAGGTGGCGTTGTCGCGCCGCATCGAGAAGCACTGGCGGCTTGTCGGTGAGTATCCGTTAATCTCTCGTCACTCGCGTTTAATCGTTGGCTTGATTCCAGGTTGGGGGACTGTATGCAGCGGGACGGTTTTAGCTGTTGATTAATTTACATACGAGTGGATCGGATCTGGCCATGCGCATAATCCTATACGTCGGAAGGTCTACGACGCAGAGTTTACTATAACCCCCGGTGACAATTTCGAGTGACGCGTTAAGGGAGCTCGTTCAACTCCTCCTTGAACCGGGCCTGAATGAAAGCAAACGGGGGGAGCATGTGAATCAAGTTGACTTCTAGTCTAGGCTTCAATAAGTGTAGTGCTTGGATGGAAGACTCCTCGGGGCTAGGTGGGTTCTCCCTCATCCCAGAGTTTGACCGTGGACTTCCAGAACACTGCGACACCGCCTGAAACTCACGAGGCTCTGATGAGTATTCCACATCTCAATGAAAACGGTGTCGGAGTGACTTTAGGCGCTAGAAAGGTGTTAGAAGGACCGATGCAGTCGCAAGGGGCAGGTTCATGAGGTAAGGGAATGGAAGGTATTCGTCCCTTGGCTAATAGAAGAGCTTAATATCTGGTCGTGCGCACTGTTTCCGTCCTCTATGAATCCCTATACTATTTTTTACTACCTAGTTAGCCACTTGAGAGCTATAAGGCCGGGGCTTGATAGTTATGGCTGGGCAGATTATACAAACAGAGGAGGACCTCCTACATACGAACAAGATATGCCTTCGCTCCGCTCCGGCGGAGTGTAATAGTGAGCATGTTAAGCTCTCGAGCTCAGCCTTTCAACGAGCACTAACGACGATTCAAGTTTCCACATAAGGAATGAAATTTTGTAATTACATAGTACATTGCGAGTACTGCAGTCAGGAGTCCGACTTGTTAGAAAGGATTGAAGTGAAATTGCCGCTGGCAGATTGCCTACCTGGCATGAGCATACCCAGGAATGAATGGCGGTGTTGAGAGATGACAGACATTTGCACCAACTGACGAGACCCATAGGAAGCTCACAACAAAGGATATTCTCCAGGCGGCATTGAAAGCGAGACCGAGCTGTTCAGCTTGAAATTGTTGCGGTTGTATGGAACGGCAGACCGGGCAGCGGAAACGAAGCAGCCACTACGCAGAAAGGATGATATATAGGTTGAAGCAAGTTGAAGCCAGAGGACATCCGAGAAGAGCATCAGTTGCTGGCCTGTGAGACCAAGAGGGAAGCCAATGGTTGAATAATTTGCCCAGTGCAAATTGCCCGCAGAGAGAAATCAGGTCCCTATTGCATGTAGCAAGGATCCTGTGGTCGAGAGGAATCGGACCTCTATTTATGACGGAAAATCCTCGGCCGCAGCTCCAGTAGGATGATAAACCCGGCTGCGCCATTACTGCGAGAAACTGCAGTATTCTGCGGCGCGTGAGAATTATGCCTACCTTTCGGGAATGGCCGAAGTTCACCGAGAACATATTCATCCACAGGACTCTGCACTTTGCCTCAAGAGTCCGAAACGGTATAAATTTTAGCAGCTCGCAGTGGTCCGGAGGTTGGGAAAGTACAGGCGGTGTGGGAGTAGATAACACCAATGGGAATGATGTTCAAAGCATAGTTTTCTGCGCGCTCGGATAGTCGAGTCGTACGGCAATGAAAGCAAGTAGCAACCGAGGATGTTGTGAAGTGGTGCAGCCGGCAGCAATTGATGACAGAAAGAAACACCAATCGAGGCTTTTTGCTGCCGTTGGACTTCACTCCTCAGTCCTGTGGTCACTCTGCCAGAAAATTTCCGTAGTCCGTAGTTGTGCCAATGGAGCAAGTGGATCCCACAAAAGAGAATGACCCAAAATGTGCAGAAGGAGAGGGAAGCAGAGACAATGGAGATAAGTGCAGATGGAGAAAGCACCACAACACATACCAACGAGCGAGGAGCATCTCGTTAAAGAACAGTTAATGTTCTGACCGAATTTCGGCCGAAAGTGATGGGTTGATTGAAAGCTACGGCATCGACGATCGGGATCCGAAGCGTGGTGACATCAATTTATTGTCATCACCTCACTTGTCCATCAGGAAAAACCTCCTTCCCTAAATTACCTCCAATTTGGGGTAATTTGGTGAGTGGTTCCCAAAGCGGTCCAACCCGGGGTAATTGGCCAAATTGTCGGCATTTCCTGGATTTGTGTGGGGTCCTTTTTTTTTGAGCTTATAAGCACCTAAGTTGAAGGGGGAACAATTGGTATCAAGCCCACAGTATATTGGGGGGTCAACATGGAAGTCAAGGACTAGTGGAATCAATACACACTGCGAGAGGGAAATGTTTATAACCCAAATTTGCCCCAACCCTAAACTCCGATGTCGCGCATCAACGGGCGCCGTCGGATCAAAGCGCGGGTGGTTTTGATCATCAAGATGGAGGCAACAACAACACCAAGCATTTTTCTTCCTTTCCCCCCCATGTCCTCCCGACGTCCTCCTGCCATCGCTCTTGTACCTCGTCTCTCGCATCTTAGCTTGTTGATTCTCTTTCTCTCTCTCGGAGTCTCGTACCTCGTCTCTGTTTATGCCCGACTTTTGTCCCTTCCTTTTTTTAGGACCCCCACCGTCTGGACGCCCGCTAACACTGCTCTTTCACAGGTGGTCGACCCCCACAACCTTCCAAAGACCATAGGCAAGGAGCACTCTGCCAACAAGAAGACTATTGTCTACACTGCCAAAGTGCCGTCAGGTCGACTCCAGATGAAACGATCAGCTAGATACTAGACATCACGTCAGCTGTTTCCAGCCCCAATGGGGCTGGAATGCAGCTGAATGATCCAGGCGGTATGCACAGCTGGCGACAACATGGACAACCAGCTGGGAGCTGGCTTTTCTTCACAGGTGTGGGGCGGCGGCCCGGGTGTTATATGCAATTACATAAGTAAAACTACACAATTGTCTTTCACATCCTTTGTATTCGGTTATCTTGGTCTTGAGAAGACATCTTAGGTTTAGTGGGGGCTTTAAACATTCAGTTTGAGGTTAAGGCTTTGATGCCAGACTGTTTGGGACTGCCAGTGCCTTGCTCACGAGTGCTGGTCTGCAATTCAGATTTCAGAAGAAAAAAAGAAAAAAAAAACCTTGGAAACTATGCTAATTGTGTCCACCCGGAAGAGGAGATGAAGAAAGAAGAAAGCCGCCAGTTCGCAAATCGTAACTGCAACGGCTGCGGATTATCCCAAGTCCCACATCAAAATCCACGCTTGACAAATCAAAACCACGTGAGCGCGTAAAGCGGTTCGTTTTGATGCCACGTCTTCCTTCGTCCGCCCACATCTTCTCCTTTCTCATCGCATCCTTGTTCTGCTGGCGCCGCACTACCTACACCGTGGGCTGTCCCAAGAATATTCAAGTCCTCATGAGAACCCAACCAAGCCCAATAAGCCCCCTCAAGCCTCCCGCATCAAGCCTTTGCCTCCACCTCAAACTTCAAACCACTCAATCCCGCAGCCTCAAGCCACAATCCCTTGGACCCCTTGTATCAAGTCACCCCGCAAGCATTCTGCGTGCTCGACGAGGCATCAACACGCTTCGAGGCTTACGGCCACAGTCCACGAGGATGCGTGTTCGGACGATGACTCGTTCAACTGTGCTCACTCAATACTGCTGTACATGTTACTTATATTGTCTTAAATAATAATCCATTGTCCTGCTAATCATTCAGACGAGTTTGAGGTACCTACATGAACCCTCCAAAGTGTCGATCAAAGTGTCGATCACAGATAATCGACACCCTGGATCACAGACATCACTATGTGTGGAACCCAGCTACTAATGGAGACACGATGGGTCCATTCCAGACCAAACATAGATATCTGATGAGTTTCACATGGCAACCAGCTCGGTAAAGAGTGTCAGCCTGATGTCGTGGCCACGCTGTTACCACGTCGAGAAATTTTGGCGGTGTACGCTGCCGGCTTTTTTCCCACCGGCGACTCGTACGTGATCTTTCCCTCTTTCATTTTTTCGCCCTCCCTCCTGCTTTTTTCTTCCCCATGGTGCTCTTCCTCCCCCCATCGTGCATCTTACTGATATTCCCATAGTGTGTGGCTCCCGCTCAAGGAGCTCAAGTGCCTCACCACCGCCGATATCAAGGTGTTCGTCAGCAATGCAGGGATGGGGACATGATAGAGGGCTATCACACGGTGTGTTCCTTTCCCTCCCTCATGTTCCTTCGGTTCTGCAGCGGCTTTGCGTTCCCCGTCGTTAATTTTTTTCGATTCCCTTTGTGGGACTTGATTTTCCCCCGGATTATTTGCATGGCGGGGGCCGTCTAGCGCGGAGCGCTCCGGGTCGTTGCACGATCTAGAAGCAGCCTACGCACTGGTGCCCGTCACACGCGCATGTAGGGCGGGCGTGTCACGGGGAATGCGGCCGTGCTCCCGTGGTTGTGGCATTGGGGTGAATGTGGGTGTGGATACGGTATAGGATAGTATAGTAGATATTTTTCTGTATCATACATCATCATTTAATTGACATGTTCTTATTCTACTGTATTTGTGAGGAATATGAGTATCCACAAGAGCCCTGGCACATGCCAAATCCCGCGATAATCAAAGGCAATGCAAGGTAATTTTCCTCCAAATTGGAGGTAACTAGATAGCAACGTTACTAGGAAGGAAATCATCCCAAATCACCCCATATTCAGCCCAATTTGGACTGTATTGGAGGCAATACTGCCACATTGCCGAAGGAGATCTTTCCTGATGTCGTCGCCATTTCTCCACCATTTCTTCGTCGATCCACGACCTTTGGGCCTCGTTCTGACCCCCCGATGCTGGGCCTCTCCCTTACACGATAATGGAGAGCTCCAAGCAGAACTAGGTTTCTTACAACACTCCGGAAAGCACGACTGCTTTTTGCAGGTCAGCCAGGGAAGATATGGAGTGACCCGCCTGTGTGCATCAATTGATCCGCCCGCCACCAATTACACGTCGAATTCCTCTATACCATTTACGAAGGCCCGTAAACTAAATGGAAAAATAAACAAGAATCCATAGGAGCCTTACATGCTGGCCACCGTCGTGGTACACTATACCGCTATGCTGCTGGTCTGGGACCCTGCACAGGATCCTTCAACATAAAATGCTTCATTCTGAGAGGTATTTCAAAAATTTAACCGTGCTCTGATTGCTCTGCAGGGAGATGTCTCAAATCACCCAAATTTGGTCTCGCTGGCAGTCGGATTTTAGGAAGAGCTGTGGGCATCTTGGAATGGAGTCGGGCATTCAAATACATCTAACTACTTCCCATTGAGTAGCCTGTATCTCAATTTGGCCTATATCGGCTTTTCCCTGAGGTGCAGAGCACTCGGTCAGCTCGCGACCCCAATTTTGAGCTTCCTCCACGGTCCGCACAGCCACGATCCCTGGTCCTAAGCGAGTTCTTTGATCGGATTGATCGGCCGGATGTGCCTCCCACACCGTCAAGTGATGGTCACATTTCGTGCTCAGCTCGTTTCCGCTCGCGAACCTCGATCGCGGTTTGTCGCGTCGGGTGTGTTCCCCGACCACTGGTGGATCTTGATCGACATCCTCGGTGGCCCTCACCACGTCCTCTTACAATTCATTTGGCCCTTTTATTGCACTAGGGACGGCCTATAAGGTGTTGAATTTGGGCGGTAAGCCGAATACATTTAGATATGCTAACAATATCTGTAGTACAAGTCAAGTAATATACTGTACTATTCAGACCAAGTGTTCACGTAACGCGTAACACGACCCTGTGAACTGAACTAACCATAACATTGGGCAAATGAACACCTAATTTTTTGAAGTCCTAAATAGGCTTAAAAAATACTTTTAAAAACACTAAAAATTTTGTGCTAGATGTGGCGAATCACCGTGAATGTAATCTAATGCCTCCTCCCAGATTGAGCCTTGATACCGCGTTGTCACCGTCTTTTTACGCTGGCCTTGCCCAATCCAGTCAGATATTTTGAAGGGAGTTTTTGGCTCATTGGAAGTACTAGTAAAATAAGTGGGGCAAAGAGAGATTTTCAAAAATCAAGGATATTGTTCGCGTATACTATGCAAAAAAGCTTAAAAGACTGCGCGCACCACCACGGTGTGTGCACCTGACCAGTTCTTGGCCTGATTGCCACTGAGTTAAATCATGTCGGCTGCCTTCGGCTGCTCAGCAAACCCGACAATTTCTGTCATAAGCAACTATGAAAGTCACCCGTCCTCCGCCGTGGAGGTCCCTGCTATTCCGAAAACACAGACTCATCGGGAGGCAGAGGCACTACCTCCCTAATGCTGTCAACTCACCAACTAGCTGTAGAGATCTTGTGATATGTGGATCATGAGCACAGGCCAACACTCCGGGAAAATCGGTTGTGGCAGACTTTGTAAGACAGAAGTAGAAACCCCGGAACATGCGCTGCTTACCTCCTGATCCTCTGTGGCACTGGTGAACTTCGGCCGAATTTCCCTGGAGCAACTCTTCATTAAATGTCCCAATCTGCAACGCCGCTTGGTCCAGGAAACACAGAATTCCTCAAGACCATGATATATCCCTGGACCAGTATCACAACTGGTAGCTAAATCTGCTTATGACGTCCTTCAAATCTTCTATGCCATCCCAGTGTACCGAGCTTTTCAGAACTAACTTTTTTGCTTCTTCTCAGTTCCGGAGTTCTCTAACCGCGGCGAGTCGTGAGATTGCGTCCGTGAGCTCGGCCTTTTGGAATTGGAGAGAAGTCCAGGGGCAATAATGTACACTAGCGCAATGTACATTTCGATACCTCCTGGGCCCCGGCGTTCCTCAGCGGGACCGGCCGTGTAATCCTACCTACCTACCTACCTACCGAGCGGCCATAGTTGACCCGCTAATAAATTGCGTCGTAACCATCACCTTCTTTCCCTCCATATAGGTGTTGGGAACAAAATGAACACTTTTGGAGACCATCACAGCTCGGGTGACTATCTGAACACCTGAGAAAGTGAACAGTTGGCGTAACGCGTAACATGGTGTGAACACTTGGTCTGAATAGTACAGTAATATGATGTGTGCCCACCGTGAATCTTGGGGAATCTCGGCTCCGAGTCATCGCCATCGCTGAGGAAATCAGGTAGAACGGTGGGCTCTTTGCACCTCAGCCCACCGGCGTGCAATCTCTGCATTGTTGGCCAGGAGCTCCCTCCAGATCTCGGCTACGGCACTGTCCTTCTCTTTGATTCGACGTTGGCCCGTCTTCGTGTATGCAAAGGCACCCATCAGCATCTGGATGATCCAAGTTGTCGTGGAAGAATCTGCGCGCAGCGGCGGCATCGGACTTCTCTTGAGACTCGCGGGCCTCCTTCAACGCGGTAGAACTTGGTGATTCTCCACGGGATTCGGTGGCCAGTAGCGCCGAAATGCCGGAATGTACACCCAGAATTTGACTCTTCATCCCTTTGATCTCACGCTCGATCCTGCGCAAGCGGAATATCTTTTACGCGGCTCCTGGAAGGCCAGTTAATTACATTCCAATGTTCTGAAGCGTATCGTACCTCGTGTTGTGGTCTCTGGATCAGATCCGAAAGTGCCGCCACCTGAGAACTTAACGCGGAGATCTTTGTAGGCAATCTTTCATTATTGCCATCGGACGACGGCGGAGCACCCAACGTCTCGTCGGGGGTGTGGTTGCAACCACCGGAGGTACGAGGCTCCGTAATTTGGTCCCTGTCGTCATCTTCATCACTGGCCGGACGGCATTGCCCATGGTGCAGATGTCAGAGCCGCAGCTGCCTGATACACAATCAAGTCCAGTGAGTTCTTTTCCCATTTAAATTCGTATCAGAACTCACCCATTCATTGTTGGTCATGATTTCATCATTATTTATCTCTCTGACGACGCACTGCGACACGTTTGCTCGGATATTCGGTCTCGGGCTCGGATCTGCCCAAATTGAGACACCAATTCGCTTTCCCGAGTGCGTATTGAGTCTGGAACCCGACAAATCACCTCGGCTGCGCTTAACCCGGGGCTGGAAGAGTCTAAATCGCAGTAAGAAACAATGTAATATTCTGAATATGTTTTTTCCGCCCAATCCCCTGCTCTCGATCATTTGCGTAAGTGCGCAAGCGGTCTACCAGCACACCCTTGTTCGGACCCGAAATGGGAAGGCCGTAGCTTCCAAGGTATGCCTGCAGCTCCTTTGTGGTTGTTTTATTTATTCTGTGCCCAATAATCAGTCAGTTAGAGTCTCATTCTGCACTGCCAGGACCGGCAGGGTGGAATCTAGACTTACATTTTCAGCTGCACCTCCTTGATCAAACGATCCGCTCCTAGGGTTTGGTTCAGCCCGGGCAGAGTGAACTCCTCTACCCATGGAGCAGACGGAGGCATCGACGTCGAGTGGCAAATTTTTATAGGGGTACTATGTGAGCCACATGCCACCACACTCTCTACATTCTTTGGTACGACGAAAGAAAGAAAAAAAAAGTACTAAAGTACGAGTTTGCCGGGCCGTGCCACGGCCATTACCCCCAAGTCTGAAACAACCATGGATCCCAAAATCTCGGAAGGGGGCGGTGGGGAATATATGGATTCCCCTCGAGCTTCTCGTCATTCAGAGGCCAAGTTCCTACGCTTTGCAACAAAATTTACCATCAATTCAGACTGTAGACTCCCGAACCTGAGACGCGATGGGTCAAATTACTCATCGAAGATTCTCGTGGTCTCCAAAAACCCATCAGGATATCGCAGGAGATACCTCACGGTGTGGCCCGGGCGAGTGGGCGAGCACCTGCGAGATCTTTTAGGAGAACTGAATCCAGTAATGCAGCGCTTACGGGCACGTAAAATTGAGTTCCATTCACCTCCCGCTTTGCTAAGATATTGAGTTTTGATTAGGCTCCGTCAAATGGCAATCCGGGATCCTGAATATCCCGATCACCGAATATATTTTGCAAAGGTGACGGATGATGCCCTCTTGGATGAGGTTCAGCCACAGCCGCAATTAGCTGTCATCCCCAGCTCCGGTTGTCGTGAAATTTTCTTTGATCATGTACGTACCTCCTTTATTTGGATCTCCCAAAGATCCATTGATTTCTTGGCAGGCAGAGGACACCTATTTCCATGTCGCTCCAATTCACGGTCAAGGGAAGCAGACCAATACACAGCTTCAACCCAGATTTGATACTAAAGATCCCAATGCGAAGCCTCTTGACCATGCTCGGAAACGTACGGCCAACAAAGCCGACAAGGAAGTTGAGAGAAATGCTGGCGTCGAGTAGCTGATAGCCGAAATGAAAACTCTTCCTGGGTATGCAGAGTTTGAGGGGAGCCGTCGAAAAGTTCAGAAGGATCCCGGTGTTGTGGCGTCCTGGAATTTCATGGCCTTCATTTCAGAGACTTACTACCGGCAGCCCTCGCATATCCCAGCAAGCAATTGTTTGCTAATCCGGATTCCGATTTTGATCATTCCAAAGGGCCGCGGTAACAAGAAGATCCAGAAGCAGAGTATCCAAAAAGCTCTCGCTGCATGGATTCCTTTTTCTATCTCCTAATTTACGTCCCGATTGATTCACAAGGATACAAGGCAGTATTCGTACGTGTAAAGAACCTGATACGCCAAGGTGCATCAAGCAGCGAACTTGGCGATACCATCTGCCAACGCGCCGAAGAGCTGAATGGATGCGGCAATACGCTTCATGCACTCCTCTTTCTTGGCCTCAACCTGTCAATTCGATGATTGGTTGAATGATACGAAATGGAAGGAATGACTCACCTTGATGTCAGGCGAGCTCAACAACGCAAGGTAGTCCTCGGAGTCTTTCTTGACGAGATCGTAGAGGGACGCAAAGACCTCGAGCTTCGGAACGATGTTGTGGAAATCCGTCGTGAGGGTGCGCAGCATGTCCAAGGCCTCCCGACGCAGAGCTTGGTCCTTGTCGACCAACTTGTGGACCAGACGAGCCTGGTTCTGTTTATCCTGGGCAGCAGTGCGCTTCTTTATGGCATCTGTATCGAGGCCTTCAGAAAGTATAGACATACTCCAAGAGAAATCAACCCGCCTGTAATCTTGCCTTGAGGGTTGAAAATCTTCTCCTTGACTTGGGCAATGGTGTCGGGAATGTCGCTCACGGCGTTCTTGATAGCGTCCTTGAAGAAAGAAAATACGGCGGAGGGGCCGAGGTTCACAAGCACCCAGAGCTTGGGACCCTGTCCCACAGCGCTCTTGACCAATGTGACAAGGGAATTGTTAGCCTAGGGTTACGGTGAGTTCTGGAAGAGACCGATGAAAATGAAACACATACCGCCTCTTTTGCAGCAGCCACATTGGCATCAGCTTCAGCGACGACAGCTTCAGCCTCGAGGACGGCCTTGTCGACATTTTGCTCCGTCTCCTTCACTTTCCGTTCAAGCACTGCAGTCAGTGCTTGACTTTGTCTTCAAAATCGGCGAAGGTGAAGTCGCTGTGGACAATCTGCACGTTGGTTGGGAATTTCTGGTTGGTCATTACGTTAGCAGGTCTTAGCATCATGGCCATCCCAACGCCACCTTGACCAAAAAATTGAGCGCTTTAATCGTGTTCTCAGTGGACTGAGTACGGGCGTGTGTAGTGTATTGGATAAACTCTTTCGCGGAATAGGTCAGGAAAGGAACCAGTGAGGGGAGAAAGCATAGAGCTTACTATCCAGGGCAGCGAGCTTTGCGTCAAGAGCGACAAACACCGCTGCCTGTGCAAGATCTTTGTATAACTAGAAAAACACCGATTTGTTAACAAGGATGATTTTCTAAAGCACGGATAAAGAACGTACGGTTCGGCAAGACTGCAGGTCCTTCTGAAATTCGCCGGGTCTCGACACCAGCGGTCTTGATAATTAGGGAGTCGAAGCTGCTAGAGATAAATTTTGGACTGTTTCCCAAGGTCTATGATAGCTTCGACAATCTCGTTGGGCTCGCCAGATGCACCGTCAGAGTAAGAGGGAGGTTCAGACGACATTGGGGATTATAGTGGTTGATGCGGGTGGACGAGGGTGGACAAGGGTGGAGTGAGGATTGAAGTGAAAATTCTTAGCTTATTTAATAGAGTCGGGCGGACAGAGACGAGAGAATCCGGCGAGATGAACTTTCCGTGGATTGCATTGGCGCTGTCAAGCAGCCATCAGGGTCTGAATACCCCTTGATTTATTCGGAGGTACCAGCTATACAAGCGGTCGCGGGGTTCCTAGGATCTTTTACGTAGCTCTGACATGCGTCTTGAGCGGAAAGCATACCTAACATGTATCAGGAGAATGTTCTCACGCTGGAGTTGAACCACCATCGCCAAACAGCGCCAGGAGAATTCCTGAAATCTCTCTGCCAATCAGCATTGGGGCGGAGGTATTCGCCTAAGGAACGTCGAAAGGCGGAAGCCGATGTGTCAAATGTCAACACGCAGAAACTGAGAAAGATGCGCCGGGGTTTGAACTGATGTGGAGTAAATCATGATTTGGATCATGATCATCAACCGCCATGTTGGATTTAACCGCTCGCTCTACACAGAGCTTTGAATCAAACCTGAGAGCCAGGATTTGTGTGCACGATGCTAACTCGAAGGGCAATGCATTTTCGGTACTCACGACTCTCGATCCTCTTCAACAGGGGAAGTGTTGAATAATGATTCTACCCGTCCGTGCTGCCACCAATGACCATAGGCCGCCGCTATGCCGAGTGCTCGCAGGTGCTCGCACAATCTAAGCCGACAGAAGTTTGTACCTGATGTGAGTCCAGAACACTCTGCGAATAAGTACTTCGAACTGGGAACCGAAGATGTGCGGAGTCCGGACAAGTTGCTTGCGATTGACAGTGTTCTGACACCGCGAGCCAAATAGAGAGCTCCCCTGTTAGAAGTTTTTCTCCTGAATGCTGAGGCAGTCTAGAACTAGCTAACCGGCAGGAGAAAACATAACACCGTGTACGCTCACGGGTTGATGTAAAATCCAGGCCCTTGATCTTGCCCTGGATTGTCTTTTTTTGTAGCACCGGCGAGATGCTATTCCCGAAGTTTGTATACAAAGAGTACCCAGCGAGAATATATATAATTCTGCACGAAAGAAAACACCGATTCACCAGTTCCCCACTGCATTCCTCGCCATGTCGTCCACTCAATCCCCTTCTCCCATCGCTGCTCCGATCGATCTCGACATGCTCAAGGGCTTATTCGGCGACACCGCACCTGCCGATCCTCCCCCCTCCTACAGCGCCACCCTCGACGACGTCGAGGCCACCTTGGCCCGCAAGCTTCGTGAGGAATCCCAAGGAGATGCGTGACGCACTCACCAAGGTCTTCAAGAGCGGGGTCGTCGACGAGATGTTCACCACCAAGCTCACGCAGCTCGCGGCTACCGTGGCGAGGTTGCAGCAGAACTTTGACACGGTTTCCGTCGCACTCGTCATGTTCGACGGCGAGAAGTACATAGACCCCGCAACCCAGCAGCCTATCCCGGAGTACAGACCCGACTGGGTCAAATTGAGCGCGGTTCGTCCACCACATCATGTCTTGCGAGCATTGGCTAAAGCTTTTTGTCCTCTTGGCAGAAATACACTGAGCTGTTGACCACGTCCCGCAAGTTTGCTGGAACGATCCAGTTCCGCGCTACGAGTGAGGGTTTCCTTCGCTAAACATACTTCGTCCCTCGCTGAATCAAGGCCTCCAGAGTATCGTAAGCAGATTTTACCCGCCCTTAAAAACCCAAAGCTCTCCAAGGCCGACAAGTTGAAAAGTCTCGACTGGTTCTCAAAGACACGGTAGGTCTTTCACGATAAACAGTTCTATATTACATTCATCGTACACCATTTTTTTAGGCCGAAGACCTCAAAGAGGGTGGTGCCCACGAAGATTGAGAAGGACGAGAAAACCGCCTTATTCCTCAGTCAAGGATTCGCCGACCTCGCTCTCGCCGTGCGCGCGTTCCAAGCCAGCCTCAGCCACCAGATCGAAAAAGTCGGCATCCGCGCTGAACCAGAACATCGTGGATTTGAAGCAAAAGGTGAAGGACATCAAGTCCGAGTTGGATGAATACACCCAAAAGGCACATCCTCTTGCTTATTCTTATTTTCAGTCGCTAACGGGTGGGATTTAGAGGACGGGTCTTGCTGCCGGAGCTGGTATTGGCGCTGCACTTTTTGGAGGAGGTGTAGCACTCGCACTCTGTGCTACGGGGATTCTGGCTCCCATCGGTATTGCCGTCGCGGTGGTACGTTGTCAAAATTTTATCACAGACTCTGGCTCATTTGTTTAACTAGGTCGCAGGGCTGGCTGCACTCGGCCTCGGTGGGGGTGCGCTTTATGAGCACTTGAAGGTTATTGCTGGTGCGAGTTATTCCTTTTATTATGTTCTTGCGCAGCGCTCTTATTGACTTCTCAGACGCTGAGGCGAGACTCGCGACCGCCGAATTTGACTTGCATGCGGCGCAAGAGAAGGAACAGAAGTTCCTTCATGTCATTAAGCCCGCTCTAGAGACTGCCAACACGGCCATGAATAATATCGCCAAAGATTTGGGCGCCATCGCGTCCATCTTCACCCATGTATGTCGATTTTATTTGAGTGGATGAGAATGAGTGGCTGACATGCTCTCCTAGATCACCAACGACGCGTATCAGGCGCGCAAGGCTTTGCAGGACTGTTTGGACGACGAGACCCCCGAATTTGCGCGTCCCTCTCTCTGCCCTGTTCATCGTCTGCTGACATAGGTCTGCAGCTGAAGGAGGGTGTGCACGAGCTTACTACAGAGTGCTTCGCGAAGCTGGGTCTCGCTCTCGAAGCATTCGCTGCTGGTTGCGACGCTGGTCTTGGTCCTCTGACTTAAGGGCATGCTATATAATGTTGTCCATACCGCTGCATGTTCAAGATAAACGTATCATTTTGAATCATGTATTGGCAGCGCATGTCCCTTCTCTTTCGTCTGTGCCAAGCAAACGGCAATGAGGAAATGCGACTTGAATTTGCGCATTTTTTCGGCATCGCATACTTATGACTTACGAACCATCGCCTCAAGCAGTAGATCCGCGGCTCTGTATGTTTTTGGGTCGAAGGAAGGAAAAGTTTGATTTGCAAGATTTGAGTGATACATCGCAGAATTTTATCTTACCCTGTGATCAAGCCCGACCTTCTCCGAGTTTCGATCGCCAGCCTCCATCTCTGACTCAATAACGGCATTGTCTCCCGCATTAGTCGTGGCTGGCCGGTTCTTCCATAGCGTGCTTTCGGTGTTCTACACATTGCTCTCCTAATTTTGCTCAGAGGGTGCAGGCGCCGGCATCGTATCCATTGACAGGAAGAATGGTTGTCTCGGCAGAATCGACGTATGCGCGTCCGTACATTAGCTGCAGTGTTCGTTTACACGGTCCAATACTATTAAAGACCACCTACCTGGCCACCCCACCTAGTTGGTCACTTGAGAGCTAAATGGCCAGGGCTTGATAATTATACCTGGGCATAATGTACAAACGGAGCACGACCTCCAACTTGAATCACACCGATGATTATAATGTTTAGGGCCCACCCAGGTGCAATTTGAACACCCAAGCGTCGAGTTGCAAGTAGGTGGGCCTGAAATTTAATTTACTTCTAGTACTTTCGGTCCCACTGATTTTATAACCTAAAGTAGTAGAATAAAATTACGATTTGGCTGCCCTGAAACCCATTTGGAAGCCTACAATTCAGATTACACAAAAGTTCAACTGAAATTGGAAACTGAAATTATTGTTATTGGGAATGGAAACGAGGTGCCTGAGACTCTGTCTCTCAATTGCACCGAAATCAAAGTCGGAACTCATATGTCGTTTCTCATTTCAGCTGTCCCGAAACCTGTTAAAATCCCGAATTTTGGTTTGAATTTCAGCCTAAGCCAAAATACAAACCGAAATTAGTTGTTCTAAGCGTGCTGGAATTTAGTCACAGGCAATCCGCGGATTTCAACACGCTTGAACAACTAATTTCGGTTTTCATTTGGCTTGGACTGAAATTCAAACCGACATTTGGATTTTAATAGTTTCCACTGGTTGAACATTTCAAGTTTTCAGTGAGAAAATTGGTAAAAAATTTACTGATTTAAGGAATTTTCACTGAAAAATAGGTGAAAACTCAAATCTTTACAGAACTTTTTGATCACAATCACTTTTTTCGCTAGATTCAGAAAAGTTCTGAAAATTTTGGTTTGTCACCTACTTTCAATGAAAATTCCTGTGACGGTAAATTCCACCCAAATTTCGGTTGTCAGCTGAATCAAACCAAAATCGGATTAACAGGTTCGGGACAGCTGAAATGAGAAACACATATGAGTTCCGACTTTGATTTCGGTGCAATTGAGAGACAGAGTCTCAGGCACCTCGTTTCCATCCCAATAACAATAATTTCAGTTTCCAATTTCAGTTGAACTTTTGTGTAATCTGAATTGTAGGCTTCCAAATGGGTTTCAGGGCAGCCAAATCGTAATTTTATTCTACTACTTTAGGTTATAAAATCAGTGGGACCGAAAGTACTAGAAGTAAATTAAATTTCAGGCCCACCTACTTGCAACTCGACGCTTGGGTGTTCAAATTGCACCTGGGTGGGCCCTAAACATTATAATCATCGGTGTGATTCAAGTTGGAGGTCGTGCTCCGTTGTACATTATGCCCAGGTATAATTATCAAGCCCTGGCCATTTAGCTCTCAAGTGACCAACTAGGTGGGGTGGCCAGGTAGGTGGTCTTTAATAGTATTGGACCGTGTAAACGAACACTGCAGCTAATGTACGGACGCGCATACGTCGATTCTGCCGAGACAACCATTCTTCCTGTCAATGGATACGATGCCGGCGCCTGCACCCTCTGAGCAAAATTAGGAGAGCAATGTGTAGAACACCGAAAGCACGCTATGGAAGAACCGGCCAGCCACGACTAATGCGGGAGACAATGCCGTTATTGAGTCAGAGATGGAGGCTGGCGATCGAAACTCGGAGAAGGTCGGGCTTGATCACAGGGTAAGATAAAATTCTGCGATGTATCACTCAAATCTTGCAAATCAAACTTTTCCTTCCTTCGACCCAAAAACATACAGAGCCGCGGATCTACTGCTTGAGGCGATGGTTCGTAAGTCATAAGTATGCGATGCCGAAAAAATGCGCAAATTCAAGTCGCATTTCCTCATTGCCGTTTGCTTGGCACAGACGAAAGAGAAGGGACATGCGCTGCCAATACATGATTCAAAAATGATACGTTTATCTTGAACATGCAGCGGTATGGACAACATTATATAGCATGCCCTTAAGTCAGAGGACCAAGACCAGCGTCGCAACCAGCAGCGAATGCTTCGAGAGCGAGACCCAGCTTCGCGAAGCACTCTGTAGTAAGCTCGTGCACACCCTCCTTCAGCTGCAGACCTATGTCAGCAGACGATGAACAGGGCAGAGAGAGGGACGCGCAAATTCGGGGGTCTCGTCGTCCAAACAGTCCTGCAAAGCCTTGCGCGCCTGATACGCGTCGTTGGTGATCTAGGAGAGCATGTCAGCCACTCATTCTCATCCACTCAAATAAATCGACATACATGGGTGAAGATGGACGCGATGGCGCCCAAATCTTTGGCGATATTATTCATGGCCGTGTTGGCAGTCTCTAGAGCGGGCTTAATGACATGAAGGAACTTCTGTTCCTTCTCTTGCGCCGCATGCAAGTCAAATTCGGCGGTCGCGAGTCTCGCCTCAGCGTCTGAGAAGTCAATAAGAGCGCTGCGCAAGAACATAATAAAAGGAATAACTCGCACCAGCAATAACCTTCAAGTGCTCATAAAGCGCACCCCCACCGAGGCCGAGTGCAGCCAGCCCTGCGACCTAGTTAAACAAATGAGCCAGAGTCTGTGATAAAATTTTGACAACGTACCACCGCGACGGCAATACCGATGGGAGCCAGAATCCCCGTAGCACAGAGTGCGAGTGCTACACCTCCTCCAAAAAGTGCAGCGCCAATACCAGCTCCGGCAGCAAGACCCGTCCTCTAAATCCCACCCGTTAGCGACTGAAAATAAGAATAAGCAAGAGGATGTGCCTTTTGGGTGTATTCATCCAACTCGGACTTGATGTCCTTCACCTTTTGCTTCAAATCCACGATGTTCTGGTTCAGCGCGATGCCGACTTTTTCGATCTGGTGGCTGAGGCTGGCTTGGAACGCGCGCACGGCGAGAGCGAGGTCGGCGAATCCTTGACTGAGGAATAAGGCGGTTTTCTCGTCCTTCTCAATATCTTCGTGGGCACCACCCTCTTTGAGGTCTTCGGCCTAAAAAAATGGTGTACGATGAATGTAATATAGAACTGTTTATCGTGAAAGACCTACCGTGTCTTTGAGGAACCAGTCGAGACTTTTCAACTTGTCGGCCTTGGAGAGCTTTGGGTTTTTAAGGGCGGGTAAAATCTGCTTACGATACTCTGGAGGCCTTGATTCAGCGAGGACGAAGTATGTTTAGCGAAGGAAACCCTCACTCGTAGCGCGGAACTGGATCGTTCCAGCAAACTTGCGGGACGTGGTCAACAGCTCAGTGTATTTCTGCCAAGAGGACAAAAAGCTTTAGCAATGCTCGCAAGACATGATGTGGTGGACGAACCGCGCTCAATTTGACCCAGTCGGGTCTGTACTCCGGGATAGGCTGCTGGGTTGCGGGGTCTATGTACTTCTCGCCGTCGAACATGACGAGTGCGACGGAAACCGTGTCAAAGTTCTGCTGCAACCTCGCCACGGTAGCCGCGAGCTGCGTGAGCTTGGTGGTGAACATCTCGTCGACGACCCCGCTCTTGAAGACCTTGGTGAGTGCGTCACGCATCTCCTTGGGATCCTCACGAAGCTTGCGGGCCAAGGTGGCCTCGACGTCGTCGAGGGTGGCGCTGTAGGAGGGGGAGGATCGGCAGGTGCGGTGTCGCCGAATAAGCCCTTGAGCATGTCGAGATCGATCGGAGCAGCGATGGGAGAAGGGGATTGAGTGGACGACATGGCGAGGAATGCAGTGGGAACTGGTGAATCGGTGTTTTCTTTCGTGCAGAATTATATATATTCTCGCTGGGTACTCTTTGTATACAAACTTCGGGAATAGCATCTCGCCGGTGCTACAAAAAAAGACAATCCAGGGCAAGATCAAGGGCCTGGATTTACATCAACCCGTGAGCGTACACGGTGTTATGTTTTCTCCTGCCGGTTAGCTTAGTTCTAGACTGCCTCAGCATTCAGGAGAAAAACTTCTAACAGGGGAGCTCTCTATTTGGCTCGCGGTGTCAGAACACTGTCAATCGCAAGCAACTTGTCCGGACTCCGCACATCTTCGGTTCCCAGTTCGAAGTACTTATTCGCAGAGTGTTCTGGACTCACATCAGGTACAAACTTCTGTCGGCTTAGATTGTGCGAGCACCTGCGAGCACTCGGCATAGCGGCGGCCTATGGTCATTGGTGGCAGCACGGACGGGTAGAATCATTATTCAACACTTCCCCTGTTGAAGAGGATCGAGAGTCGTGAGTACCGAAAATGCATTGCCCTTCGAGTTAGCATCGTGCACACAAATCCTGGCTCTCAGGTTTGATTCAAAGCTCTGTGTAGAGCGAGCGGTTAAATCCAACATGGCGGTTGATGATCATGATCCAAATCATGATTTACTCCACATCAGTTCAAACCCCGGCGCATCTTTCTCAGTTTCTGCGTGTTGACATTTGACACATCGGCTTCCGCCTTTCGACGTTCCTTAGGCGAATACCTCCGCCCCAATGCTGATTGGCAGAGAGATTTCAGGAATTCTCCTGGCGCTGTTTGGCGATGGTGGTTCAACTCCAGCGTGAGAACATTCTCCTGATACATGTTAGGTATGCTTTCCGCTCAAGACGCATGTCAGAGCTACGTAAAAGATCCTAGGAACCCCGCGACCGCTTGTATAGCTGGTACCTCCGAATAAATCAAGGGGTATTCAGACCCTGATGGCTGCTTGACAGCGCCAATGCAATCCACGGAAAGTTCATCTCGCCGGATTCTCTCGTCTCTGTCCGCCCGACTCTATTAAATAAGCTAAGAATTTTCACTTCAATCCTCACTCCACCCTTGTCCACCCTCGTCCACCCGCATCAACCACTATAATCCCCAATGTCGTCTGAACCTCCCTCTTACTCTGACGGTGCATCTGGCGAGCCCAACGAGATTGTCGAAGCTATCATAGACCTTGGGAAACAGTCCAAATTTATCTCTAGCAGCTTCGACTCCCTAATTATCAAGACCGCTGGTGTCGAGACCGGCGAATTTCAGAAGGACCTGCAGTCTTGCCGAACCGTACGTTCTTTATCCGTGCTTTAGAAAATCATCCTTGTTAACAAATCGGTGTTTTTCTAGTTATACAAAGATCTTGCACAGGCAGCGGTGTTTGTCGCTCTTGACGCAAAGCTCGCTGCCCTGGATAGTAAGCTCTATGCTTTCTCCCCTCACTGGTTCCTTTCCTGACCTATTCCGCGAAAGAGTTTATCCAATACACTACACACGCCCGTACTCAGTCCACTGAGAACACGATTAAAGCGCTCAATTTTTTGGTCAAGGTGGCGTTGGGATGGCCATGATGCTAAGACCTGCTAACGTAATGACCAACCAGAAATTCCCAACCAACGTGCAGATTGTCCACAGCGACTTCACCTTCGCCGATTTTGAAGACAAAGTCAAGGCACTGACTGCAGTGCTTGAACGGAAAGTGAAGGAGACGGAGCAAAATGTCGACAAGGCCGTCCTCGAGGCTGAAGCTGTCGTCGCTGAAGCTGATGCCAATGTGGCTGCTGCAAAAGAGGCGGTATGTGTTTCATTTTTCATCGGTCTCTTCCAGAACTCACCGTAACCCTAGGCTAACAATTCCCTTGTCACATTGGTCAAGAGCGCTGTGGGACAGGGTCCCAAGCTCTGGGTGCTTGTGAACCTCGGCCCCTCCGCCGTATTTTCTTTCTTCAAGGACGCTATCAAGAACGCCGTGAGCGACATTCCCGACACCATTGCCCAAGTCAAGGAGAAGATTTTCAACCCTCAAGGCAAGATTACAGGCGGGTTGATTTCTCTTGGAGTATGTCTATACTTTCTGAAGGCCTCGATACAGATGCCATAAAGAAGCGCACTGCTGCCCAGGATAAACAGAACCAGGCTCGTCTGGTCCACAAGTTGGTCGACAAGGACCAAGCTCTGCGTCGGGAGGCCTTGGACATGCTGCGCACCCTCACGACGGATTTCCACAACATCGTTCCGAAGCTCGAGGTCTTTGCGTCCCTCTACGATCTCGTCAAGAAAGACTCCGAGGACTACCTTGCGTTGTTGAGCTCGCCTGACATCAAGGTGAGTCATTCCTTCCATTTCGTATCATTCAACCAATCATCGAATTGACAGGTTGAGGCCAAGAAAGAGGAGTGCATGAAGCGTATTGCCGCATCCATTCAGCTCTTCGGCGCGTTGGCAGATGGTATCGCCAAGTTCGCTGCTTGATGCACCTTGGCGTATCAGGTTCTTTACACGTACGAATACTGCCTTGTATCCTTGTGAATCAATCGGGACGTAAATTAGGAGATAGAAAAAGGAATCCATGCAGCGAGAGCTTTTTGGATACTCTGCTTCTGGATCTTCTTGTTACCGCGGCCCTTTGGAATGATCAAAATCGGAATCCGGATTAGCAAACAATTGCTTGCTGGGATATGCGAGGGCTGCCGGTAGTAAGTCTCTGAAATGAAGGCCATGAAATTCCAGGACGCCACAACACCGGGATCCTTCTGAACTTTTCGACGGCTCCCCTCAAACTCTGCATACCCAGGAAGAGTTTTCATTTCGGCTATCAGCTACTCGACGCCAGCATTTCTCTCAACTTCCTTGTCGGCTTTGTTGGCCGTACGTTTCCGAGCATGGTCAAGAGGCTTCGCATTGGGATCTTTAGTATCAAATCTGGGTTGAAGCTGTGTATTGGTCTGCTTCCCTTGACCGTGAATTGGAGCGACATGGAAATAGGTGTCCTCTGCCTGCCAAGAAATCAATGGATCTTTGGGAGATCCAAATAAAGGAGGTACGTACATGATCAAAGAAAATTTCACGACAACCGGAGCTGGGGATGACAGCTAATTGCGGCTGTGGCTGAACCTCATCCAAGAGGGCATCATCCGTCACCTTTGCAAAATATATTCGGTGGTCGGGATATTCAGGATCCCGGATTGCCATTTGACGGAGCCTAATCAAAACTCAATATCTTAGCAAAGCGGGAGGTGAATGGAACTCAATTTTACGTGCCCGTAAGCGCTGCATTACTGGATTTCAGTTCTCCTAAAAGATCTCGCAGGTGCTCGCCACTCGCCCGGGCCACACCGTGAGGTATCTCCTGCGATATCCTGATGGGTTTTTGGAGACCACGAGAATCTTCGATGAGTAATTTGACCCATCGCGTCTCAGGTTCGGGAGTCTACAGTCTGAATTGATGGTAAATTTTGTTGCAAAGCGTAGGAACTTGCCTCTGAATGACGAGAAGCTCGAGGGGAATCCATATATTCCCCACCGCCCCCTTCCGAGATTTTGGGATCCATGGTTGTTCAAGACTTGGGGGTAATGGCCGTGGCACGGCCCGGCAAACTCGTACTTTAGTACTTTTTTTTCTTTCTTTCGTCGTACCAAAGAATGTAGAGAGTGTGGTGGCATGTGGCTCACATAGTACCCCTATAAAATTTGCCACTCGACGTCGATGCCTCCGTCTGCTCCATGGGTAGAGGAGTTCACTCTGCCCGGGCTGAACCAAACCCTAGGAGCGGATCGTTTGATCAAGGAGGTGCAGCTGAAAATGTAAGTCTAGATTCCACCCTGCCGGTCCTGGCAGTGCAGAATGAGACTCTAACTGACTGATTATTGGGCACAGAATAAATAAAACAACCACAAAGGAGCTGCAGGCATACCTTGGAAGCTACGGCCTTCCCATTTCGGGTCCGAACAAGGGTGTGCTGGTAGACCGCTTGCGCACTTACGCAAATGATCGAGAGCAGGGGATTGGGCGGAAAAAAACATATTCAGAATATTACATTGTTTCTTACTGCGATTTAGACTCTTCCAGCCCCGGGTTAAGCGCAGCCGAGGTGATTTGTCGGGTTCCAGACTCAATACGCACTCGGGAAAGCGAATTGTGTCTCAATTTGGGCAGATCGAGCCCGAGACCGAATATCCGAGCAAACGTGTCGCAGTGCGTGGTCAGAGAGATAAATAATGATGAAATCATGACCAACAATGATGTAACATTATTATTTGTAACACTACCTCAGCCTTTTCGTGATAAATTACACCACTCCAAGTTGTTTGCAGCTTTTACACACAGGTTGGGTCAACTAGGCCGGAATTTACACACCTCATCTATTTTAAAATTACACAGGTCCCGACATGCCTGGAAAAAATACACAACCTTGTGCATCGCTCAGAAAATACACAGGTTCATATAGCAGGAAAACTGCATACCTTCAACAGTCAGAATAAATTGTACCGCTCAATGTTCTCTTCAAATACACAGGTATTCACCTCTAAAAAATGAGTGTACGCCTTCCAGAAATGCACGGGTCCGTAGAACTTGTATCCCGCTTTGGCTTCCCGGAATAGGATCAAAGGATCACTCGGCTAAATCAGAGGTTAAGTCAGAGTAGCGTAGCACAGCGTAGCACGGGATCTTCAGCGTCGTTCATGTCTGGTCTCTGCTTTTTTGCACCCGAAGCTACTCATCAAAGGCGTGACAAAATTCGTTAAATCGACATGCAGATTTAGCTGAAGCCCCCGGAGGAGGATCAGGAGAGTGTTGTCCTTGAAGAGTACCAGTAGAGGGCAAGCTATGGGCTTGACGGTTAGGAAACAGAGAAGCGAGATCAACGATGATGGAGACGGCGCAGGATCGAAACTGATCGTGACACCAAGGATGAACGTACATAATATCTCAAGTACAGCAGGGAGAACCCATCTACCACCAAAAAATTAGGGAGCACGGTGTGAAGGTATAGGCGACTGCGAGGCAGCCAGCATTCGCGGTGTCTAAACCCTTCACCTTCAAGACCTTGTTTTCCCAGTCCAAGTGAGAATTCGAAAGGATCAAAATTACTAGTCAAATAACTCATGTTTGATACTCGACCCCCGGGGCGCTATTATATTTTCTTATCCCTGCACTGCACCCGTCTCTTACTGTACTGTATTATTACATTCGATTTGACCGGGGGGGTGATGTGTGACCCGAAATACCGATTCGACCATTCGACCACGGCCAACATGTGGCGTGACGGAACCGAAAAATTCGACCACCGGTACAATTTTTTTTGATTTCACACGTCGCGGACATGATTTTGGATGGACCGTGTCTAAAATTACATTCGACCACCCCCGAGGTGGTATGTGACAAACTACCAAAGTTCGCCATCGACCAAGGAGGAGTGGAGCGTGATGGTCGAATTGAATGTAATAGTACAGTACATGAAGACAAATTTCCATCACACCCTTTCTGTGGCTACAGTGCACCACACAGGAGTAGTAATTCCCCTATGCTGCTAAGGAAGCACTGTCAAAAAGGGAAGTCAGATCCCCAGACGATCAGGAAAGAAGTTTAAGTTGTGGTGCATATTTGGACCAATTGAAATGAGGTGTGCAGTTTATTCAAACTGGAAGGTGCGCAAAAACCCTGAATCTGTGAGGCCGTGTTTTTTTGGAATGTTCCGTACCTGTGCATTTTCCGGCCGAAGTTGAACCTGTGCAATTTGGCGGGGAATTCTCAGCAGTGTGAAATTTTCAATTCCTGCAGGTGCATATTTTCCACCATTGGACACCTGTGTAAAACTGAAAAAGCACCTGTACAATTTTGCGAAACACCTATGTAAATTTCTCCGAAATTACTCGTATATTAAGCAGATGCTTCGTATCAGATTGCACCTGTTTGCACTGTTTCGATAATACCCCATTCGTTTTCTCACCTGACCCTCTCTATCATTATCTAGACGCCCAGGCGCTCGGGTATTTTCAAGTTCGCCGATCAAACCCTTAAGCTCCGCTCAAAAGGCGGGCTATCTGTTACATCGCTTCTTCTGTTCCACCCCCATCATCTCTGCCTTCCCAGTACTGTGTCGCCGCCTCCGTTCCCCCATTTTCTCGTGCGCTACCTAAGCCTCACCGCGGTTACTTACGCTCTGGACCTCCAAAATTCCGCGGACCTCAAACGCACTACAAGCCTCACGTGTTTACCTCGTGCCAGCTTCGTGACGCCTCAATACATCGATCAAGTCCTCTACTATCTAAGAGATTTTGATATCCAAACCGTTCTATCGAGCCTTGCACGTTCGCGTCCTGGAGGCTTCCAGGAGCTCCCAAAATTCCGCAGAACCTCTTAGCTTCGAGGCCGCTGAAACGCTGAATCTTCCTCGTCTGTACTCTCCCCTTTTGTTTCGCCATGCATTGATTTGAGGGAATTCGTCGATGGTTCATCTCTTTGTCCCTCGTCATGCAGTGCAACTTCGTCATTGCCTTCGTCATCTCGTGCTGCATGCGCATCTATCACCTCCTGCGAGAACAGAGACTGACCCGATTTGACAATGACCATCGCGATCTCTGCCGTGCCCGTCCCCGCCTCAGATGAGAGTAACTCTCTGCCCATCTTCGACCGTATCCCCGTACGCTGTTCCTCACCCTGCACATCCCATCCGATCCTAACCTATCCATTATAGGAGATCGCCCGCGCACCGGAGCCAGAGTCTGGCTGCAAGATGTATGCGTGCATCTAATTCATGTGTAGTAAGCTTCAGACTCTCTCCAAGATCTCCCCCATCTCACCTTCCGGCTTAAGATACCCAAAACGAGCCGCCGCTCATTCACTATATCACCAGAACTCACGACCACCGTTGTCAATTTCAAGGGTGCGTGGGCTTTATCAGCATTGTCGGAGTACTCTATTTGCTACCATGCCCATGCGAACAAATAGTCTCTTCGCCCTCGGACAATGGTGCTGACTAGGCTTCATCATTCACAACACACGTTTCTGGTTAGTGCAGGTATACCGTCGCTAGCTCATCGTGAGGCCCACCGCTGACCGTTTGCAGCCTCCCCCAGAGATAATATCCGCCGTGAGATATGCTGACTCTCAATGTGCGGGCACCGTGCAAACGACTGTATGTTCAGCGCTGATACAGGAACTAAAGGTACATGTCGCTGCATCATAATTGTCCCGTGTGCTTCTGACCGTGTTGTCCAGCTCGCAGAGCTTTTGGATGATCGTCCATTCGACGTCGTACACACTTGATTGTGAGACCGGCGAGCGCGCCGACAAAAACGCGACCCGCCATACCGGCAGTACGCCCTTCGTTATACACAAGCCTCCAAATGCTGATTTCACTGTACAGCTTTGCGCCCATCGACGACGCTGTCTCGAAGATCGTAAGGTTCGCAGCTGTGGCGGTCCGGCGTAATCGAGCCGAAAGGCTTTAACCACACTGTTGGTTCGCCATACACCTGTGCAGCTAACAGATGTCTGTACCGATCCGGAATTTGTTCACTGGATGCCGATTTACATACAGTTACTTGGCTAGGAGAGTTTACGACTTTGCCGTTGCTATGTACATGGCTTCTGTCATTCAATTATATTTAACTAGCAGTTTGCCCGTGCTATGCTACGGGAGCAGTAACTTCATCTCGACAATGAAGAAATATCTGCATCCCGGAACTTCATTGCATTCAGATTATCTTTGAGCATGCCGGATAGATTGTACGACTGTGCCTCCCGATCCCCCGTTTGTTACCCAGGTATTCAAAATTATGCGCCTTCATCCTGCCAGTCCCACTACAATTCAACATTGCCTTTGTCATAACACTCTGTGGTATTCATCTTCCCCAGCTTTCGCAAAAACTATGCTCGCCCGGCTATCTCGGCCTAGATTACTGCTTGTCAAATTCCTTTCAAATCCCGTCTTCACTTGAAAACTTTACCCGTACCTTCACCTGTCTTTCATTCTGCTGAAATCCCAGCCTTCCTGCTGTCAATATTGCCTGCATGTCAAACTTCCACCTTCATCTTCAAAATCAGTTGGTTCAAAAATTTAATGACATTTTTGCCTTGATCTTTCCTCGTGGAAGTCAGCCCTTATTCTGGGTACCAGTCCCTCCTCCACAATTAGAAACATCTCATGTTATGTTGACCTTTAGCTCAGCCTTCATATTTCTCTCCATGCAGCCTGCATCACGAACTCGGTCTTGACTGGTCGCCTCGTTTGCTTGCCGTTCACACGGAAATCTTTAACCTTTGTCGTCCGAAAGAGTTGAGTTGATGCTGTTGCCATAATTCTGCTGTGATTTCTGTAACCTATATCCTATAGTATGTAACAGACCACGAGGTCCATCGAGGTGTTCAACATCGTATGTAGCAGTTTATAAATAGCAATCCAACAGTTGGGTGGAGAATTGGCCATTTCGGTGGAGCAGTGGGGCAAATGACATCATTCGGAGCTCGATGCGAGCTTGTCCAGTGACCAGTAGCCAATCAAATTGTGTGGCAGAGCCAAACGATGTTCGATTCTTATATAGATTCTACCATGTTTTGTAGAAGTCCCATTCTCTAATTAAAATTTTCATCAAATCTGTCCGGTAAATCTGCATGAGCTATGCTTCATGAAGTGCAAAAGTAGGGAAGAGCCGGAGCGAAGCGACGGCATATCTTGTGGGCAATAATGATGTTACACTATTACCCCCCCATATGGTCGAATCGGTACTGTACCAAGTTGTATGACTGAAACGGCCCAGCCTGTATTCCGCCTTGAAACGCTGAAATACCTGCCTTTTATGGTAATTGTTGGGCCATCAGTTTCCATAAAAGGCAGATTTATCAGCAAAAATGGGCCTCCGTTACGCGTTACATTTCACTCATACAACCAGGTACGGTAATTTGATTCACGTGTCGCTCCCCTGGTCAGATTGAATGAAAAAATACAGTATATCCGCGGTCAAGCGCTCACGACCTGGCTCTACGATCTGGAGGAGATCCACAAGCACCTGATAAGCCCTGGTAACCTCACTAGTTAGGCCGGGTGTTATGGGTGCCTTGGCTGGCCTAGCTAGGGTCCGTTAAGGTCGTGTAGGGCTATTTGCAATAAACCTTGCAATAGCTCCTATATTCCTGATGGAAAATCCTTCCAATGGCTGCAATACCGCAGGCCTAGTGACTTAGAGATATTCGGGCGAGTCCCGCCACATGAATCTGTGATCGCTGTGATGGCGGTCATGATTGTTGTGTCCCGCCCTCGCCGCCGATGTCGGCGATGAAAAATCCCGATAAAAACACGAAAAAAATAGTCATTAAATAGAGAAAAAGAACGTGATCTCGGCACGCCCCGAGCGCCATCACACGCCCGCCGCGCCCGCTCGGCGCGGGTCATTGCGTTCCCACCCTGTGCATGCCAAACAGTGCAGGTAAAAACACGAATAAATAGTCATTAAATAGAGAAAAAAAAGATGATCTCGGGACACCCCGAGCGCCATCATGCGCCGCTCGGCGGGGCCATTGCGCCGCCCACCCGCCCTCTGTACGCCACCCAGTCCAAATGAAAACATGAATAAATTGTCATTAAAAAGAGACAAAAAAAATGATCTCGGGACACCCCGAGCACCATCACGTGCCCACCGCGCCCGCTCGGCACGGGCCGTCGGGCCGCCTTCCTGCCCCGTGCGCGTCAGCCAGCGCACATAAAATCACGAATAAATAGTCATTAAAAAGAGAGAAAAAAACTGAGCTCGGGACACCCCGAGCGCCATCACGTGCCGCTCGGCTATTTCATTTTCTGTCCTTAACCTACTGCTCAACTTTTTTTCTCTAACTGTTATCCAAGCCATGGTCCATCCTCTCAAAAACTGGCAGAGGCCCGACCTTCAAGGGGGCTACTGTAGAAAATGTTTTCCACTCCTCCGGGCTGGTGGCCTGACACTCATCGGACATTCGGCCGACGAGGACTTCAAACTTTCACGATGGGAAACAGAATGAAATGTCAAGAAAAAAAAATCTATTAATCATTAGAAGTGTCTGTAGCATGGCTATCTACAGTAAGATACATGGTGATGCATCCACCAATTCTCTGTCTCCAGTGCCTGCGTCACGGTGTTCTCATCCAGAGTCAGCCATCAAGCGGGTTCATCTGAGCCACTAAAAAGGGATGGACTGAGAATCCAGAAGTGCAATAGGAGGGATAGTGGGGAATGGAAAGATAGAGAGAGGATGATCACACACAATTGGTGAACCATGACAGCGATTGGAAGTGCTCGTGCACGAGCAGCTCATCTGTCAGTGTCACAATTTTCTGCAAAGACATTGGAAAAAACGAAGATGAGGGGGCAGTGAGGGGGCAGACGTGGCTTGTCAAGTGCCAGGGATGGCTCTCAAATCCGGTGTTTTACAGCTCATCACATGGAAAGAGTAGAGAACAGATGCTGGGCAATCATACGTGGTATGTCAAGTGCCAAGGTCAGCTCTCAAGTCCGGTGGTCTACAGACATCCCAAAAGAGAGATTGGAAGGCTGAATTGCCTTAAGAGATGGCAGTGTGAGCACTGTGAAGATTTTGGACTCAAGGGCGGGTTTGAAGATGAGGAAGGATGAAGGGAGAGAGCAAGAGAGAGCCGAGCAAATGTGCCACAACAGTGATGTATGGAGGCACGTGATGTGGCTCAACGCGTTGCTACTGGTGTTCCCGCAACAATTCTGGACTTGCTTCTTTGATTCTGAACCTCCTGCCTCAATTCACAGGACCATCCAGGAAAGTGGTCATTATCCAATTTAAAAATATATTTGGTATCATGTGTGATGTCAGAGGCATGCAACCATCAAACACTGGTGTGCAGGGCAGGCATCGGGGCGCATTCAGGTGTGTTGGGTATTCCTTGCTTCTGCCCCTTTTTATGGTATTTTACAGTAACATGAATTTACGTGCAGTGCTAGACATGCAGAATAGCGGGTAGGCAGCAGTGTGATGGCCTGCGCCAACCAGGCATGGCAGGCGCATGAGGTGCTCAGTGTGTCCCGAGATCTGTTTTTTTGTCTCTTTTAATGACAATTTATTCATGTTTTTATTTGCACTGGTTGGCGTACAGAGGGCGGGCAGGCGGCGCAATGGCCCCACCGAGCGGCGCGTGATGGCGCTCGGGGTGTCCTGCCATCGGATTTTTTTTCTCTTTTTAATGAGTATTTATTAGTGATTTTATGTGCACTGGCTGGCGTGCAGAGGGTGGGCAGGCAGCATGATGGCCCGTGCCGAGCGGGTGCGGCGGGCGCGTGATGGCGCTCGGGGTGTCCCGAGCTCAGTTTTTTTCTCTCTTTTTAATGACTATTTATTCCTGGTTTTATGTGCGCTGGCTGACGCGCACAGGGCGGGAAGGCGGCCCGACGGCCCGCGCCGAGCGGGCGCGGTGGGCACGTGATGGTGCTCGGGGTGTCCCGAGATCAGTTTTTTTGTCTCTTTTTAATGATAGTTTATTCATGTTTTTATTTGGACTGGGTGACGTACAGAGGGTGGGTGGGCGGCGCAATGGCCCCGCCGAGCGGCGCATGATGGCGCTCGGGGTGTCCCGAGATCACCTTTTTTTCTCTATTTAATGACTATTTATTCGTGTTTTTACCTGCACTGTTTGGCATGCACAGGGCAGGAAGCGGTGCAATGACCTGCGCCGAGCGGGTGCGGCGGGCGCATGATGGCGCTCGGGGCGTGCCGAGCTCACGTTCTTTTTCTCTATTTAATGACTATTTTTTTCGTGTTTTTATCGGCGGGACTCGCCCGAATATCTCTAAGTCACTAGGCCTGCGGTATTGCAGCCATTGGAAGGATTTTCCATCAGGAATATAGGAGCTATTGCAAGGTTTATTGCAAATAGCCCTACACGACCTTAACGGACTCTAACTAGGCCAGCCAAGGCGCCCACAACACCCGGCCTAACTAGTGAGGTTACCAGGGCTTATCAGGTGTCCACAAGTGGACATCGGAGGATTCGACTCTAGCCGTGTCCCTCCCGGATGAGGGCTTTCCAATAGGTATGATCTGTTCCGAGTGTTAAACAGTCAAAACAGAACGGAGAGTAGAAGTGAGTCTAAAAAAGGATATTTTTAGAACATATAATGAACTCGTTTAATTGCACTACCTGCACGCCATAGTATTTATATTCTGAATGTGTGACCGCAATGCCCGTCAACCTCAACGCAAAGTTGAGGTAACCAACGATACATTTTCTGTACTCACTCTAATACCTCATAGCTTCACTTGACCTCTAGCTGTTGCATTACATTTCAATGCAACAGTTGGCGGTGAGTGATCTTGGATGTTGTGCTTCTAATTACCCGCAGGCTGACCACAATTCCATTCAATGAGTCTGCATTCCTTTGTCCGCCTCTAAACGGGACTGATCATCTCTCTGCACTGTGGTGCATTCCGATTTCACATTCTGCCGGAGTCTCTGACCAACCTTCACCTCCAGTTTGCAATGCTGTGGTTGCATTGCCACTCTGTACGAACCAAGGTTGGTCATGCCCTTTAACATCCGCAGTCATCTCAGTTGTCTCCTTCTGATCGTCTGCTTTGAATGTAGCACTCGTGTCCGGATCACGTTTGAATGTAAGTAATCCTTTCCCAATCCCTTCACTGAATTCATTCTAGCCTGCACATTCAACCGTAGTTACCTGTGTTCTCTATCCTCTCGCCAGTATCTCACGAGGCTCAATTCCAAGTTGCAATTGGACTTTGTATTGCTCCGAGGTACGCGGTCCTGTGCTCCATTTGACTTGATTTGCCCGGTGCCCGTCAATGGCGGCTCATCGGAGGGCACGTTTAATCACTATTTGAGCACTCTGAGCCCCAGAGCATCCCCCACTTTGCTCAGGGTTATATTTATGGCCACCTCGCACGACTCGACATGCACGAATTTGTAGCCCCCCTTTGCGCGAGTCCTGTAGTGTCCCTTTGCGCAGACCAACTGATTTCTCTTCAGTTTCCGATATCCAAGCCTCGAACGATGCCTTGACTTGCGCTCGCTGTTAAGTCCCCATTGAGAGACCCTAACTTGGGGGTGATGGGCCGCGGCACGGCCCGGCAAACTGGCACATATGTACTTTTTTCTTTCTCTTACCATCTTATGTATCATCTCAAAGCAGGCTCTTTAACAACTTAGGTGTGCATTCAACCGGAACCCTGAGCTGTAGCCGAAATATGTGTAGAGTGCCGTTGATGGCCGATGTTGTTCCCAAGGGCCGCCTCACCGTAAATACCCTCGGCATGATCCACGGCATTGATCGGCAAAGTCCTACAATTTCTCGGTTGCAGTACACAAGGCCTCCGATTCAAACCGCATGTTTCTTAGAACAAGGGTCAAATTGCATTATGATTTGCTACTCCGCAAGCTACGCATACAGATGATACTTCGCCGGGGCGGTGGCTGTAATTCACGAAAGCTCTCATTGTCGCGTACCACTCCTCATCTGGAGAAGTCGGTATGAATTTGGGAACGGCCAATCCCTTCCCAAGACTTGACCAAGGCAGAGAAAGATTCACCCAAGCCGCATCGGACGTCTTCCGCAAAGTTGCGGGACAGCTCAGAGCGACACCGCATGTGTGACTCTTTCTGTACGCGTAATTCCACACGAAAGCTCGTTCCAACGTTCTACACATCATCCTCCAAGTTTTGACATGGCTTGGTAAGTTCGGGTCTATGACGAGATGACGCGGCGTTGTGATGAGGACCCCCTCGTTCAAGAGTTCGATGTACGGGTGCCTAACCCCGTTCGCGTCGCAAAATCCCAGGTTGAGTACAATTCCTGCCACACGATGAGAGCGGCATCCAATAACGGGAATCCTGTACTCTCCTCTCCACATTGTGTGGATGGAGAAAAGGCTGCCAGCCGCATCGACCAAGCCATTGTCCGTGAATCCGCCTGCCAAGCGAAGGAATTCCCGGACCAAATCTGAGTGCCAATCTGTTGTGTAAAAGTCAAATATAAGCTTTCTCGCGCATGTGGTCGTTCGGAGCGCCGGAGGTATGAGGAAGCCACTGACCAGTGCTGTTGTTGCTATAGCTAGTGATAGGAGGTGGATCTCTGCGAAGATCAGGCATGAGGCTGCGAAGGCCACAGATATGTCGTGACGGATCAGCTCCGCGGATGCGGCTCAGAGATCGCGGCAAGTCCTTGTGAATGCTACTCCGAGTCGGTCCTTCAGACCCAGTGAAGCCGTGACACGCAAAACAAATTCTCTAGGCATCATAGAGAGAAGGCTCAAGCCATCGCCCATACCTGCAGCTCCCATTAGTCCAAGTCAGACAAAAGCCGCATCGGTTACCTTCATCCACCAGCGTGTCTTTAACGTATCGAAGGATTTTCCGCCCGCATTTTTCGTTGGCCAGCGCCAGTTCGAACAGGGTATAGGCGTGGAGTTGAGAAAGGAGTTCGGCTAGTTGCAGTTTATCGTTACTGCAGGGCACAATTCTGAGAAAATGGCGTAAGTCTGTGTCCAGCATTGAGAGTATGCTCCTGAGTAAATGCGATCAGACACATGAGGGGCCAGGGTTTGTCATATCGGACCTTTGCGCGTGACAGGTCTCATGCGGGGAGCGTTGTGCGGATGGTCCTATCTGAAACATACACAATTATCTGGCAGTTCCTCGCCTTAAGTTCCAGCCCCGGTTTACCAGGAGCATGTATTTAGGCGCCGTTAACCAAAATATTCACACAGTCTGCTCGAATCTATATCTATCTATCTATATAAGAATTGAACGTCGTTTGGGTCTGCCACACAATTTGATTGGCTACTGATCACTGGACAAGCTCGCACCGAGCTCCAAATGATGACATTTACCCCACTGCTCCATCGAGACGGCCGATTCTCCACCCAACTGTTGGATTGCTATTTATAAACTGCTGCGATGTTAAACACCTCGATGGACCTCGAATTCCTGTCAAAATTCAGCAGAAGGGCCTGGGCTGGAATATGGTCTGCTACATACTATAGGATATAGGTCAAGGGGGCCCAAAGATAAGAAAATATGATATGACCTACAATTTTTTTCCTCTGGCAGTCTCGTAGCCCTCCCTACCCTACGTAAGCAACGCGTGATGTGAAAATTGCCTTTTTGGGCCATGCCGGTTACCGAAGCCGGTTAGCACAAAATAGTACGCTGTACACGGGGAGTGCTGTGCATTTTTTTATCAATATTCACAGAGAAGCTTGAGCTCATAGGAAGTAGTTTCTCGCATTGAGATCATAACGAGGATGTTGAATGTTCAGGTCAGAATAGAAATACATTATATTGATTGTGTTCCACCGATTCGCGCCAATGAATCGAAAATTGGATTTAATCAACTACTATCCTTTCTCCTCGACAGCTGTATTTAATCCTTTTTCTCTGCCTCAGCAGCATGTGCAATCAAGATCCGAGCGGAGCCAAATATTTCCTCCAGCCGATCCGTGCCCATTCGCAGCATCATTATTGCGTTGGAAAGTTCATCTGCGGTCGAGCCAATATATGCTTGCTGGCCGGCCCGGGCTGCATCCTGGACTGAAGGGAATGCCCTGTGGACGAGGCTCTTTAATTCAGCAGGCGTGAGATCCTGGAGAATGAAAATAGCGTGCTTGCCGTCGCTTCTCTGTGCTTGGATCACTGGACCCCATGTAACACGACCCGAATTGGATGTGGGGTGCTCCCAAACCATTTTCCGAACTCCGGGAAGCAACTAAGAATATCTGCGGGGTCCCAGAACCTTCCAGGAGGTCTCCAACCTTCTCAAAAAAAGTGGTGCGCAATTTTTTTTCGCCGGGGGCTGGGTACCTCCCCTCCCTCTACCCCATATGGCATATCCTTATCTTTGGGCCCCCTTGATATAGGTTACAGAAATCACAGCAGAATTATGGCAGCAGCATCAACTCAACCCTTTCGGATGACAAAGGTTACTAAAGATTTCCGTGTGAACGGCAAGCAAACGAGGCGACCAGTCAAGACCGAGTTCATGATGCAGGCTGCATGGAGAGAAATATGAAGGCTGAGTTAAAGGTCAATATAACATAAGATGTTTTTAATTGTGGAGGAGGGATTGGTACCCAGAATAAAGGCTGACTTCCACGAGGAAAGATCAAGGCAAGAATGTAATTAAAATTTTGAACCAACTGATTTTGAAGATGAGGGTAGAAGTTTGACATGCAGGCAATATTGACAGCAGGAGGGCAGGGATTTCAGCAGAATGAAAGACAGGTGAAGGTAGGGGTACAGTTTTCGAGTGAAGACGGGATTTGAAAGGAATTTGACAAGCAGTAATCTAGGCCGGGATAGCCGGGCGAGCATAGTTTTCGCGAAAGCTGGGGAAGATGAATACCACGGAGTGTTATGACAAAGGCAATGTTGAATGTAAGTGTGACTGGCGGTGCATAATTTTGAATACATGAGTAACAAACGGGGGATCAGGAGGCACAGTCGTAGAATCTATCCGGCATGCTCAAAGATAATCTGAATGCTATGAAGTTCAGGGATGCAGGAATTTCCTCATTGTCAAGATGAAGTTACCGCTCCCGTAGCGTAGCACGGGCAAACTGCTAGTAACTTATAAGTAAAGCAGTCGGACAATGTTGTTAGAGTCGATCTGTAAGTGCTGCTTCTTACTTCCGCGCTTTCAGTATATAGAAGCTTTCAACGTCCATGTTTCTGCCATCCAAGACTGTAAGCAAAACCGTCGCAAACAGGGCGCGTCCAACAGCGATAGGAATGTCTACGTCTGTATTGAGTACAAACTCATTATCGGCTGGATATAATCAGCAATGTGATACATGGAAGTAGCCTTGAGCTCACGGATGTCTGAATCCATGTGTTGCAATTCGAGCGTGCGAGCGATGTTGGCCAACTTCTCATTGTAAGCTACGCATATATCTCGACCTGCAGAAATCATAAGTGCGCCGGAGTAAGCCGGATGTGCGAGGAGAAGCGAATGCAGAAGCCGAAACGTCCGAGAGCGAAGATGAGAGCGGAGTGGAGGGTGCGGGGGACTGCGGACTAGGTGTGCAACGTGCGGAATCTTCGCCATTCCATGAGCTTATACGAGAGCGAAGGTTTGAACCTGCGATACAATGTGGAACGAAAAAGCCGTAAATTGCCCTCAGCATTACATCTGCAAAGGCCGGCGCGGATTTCTGTGGTGACGAGCAGGCAACGAACTAAGTCGGCGGGATCGCTACAATGCGAACGCACAGTGGGATGAGTCGGGATGTGAAGCGGCGGGTAGCGTCGGCTGCCTGCTGTGACGAAACAAGGTGCGTAATTTGCTCTACAGCGTTGATAAGCGAGACGATGGCCATGGACGGGACTGCGTTGATGTGCTCACGCCGCATCTAACTGTGTGAGCTGATAAGAAGAATATCAAGCCCAGCGCTCCGACGGCAGCAAGACTGATGTGCAAGGGAGTCAACCCATGCTCATTGCTCAGTACTCATCAGCAGGCGGGAACGGGAACAGATGCGGGGACCTCAGGGGATGGAAGCGCAGGCGGGGGCAATCGCCTACACATCATGGAGCGCCGCACTGATTATATGTGTTACTTGGGGTGATGGCCATGGCACAGCCCGGCAAACTCGTACTTATGTCCTTTTTTTCCAGGGTGGACCTTCTGGATCTTTAAGTGTAGAATATGTCGGTGCTTTCGACCCTTGCACCTTCTCATGTAATTTGGCTGATATTTCACCGAGTCCGTTTGTGAGTTGGAAATGCCGGGGTTTTTAGGAGGCCGGCAGTGTGATCGGCGGCCTGATGATCTGGCGGAGCTTCAATGGGCAAAGCATAGGGGCAGATCGATAGGTACAAAAAACACCAGCACACCAGGTTTCTCTCTTGCCTCCAGTAATCATACAGTTGGTTATAATGCGACCGCTCTCCGTTACGGGTACATACCGAAAACCTTCTCAAGAATGAAGTGTTGTCTCTGTCGAACACGGAGGTCCAAAGCCGGCTGGGGGCAGGGCGGGGCGGGCGGGGTGCCAATTGCGAAGTTTTGGAAGTCCGCGGGATACTCCGATGTTCTCCGTTGTTTGTGCTTCTGCTATATCTTGTCTTGCACGGACGGCAGCAGAGGCAGTGCAGCGGTGCAGAAGCATGATAAGCCTTCTTTCTGCTGCGCAAACACGAACCACAAGCTCATATGCGCCTGGCCTCATAGAATTGATTTGAACGACGGTTTGCGATGGCCACTGCCATGCGCTGTACTAGTCCTTTGGTTACCGCGCCTGATAACCGGTATCCTGCGTTATTATATAAGCACCCCTTTTGGGAACTCACGTGCCCACGACCAAGGTAATTAGCATGCGCGTAACACGGGCGTTCGATGCAATTTCACGCGTCTACACGCGTCAAATGAGTCTATTAAATCTTAGACCTGATTTCCTTCCCCACAAGAGTCGAAATGCCCACAGCATCCCCCACCCCAGCTTCCATGCCGTACAAGGCGGCAGGCTCGGCGTGCGTGGATCATTAACGGAAATATCTCTGTGATGAAACAGGACCTCCAGAAAGGCGCCCAGAGAACGAAAGTCCTTGGTTATTAAATTAATGACGGTGTCAGCCTTCTTCAATTGCGTCTTTTCGCTGCCTGTAGCCTCGGCTGGGTAGAGGGCGTGGGAGGCGGTGGAAGCGACAGTTGACGAGGGGGCGGTCCAGGGTGAGCAGGGGTCGCCCGAGGTGCTAGGAAGGCATAGAACACAAAAGGGTCCAAAGGAGGCATGGCACAGAGGAAATGGCGCGTCGGGGAATCCGATAACGCGTTGAAAGATGTCCCCTCGCGTGCTAATTAATCAATTATTTGGTCGTGCATCTCCCATCATTACATAATAAAGCAGGATACCGGGTATCAAGCGCGGTAACTAACAGACTTTATCGAGCGAGGAACGAGCTAGAAACGATAAAGTGTCTGTCAAGAGAGACTAGCGCTGTACCGGGTTGGGAGGTAGATGTGGCGACGAAGTCAAAGGTCACCGAGGAACATGCCAGCAGAGTTTTGGGTTTAAGAAAAGGTGAATTTCTGAGAGAATTTCCGGCAATTGTGGGATGGCGCTAGAAGGCAAGCGCAAAATCACAAGTCCGCAATCGTGATGAAAGGATCGCATCAGTCTTCGGCACCTATCGGCACATTGACATTTGCGTCTTTTACCGTGACCACACTTCAAGCAGGTTCCGCTTGGGCTCTGCATTTTAGGCTACCGACTCATACCAGTGCCCCCCGAATCTGGCTACGACAACCATCTACCACAAGTCTTTACCAATCTCATTTGTTACCCAATGAGCATTAAACCTATCCACAGGATCATGTCCGGCGAGGTGGTCATTGACCTCCAGACGGCGGTTAAGGAGTTGGTGGAGAACAGTCTCGATGCAGATGCCACCAATCTTCGTGCGTTTTCGACTTGTGGTAAACTTGCAGAGACTTTGACTTGCACGCGTACACCAGAAGTGCATTTTAAGCAATACGGCTTGCCAGCAATCGAGGTCATCGACAACGGCGGAGGGATCTCCGAGGAGAACTACGATGGATTGGGTGCGTTCTCCCCCTCGGTTTATATGCCCAGCCAGTGAGATGCCACCTGATGGCCCTGAAGAACCACGCATCCAAGCTCTAGTTCGCCGATTTGACTACGGTGACCACCTTCGGCTTTCATGGGGCGGTGCTCTCGTCTCTATATGTTTTGTGCAAGTCAATTGTGGTATCCATCACAACTCAGCCCCCGATGGCCGCCACTTTGGAGACGGAATTGAGTGGCAAAATACGCCACAAAGGAAACGTTGCCCGGGAGGCACATCTTTTCATGGCTCTAAGATTCCTATTCTGACCCGACTGACAGCGCAGGACGGCGATTACACTGAAGAACCTCTTCAGCACTCTCCCCGTGTGTCGCAAAAAGTTTGAAAGGAACACGAAACACGGGTTCGGGAAATTACTGATGCTGCAAATATTTACACCCTTTGTCCCTGGTCGAGTTGCGCAGGCGTGATACTCGTCGTCAGCAATCAGGCTGCCAAAGTACAGGTCCCAGTCGCAAAAGGATTTCATGGATGCTGATTCCCGCAGGCAGAAATCTGTGCAGATTTGAATGCCGAGCACTCCGTCCCTGCGTGAATCAGTATCCTCACTCTGGGGCCCGAAAGCCCTAGACAATGTCATAGACTTGGACGTGAACTTTTCCGTTAAACGGGACAAGGTAGCCCTGAAAATTCGGCCCCGACTCCGACAGCGGTCCCTTTCAAGTTGTTGTCCGCGGTCTCATATCAAAGTTTTCAGCAGACTGTGGATGGACAGGAACTGACAGCCAATTCTTCTACATCAACGGGAGACTGTGTAATCTTTTCAAGTTCTCTCCCGATCCTCTATTTTTAACGTTCAAACTAACAAGACCATTCTAGATTCAAAAAACCTTCAACCAGATATATTGATCTTCCGATGGCTCCTCGAGCAAGCGCTCCTCGGTAGCGTTGAGCCGAACCCGAAGTGCCTACAGCTAAGTCTGCGCGCCGGAGCCTCCGCACGCCGCTGGTTGGTTTTTCTAGTGCGAACAGTCAGCGTGCGCCTGCCATAGAAGTGGATGAGGACGAGTTCCAAGCGACGAAGACAAGGATGCTGGTTTGGTTTCGCCGCCGATCGGTCGGTCCGTCGATTCGAGATGATATTCGGATAGAGATGGCGATATGCAGGTAGATCCCGATGCAATGAACACTGATTCTCAATCTGCATCCGTCTCTTCACCCGCCAAGCCCGCACCTGAACCGGACGAGGACGAAATTACGCTCCTCGTACGTGGCCATGATAATTCGGAGCCCAAGCGCTCCGCTGTCATCGATCTCCGACATGTTCGAATCCTCGGAGCTTTCCGCATTCGCACTCGACACCTCTATCTCAGCGACACCTTCCCTGGAAGAAGTGGTCTCACACCCGGAAGTGGTTTGGGATATGGACGGCACGTGCGGGGACGTCTTCCTTCGGTTCGATTTGTCCAAGATCTCTGCGTCCCGCGGCGGCTGCGCCAGAACCTTGCGACTGCCTCTGCGGATAAGGCGGTCGATGCGCCACTCAAGGTCCCGCTCGACGCAGGCATCACAGACGCTGTTGTGGACGCTGCTGCCACGGCCGCACTAGCGCGAACGATTGAGAACACGGATTTCGGCGCCATGCAGATTGTGGGACAGTTCAACCTCGGGTTCATCATCACGCGCCGGCGGACCGACGAATGGATGACTTGTTCATAATCGATCAGCACGTGGCGGACGAGAAGTATTTTGAGAGGCTGCAGCAGACAACCTGCATCAAATTCCAGAAGCTCTTCCGGTGCGGGGTGCCTTTGTCTTGCTGGTATTGCAATGATGTTGGATTTGAAGGTCCCAGCTGCTGGAGCTGACGGCGCTGGAGAACATTGAGGGGTTTCGCCAGAATGGGTTTGAGATCGATCTGCAGACCGATGCGCGCCTTTCTCTCACGGCGCAACTGGTCAGTAAGGATACGGTCTTCAAGATGAAAGGTGCGCTACCCGTTATTGCGGCGTGTACTGATTCTGACTGCGTGGGAAACACTGCGTTCAGCGGGTCCCTAAACACGGCATCGTCTAGCCGAACGCACAGCCGCGGATCCCGGTCTATTTCGGTCTACCGGGCTAGATCGGTGTGATCTCGGTCTCCTAGGCACCGCCTAGAACAGCCTTCGATTAGCCGAACGAAGGTCAGTGTAAGTACCCTCGACCGACGCGTCTACCTCTGCCTCAGCGACTTTGCCGTGTTCGCGTCGAGGTGCCGCCCTCTCGCACCCTTCGAACACTTCGAGCTCTCGTAGGGAAGTGTATCCGCTGGGTTTGCCTTACACGTAATCTGATGTCCTCGTGTCTGCCTATTATGCTTCCGCTAAGTTAAACTTTGTGATTTTGCGGTGACGTGCACTCCAATGGCAATGATTGCACCAGCCTTGTGCTGCTCTCTCTTCCTGAACCCCCCACATGGATGTATCATTGAGTTGTATGAATTTTTGCTAGTATACCGTCAACAATCTGAAGTAAAAAGTGCAAGCGGCGCGCGTGCACAAAGTAGACAGCGTGGGTTGATATGGGTCTAGCCCGATCAGCCCGCCTAGACCCGTGTGGCCACGTGGCGCGGAGTTGATCTAAACACATATGGCTGTTTAGGCCCGCCGTCTCCCGCGTAGCCGCCTAAACGCAAACCGTGTTTAAAGACCCGCTGAACGCAGTGAAAGACCTGGAGGAACTCATCCACCTTATGCACGAGCAGCCCGCAGGCCTCAGTGCGCTGCTCCAAGGCGCACTCGATGTTCGCGACGCGCGCGTGCAGGAAGAGTGTGATGATCGGGATGCCACTTACCGGGGCAAATGACTGCCGTGGGTTCTATTCGCTCCGTGCATCTAGCGACTGATTTTTTTTCGTTCCCAGCTCGGGCGGCACATGGGCACAATGGAACAGCCGTGAAGCATGCGGCCTACGATGCACCACCTCGCGCATATACTGGAGAGCCAGGAGCATACGGGCGTGACCTCAGCCTCTGACCTGGGCTGCTAGCAGCTAGGTATCATATTATAGTATATTATCCTCATCACCACCTTCTCGCCCCCCGCCGTTCAGCGTTCGCAATGTGGGGAGAACAGGTACTTGCCCTAGCTCCGTGCTTATAACCTCAGGTTGGATTCAAGAAATGTCATGCACTTGGCATCAGACATGCTGCCACTGGTGACATCGAGGTCAAAAGAAATAACCGGTTTTTTGCAAGGGCGCAAGAGTCAAATGACTATCCCCGAGCCTGAGGGGCACCGACCTAAACTGCATGCTGCTTTCCGAAAGATACTAGCAAAAGGTATCCGTAAGAGAAAAGAAAAAAAAAGTCGGGAAAAAAACAAAGATGCCTATCGAGAGGCTCGAACCCGTCCTGCGAGGAGGCGACAGATTACTCAAGCAAAACACAGCCACTATTAAGCCACAAGATTTGAAGAGAATTTAGAACACTGCCACTATGGGTGCTTCAAGACTGCCACTAATACTGATAGCACAGCCACTATATCTGTTACACGCTTAAACGGGGGACATTTTTCAATCATTTCGATTGATCAAAAACGATTACATAAGTACTTGGGGGTAATGGCCGTGGCCCGGCCCGGCAAACTCGCACTTATGGGCTTTCTCTTTTTTTTTTCATAATGGAGTTAGAAAAATAGGACCAGTAGCTTCCCTGAAGCTTGACGGCTTGTGTCTTTCAGTGATTATATTGTGCTACCTCGAGCTCAATGTGTGCTGTTTAGTGCCGTACAGCACGAGGAATACAATACATACTAATTATGTCCTCCGGACCCTCCTGCTCCGCGCTCCTGGCAAGACATGCACCCAGAATTCAATCGGATGGAGCAGGTCATGATGGTGCTATGGTACGGTGATGCGCACACACTCGCAGCCTGCGGGCGGCGCGCTTACGTTCAAGATTCAGCCGGGCGCGTCCGCCCGTCAAGCCCTGCCCCTACTAAGTACTTGCTCTCGCCGTCGGCGCTCGCGGACACCTTAACCGATTACGATGGCAAGGAAAAGGGAGACTATCCTCCCCAAGCCGTCCTCGTGCACTGTGCCGCCAGAGTACCCGCACGACATTGAGCCTGCATACTCCCCGTCGCGGCCGTTCCGCCCCTCAACGTGGTCTAGTGTTGCCGCCAGCCAAGCCGATCAATTTCATAGAATTGAGATATCACTTCGAATCAAATAGAGATAATTCTAAGGATATTTGTGTAGAAAGAATACCTTAAAAGCAGCAAGGTCTCCCAGTGGCACAAGGCGATCCACAGAGCCATTGTACAGATATTTGACCGGCTTCTAAACAGCTCGAATTTTAGCCGTTTAGAAGCCGGTCAAATATCAGGGCACCGGTTACACCAATTCCTTGGATCCAAAGGTACGCCCTACGGCTTTATAAGGGATGCATCTTCCAAAATATTCCCAGAATTACCGCAATTTTATTGCGAGCTAAATATCATTTTTTTGAAATTGATCGGCTTAGCCGGCGGCAACACTAACGTCGTGGTCCACCCTCCGTCCCGCGGCGCCTTGATGGCACAGCTCTCTCTGTTATTGTGATCTTTGTTTTCTTATGTGTGATTTTTAGCCTCATGCTCCTTCCTCTGATCCCCCTTCCTGCAATACACCATGCTCTCGTACACTATGCCACTCGATCGATTGTTTGTGTTACATGAATGTAAACTTATCGATCTAATTCCCAGCACATCCCGCATTTGACCAATCAATCAAGACACATAAAAGGATGCAGGGGAGCCAAAATGAAGATCCTGACCTTAATTTCTTAAAGAACGGAGAATGTGTATCACCAGACTCGAACCTGCGTGATGAGCAACAATTTATTACATAACTCAGGCACAGCCACTATAATGTCACAAGAAATGAAGGGAAATTAGTGGCTGTCCTTTAAATCCTGTTCAACACAGCCACTAGGAAGACTAGCACTGCCACTAAATCCGTTACACGAATAGATCTGGGACACTTTTCGACTAGGTCTCCAAAAGCTCATTTCGATTGATTATAAATGATTACATAAGTACTCGTAACTCGTAATCACGGATTATGTACTCTGGGGGATCCCTCCCCTCCTGGCCCTATATCCGAAATTTTAATCCCAACAGCCCCTTGAGGGAAGTGTTGAATAATGATTCTACACATCTGTGCTGCTACTATAGGCTGCCGCTATGCTGAGTGCTCGCAGGTCCTCGCACAATCTGAGCCGACCTAAGTTTGTAATGAACATACCTGATTCGAGCCCAGACCAACCCGTGAATACTGTATTATTACGATCAATTCGACAGTCACGGGTCACGGACCCCCCTGTCGATGTCGAAATATGGTCGGGGTCACGGGTCACGGAGGGGTCTGTCGAATGCAACTTTCGTCACGACCAACCCAAATTTCTTTCAACCATGCTAAAAACCTGAATTTTACGTCTCGGATGTCGAAATTTTGAAGGGTGTCACGCCAAAATTCGGTGGTTGTCGAATTGTCGAATTGGTTTTTTGGGTCACGGGTCACACCCCCTGTCGAATTGATCGAAATAATACAGTAAGTGCTTCGAACTGAGAACCGAAGATGTGCGGAGTCCGGACAGCTGTTGCTTGCGATCGACAGTGTTCTGACACCGCGAGCCAAATAGAGAGCTCCCCTGTTGGAAGTTTTTCTCCTGAATGCTGAGGCAGTCTACACGGCTATCCCGGCAGCCGTTGGAATTTGATAGGATTGATGGCCCGTTGGAATCCAATGGTTTTATGCTTGGTTTCCTAAGGGGAAAGTACTGGACACCGTCAGAGGTGCAGATTAGTGAAATCCAATGATTTGATGATCAGATTTTGCTGATCCACCTACTGACCCGACATCTGCCTCTCAAATATCAATGGTAAATACACGTGACTGTGAGCGCACATCAAATGATGAGCGACTCGTTGATTGAGGCTTCCGCGCGACATCCTGCGCGCCTCACGGACTGCATCCAGATGCCCGCCGCTCTTCTCATCATCATTTCCCCACTTTCGTGCTTCGGCCATTTGGCACCCCCTGTTGAGAAATATCTCGTGAACACAACTGGGAAGAATTGTTTATTACGGGTTCGCGCATTGCAGATGTTGTTGAGGCTGACCAATTGCAACCGGTACCTGGTAGGTTTTTTTTCCCAAGTATAAAATGCTTAGTGTCCACATTGTTTTCAATAATGCCAGTCTTCTGAAAGAGCCACGCATTTGTGTATCGTGTGGTGTATTATTCGCTAGCAATGAAACCATGGTACTTAGTAAGTTGTTAGGTACTTGCCGCAACACCTTAACCTCGTATAATGTATGGCTCGCCGCATCTGGTCACCGCATTTTGACTATTTGTAACGCCTTTATGCCGGACTGGTTATCCATGTACTTCTTAATTTAGACTGTTTGTCTGATGATCCTGTGTTCGATTCCTCTTATCGCCCGTTGTTTTGCTTCAAAACATTTAATCTTCTGACCCTATCTTTCTTCCTCCGTGTAGGCCTTGAATTTCTTTCTTTCGACTCCTGCTCTCTCTGGTGAACCCATTGGAATCCAATAATCTGCACCTCTGACGGAATCCAATGAAAAATCCGTTGAATTCCGACGGCCATCAAACCCGTCAAATTCCTACGGCTGGCGGGATTGCCGTGTAGACCTAAGCTAACCGGCAGGAGAAAACATAACACCGTGTACGCTCACGGGTTGATGTAAATCTAGGCCCTTGATCTTGCCCTGGATTGTCTTTTTCTGTGGCACCGGCGAGACGCTATTCCCGAAGTTTGTATACAAAGAGTACCCAGCGAGAATATATATAATTCTGCACGAAAGAAAACACCGATTCACCAGTTCCCACTGCATTCCGCGCCATGTCGTCCACTCAATCCCCTTCTCCCATCACTGCTCCCGTCGATCTCGACGTGCTCAAGGGCTTATTCGGCGACACCGCACCTGCCGATCCCCCCTCCTGCAACGCCACCCTCGACGACGTCGAGGCCACCTTGGCCCGCAAGCTTCGTGAGGAGCCCGAGGAGATGCGTGACGCACTCACCAAGGTCTTCAGGCGTGGGGCCGTCGACAAGGTGTTCATCAACATGCTCGAGCAGCTCGCGGCTACCGTGGCGAGGTTGCAGCAGAACTTTGACACGGTTTCCGTCGCACTCGTCATGTTCGACGACGAGAAGTACATAGACCCCGCAACCCAGCAGCCTATCCCGGAGTACAGACCCGACTGGGTCAAATTGAGCGCGGTTCGTCCACCACATCATGTCTTGCGATCATCGCTAAAGTTTTCTGTCCTCTTGGCAGAAATACACTGAGCTGTTGACCACGTCCCGCAAGTTTGCTGGAACGATCCAGTTCCGCGCTACGAGTGAGGGTTTCCTTGGCTAAACATACTTCGTCCTCGCTGAATCAAGGCCTCCAGAGTATCCTACGCAGATTCTACCTGCCCTTAAAAACCCAAAGCTCTCCAAGGCCGACAAGTTGAAAAGTCTCGACTGGTTCCTCAAAGACACGGTAGGTCTTTCACGATACAAATTTCTATATTACACTCATCGTACACCATTTTTTTAGGCCGAAGACATCAAAGAGGGTGGTGCCTACGAAGATATTGAGAAGGACGAGAAAATCGCCTTATTTCTCAGCCAAGGATTCGCCAACCTCGCTCTCGCCGTGCACGCGTTCCTTGACGAGCACTTGAAGGTCATTGCTGGTGAGGATTATCTTTTTCATTATGTGCTTGCGTAGCGCTCTTACAGACTCCTCAGACACCAAGGCGAAACTCACGACCGCCGACTTCGACTTGCACACGGCGCAAAAGAGGAAAAAGAAGTTTGTTTCTGTCATTCAGCCCGCTCTAGGGACTGCCACTGCGGCCATGAATAATATCATCAAGAATTTGCGCGCCATCGCGTCCATCTTAAAACATGTATGTTGATTCCAATTGAGTGGACGAGACTAAGTGGCTGACATGCTCTCCTAGATCACCGTCGACGCTAATGAGGCGCGCATGGCTTTGCAGGACGCTTTGGACGATGAGACCCCCCAATTCGTGCGTCCCTCTCTCTGCCCTGTCCATCGTCTCCTGACATATACCTGCAGCTGAAGGAGCATGTGTACGAGCTTACTACAAAGTGCTTCGCGAAGCTGGTTCTCGCTCTCGAAGCATTCGCAGCTGGTTGCGACAATGGCCTTGGTCCTCTGGCTTAAGGGGAGGCTATATAACGCTCCATGCCGCTGCATGTTCAAGATACAGGCATCATTTTTGAATCCAGGGCAGCGCATGTCCTTTCTCCTTCATTCGTGCCAAGCAAATGGCAATGGGGAAACGCGACTTGAATCTGCGCATTTTTCGGCATCGCATACTTATAAATTAAGAACTATCGTCTCAAGCAGTAGATCTGCGACTCTGTATTATGTTTGGAGTTGAAGCAACGAAAAGTGGAAGCCGGCCTGCCGACAGAGCAAATGAGTGATTAATGAGGGGGAGGCATATAGCAAGAGCATGTTAATCACGACCCACTTCCAAAGGCTACGCGATGCGTATTTGGCGTGAAATCAAGGCGCCCATGTCCGAGTGTTATCTATCTCCCAATGAGCATTTTATTCCACTCGGTTCGCTCTTGTATTCATCCTTGAGCATCCGTAGGCGACCATCGGACTAACGCCCGACTTTTTCCGGTTACTTACACGACTTGGCGTCCTGCTCACGCGGGGCGCGCTCTGTTTTGCGTGCCGCTTGTTCCAGCTCTGACCGGTATCCTGTCAGAACGAACTGTAACATCATATAAGACTTAATCACGTTCCCCAATCACTTGAGGGCGGCGCGTAAAATCAAGGAGCTGCGATCCGGGGCTCGTCTTGATCTATAAACTGGGTGTTATCCAAGTCCAAGTGAAGTGAATCAACAAGATGCTTGGATATACTTCGGTTTTCGCTCCGGAGATCCCATCCTCCTCTACCCCTCCCCGGAACTCCCCATCTCGCAACAAAATCCGCACCACCCCCTCCCCCACGCCTCACTGCACCTCCTCCTGCAAATGCGTCACAACCACCACCGCCTGCCCTTCTCCGACGCCCCCACCACGCAGGTACGCGCGCGCAGCGCGCACCATCCCCCCATCCATCCCGCTCCACACCTCATCCAGCAACACGAGCGGCGGCTGCGCGACGAGGACGTGCATGAGCAGTACGAGACGCTGCGCGCCTGCGGGGAGCTCGGGGAAGCGGAGCGCGGCGAAGCGCGCTGTTTCCATGTCCCAGTTTCTGTTTTCGCTTTCGCTTTCGTGTTTGGAGGAGGGCGTCGGCGCGGGGGCGGCCCACGCGGCGGGCCCGAGCGCGCGAAGCACCTCACGCACGCGTGCGACACGCCTCGCGCGCGCCGCCTCGCCGATGTCCAGCCCGACGCCCGCGGGACCCAGCGGCACCAACCCGCCTTCAAAACCCGTGCCCACGGCCTCCCACACGCCCATCCCGGGCGCGCGCCGCGGGAACGCGTCGGCGAGCTCGGGCGTGACGACGCCGATGCGCGCGTGGAGCGTGCGCGTCGCGGTCTCGTGGCGCGGGGCGCCGAAAAGGCGGAGCTGCCGCGCGCCGCGCTGGATGTAGGACTGCGGGTGGTCGCCGGTGAGCAGCGCGAGGAGCGTCGTCTTGCCAGAGCCGTTCGCGCCCTGGAGGTGGTACCGCCCGCCCGCGCGGATTGTCCAAGTTACGTCTTTAAGGACCTTTATTTCACTTGTCGGAATTTGTGCAGACCACTCTGAAAATGCATTTAGGGTCGCAAAAATCCGGTTTTTTTGGTACCAGGTCGGAGTCTCCAAGGTCAAAGTGAACGTGAATTCAACGGAGATTCGGCACAGATTCTGTGCTGATAGCTGACCAATTGTGGCCAGAATTTGGCATTTTCCAAGGAGTTTTCCTAGGAAAATTGCCCGATTTGGTGCTTCTATAGCTCGGCTAACAGGGAAGGTGGGTCTGGCCGGACCTTAATTCAGTTTTCCGACCTTGTGCAGCAAATCTCAAGGGTGAATACCCCTTGGTGATGCGAGTCTGCGTACGGCGGGTTAGCATGGGCCGGAAAGCAGAGCATGAGTGGACGCACGGAGAGCGGGGTGCCATATAATTGATCAGTTGCAGCCCTCGCACAGCGCAGGGTCAAGGACCTCCCGCTCGAGACCCATAGCGCGGTGCAGCTTGGGCAGGAGCCCGCGCTTGCGGGGTTGCTCGGGCTTGCGTGCAGGGGCGACAGGCGGAGCGCCGCGCCGCGGGCGGCTCGTCGGACCCGAGCGATGTGGCGAAGGGAGGCAGGGCGAGCGCGATAAAGGTCTCCGTGGTGGTCGTCCCCGTCGTGGTAATCACCATTGGGGTCTCGGTGGAGATGCTGTAGCCGGTGTAGCTCTCGAGCGACGCGAGAGACGCGATGGAGAAGCGCTTGGAGGAGCGCTTCGGGTTCTCGGCGCGCATCTACTCTTGCGCGTTGCAACTTGCATGATGGCTTCCGAGTTAGTCCGAAGAAAACATGGCACGCGTGACGTGTTACAGTGACACGGCTGCTTTCATCCACCATCCTCATTTCAAGCGGATTCGCGCCCTTCCGGTGGCACAGCCTCTCTGTGCTCGTTTGTGGGGGAAGATAACTGCAGGCATCGCGTGCAGTCGGCGGGATGCCCTCTCCTGGTCTTTTATACCGTCTTCAGGCTCGACTTGGCGTCAATTCGAGTCATCACACAATCCGCGGCTGTCTCGCGCCCACTAGAACCGCAAAACTCTCTGGAAATTCAAGAAGAAACTACTCCACCCCAGTGCTTACTATCCCCAAAGCCAATGTCTACCGCTTCGGCGACGCGAACCGCGCCACACCCGTCTTCCACGATGTCGAATGGACCATCCACCCACACGAGAGCTGGGCGGTCGTCGGCACCGGCTCAGGCGAAAAATCCGCTCTCTTTGATGTGCGTGCACTGCGTCTCCGTGGATCGCGCGCAGCGCCAGTCTGACGGCGCGCATCGGCAGATGCTCACGGGCCACCTGCGTATCCACCCGCCCCCGCCCCCGCCCGCGGGCCTCTTCCCCTTCCTCGCGGACTCTAAGACGCAGAACGCGCGTGACCCCCACGACTGCGTCGCGCTCGTGTCGTTTGCGAACCGCCGCGCGGCAGGCGGCGCGTTCTACGACTATACGGCGCGCTACGGCGCGGTGCGCGAAGAGGACCGCGTCACGCTCCGGCAGAGCATGTTCCCCGAGACAATCGACGATCTGAAAGCGCAGACGCGCATGGCGCTCGCCGCGCCCGCGACGGACCGCGTGCTGTTCGCGTACCTCGTCGACAAGATGGGTCTGGCCCACCTCCTGGATCTGCCCCGCATCGCGCTCAGCAACGGGCAGACACGGCGTGCGCGCATCCTCAAGGCGCTGCTGGCTAAGCCGCATCTACTCCTCCTCGACGAGCCCCTGAGTACGCCTTTCTACTATTTGCAGAACGACGACACTGAAATTTAAAATTGCACCAGCGGGCCTGGACGTCGAGAGCCGCGCGACGGTGCTCGCGATCTTGCACGAGCTCCATGTTACCTCGGACCCACACATCGTCCTCGGGATCCGCATGCAGGACGCAGTGCCCGCGTGGATTACGCACCTCGCGGTCGTGCACGACGGCACCGTCAGAACGGGGCCCAAGGCCGCGATGCTCGCATACAAAGCGCAGCTCAGCGCGGCAGCGGCGCCCGCGGATGACACGCCCCCCGCGCAGCACGCCCCCCTCGGCGCGCCCGTAGTGGAGATGCACAACGTCATCGTCGCGTACGGCCCGCGGACGGTACGTATTCCGGACGCACTCCGACCAGCGCGCTGACGCCCGCGCGCGCAGGTCCTCAAAGACGTAACTTGGACGATCCGCGCGGGCGGGCGGTACCACCTCCAGGGCGCGAACGGCTCCGGCAAGACGACGCTCCTCGCGCTGCTCACCGGCGACCACCCGCAGTCCTACACCCAGCGCGGCGCGCGGCAGCTCCGCCTCTTCGGCGCCCCGCGCCACGAGACCGCGACGCGCACGCTCCACGCGCGCATCGGCGTCGTCACGCCCGAGCTCGCCGACGCGTTCCCGCGGCGCGCGCCCGGGATGAGCGTGTGGGAGGCCGTGGGCACGGGGTTTGAAGGCGGGTTCGTGCCGCTGGGTCCCGCGGGCGTCGGGCTGGACATCGGCGAGGCGGAGCGCGCGAGGCGTGTCGCACGCGTGCGCGAGGTGCTCCGCGCGCTTGGGCCCCTCGCGTGGGGCGCGCCCGCCCCCTCCTCCTCCGAGAACGAAAATAAAAACGAAAACTGGGATACGGAAACAGCGCGCTTCGCGGCACTACGGTTCCCCGAGCTGCCCGCCGGCGAGCAGCGCCTAGTACTGCTCATGCGCGCGCTCGTTGCGCAGCCGCCGCTCGTGCTGCTAGACGAGGTGTGGAGCGGGATGGATGGCAGGATGGTGCGCGCCGCGCGCGCGTACCTGCGCGGCGGGGGCATCGGGGAGGGGCAGGCGGTGGTGGTTGTGACGCATTTGGAGGAGGAGGTGCCGTGGGGTGTGGGGGAGGGGGTGGTGCGGGTTTTGTTGCGCGGTGGAGAGTTGCGGGAGGGGTAGAGGAGGGTGGGATCTCTGGAGCGAAAACCGAAGTACATCCAAGCATCTTGTTGATTCACTTCACTTGGATAACACCCAGTTTATGGACCAAGAGCCCCGGATCGCAGCTCCTTGATTTTACGCGCTGCCCTCAAGTGATTGGGGAACGCGATTGAGTCTTATATGACGTTACGGTTCGTTCTGACAGGATACAGGACAACCCTGGAACAAGCGGCACGCGTGAACAGGACGGCGAGCCAGTAGTATTCATTTGGCGCACAGGTGGGCACTCCGCGAAGGCCCCCCCGATTCTTGCACTGAAATCCAAGTCTTGTAAGTAAGCAGAAAAATAGTCGGGCGTCTGTCCGATGGTCACCTACAGATGTCGAAGGACGAGTACAAGATCGAACCAAGTCAATATTAATAAAATGCACATTGGGAGATGGATAACCCTCGGGCATGCGTGCCTTGATTTCCCCCGGGTACCCGTTGGAGGTGGGTCTTGATTAATATGCTCTTGCTATATTGCTCCCCCCATTACATTAACATAAAAATAATCAATTCCGTCGGGGGCTATACCTCACGCTGTCAGCGTGCCGGTGCTCGCCATGCTTTCCACCTGCTTTTCAGCAACACCATCTGCTACGTCTGTCCCAAGGAGGAGACCAGGATGCGCAAAATTCATTGTGAAGATTGCGAGGACGACCATCCCGCCGTCCAGCACATTGAAATAGACCTCCGTCTGGATGACAGGGCCGTTCCAGCCGCCGGAGAGCTCTACGATACGATACACCGACCTGCAGCGCAATCAGAGCTCTGATTCCAAGCGCATGAGGACGTGGACATACCGGATGAACAGAACGAGGGTGGAAAACGCCAGCGCTGAGATCATCAGGCGGAGCCGGAGGGTCAGCGGCGGTTTGCCCGCTCCGAGTGGGGCTGTTCCCCCGACCGGAAGGTCCCGCGTGTACCGGCGCAGGAACTCGAGGGCGCAGAGGGTGTACATGACAATGGCGGCTGCGGTAGGTATGAGATCCCATGTAAGTAGTGACCAGGAACTGAAACCCATACCGAATTGGAACGCGATACCAGCCAGCATAATGTTTGCTCCCTGTAAGACCAAAAACGACAATGAACACCGGAGAAACGCGAACACCGGAATTCCGCGCACCATCTGAGTGCCGGCGCGGTCATCTGCGGTGGCGGCCAGACCGCCGCCCGCTCCTTGAATGACTAGCGCGACGATATCCTGAATTCAGATAAGCCACGTGAGATAATGTTAGGGATAACATGTTGATGCTCACGCAAGAAAGGAAAATTATGGTGTCTACGAGAGATTCTCAATTAGGCGGTGTGATTGATGGGTCGGGAAGGTTGAAAAACGCACACCACCGCGCCGAGACACGAGAGTAGCAGACGCCGAGTCGCTGTACTATGCGGGACAGGAGGACAAAGTTCACTGCGATAAGCGGAGTGGGAGAGATGATCGTCGCGGTTATTCTGGGCGAGCGTGGTTAGCAAAGGTGGAACCAAATTTGACTATGGACTGACGCACTGCATCATGTACGGATCATCTAGGCTCGGGTACGAACTGGACCATAGACGGCCGCTCCATCCGAGGAGTTCTCCGACACCGCACAAACACGCGGTGGGGAAGAGCCACCACATCCGGTAGTATGTCGCCTGCCCGGCGTGTAGAACTGAGATTCATTCTGGTCAGCCACGGGTACGAAACGCGATGGAGGCGGTGGCGTACTAGTGCTAAGCCCAAAAAGTACGACAAAGAGGATTCCAATGGAGTGGCTGGGAGTGTACCCATACTGGCTGTCGTCGCCGCCCGAAGGTATGCTCGTGATGTTCGACATGATCCCGCAGAAGATAAAAGCAAGAAGAGGAAAGGCGGATGAAGGACTTGAAAATGTATGGCTTTTGAACGTCGCCTGGAACAGTATTGATTGTTTCAGTCAATCGCATCAATATTCTGCGGGCGCCGCAATCTGGAAACCGACAGCCCTTCGTAATTCCGGGCTACATCCTACATACATCCAACCGAGCCTCGGTTCGGCATGACATGAACACCGTGATGTAAGCAACCGAGCAGCAACCGAGCCGTGGGAACAGCGATTAGGTCATATGCATTTATTCGCACTTTGGCTTCAAGGCAACTTCAAGGAGTACCTTAAGCACCTGAAAGAGGCTACTTTTCGGCCCGGGTCTTTGAGTACGCAGAGGAGCCTCCAGCGGTTGAGCCAAGGCCTCAATGACCAAGCCGCCGACAGTGGAGTGAGCTATGCCACTGAGCTTAGGGCTCCAGGAGTCCGACCGTTTTCGTGTATAAATGGTTTCACTTGGGTTTACACGGTTATAACCGTTTTCTTTTTATTTGAGACCAGGGATACACGATAAACAAACCGTTTTAAATGGTTTAAACTGTTCTTTTTCTGGGCCTCGCACAGACTCCCCCACCCAGTGCCAGGACGCTCGCGGATCCTTCAAAGCCAAGACCATAATGGAGGCGATGCTCACCATGTGGATCAAGACTGGGTTCCTGAAACGCGCATTGTTGGACTGCGGCAGGGGGTAGTAGTTGACTGGTTCCATTGGTGTTTGACGAAAAACACTGTTTATAAATGATTCGAAACGGGTTTTAAATGTTTATTAACCGCTTTCATGTATTTTGACCGGATCACTACACGAAGACTGAAGGATTGGAGCCCTAAGTGAGCTGCTCCATTTCTGGCTGATAAACATGTTTTCTTGGCAATCGTACAAAGTATACATACATGTGCGAAGAAAAACATCGCACAAGCTTCAGGACGAGTGCGTATTGTTCCATAGAGATCTCACGACGAATTCATTGGGGTCAGGGCTCCCAATGCGCGACAAATTTTCATTCAGGATAAATTTCACTAGAGGCCCTTTCAACAGCAGAACAAGGCGTAGACTCGAATAGCTTACAGGTGTGATCGATCCCCGGAACGAGGTAGAATCCGTTGGAGGGGAGACCAGTTGCATTGTCGACGAACACGCCGACTGTCCCCGCGGGATGATCGAGCCACGTCCACGGAGCGACGCCGCCCAGCGCAGATAATGTGAAGGTCAGATTTTCCATGGCGGTCATCTGGATCTTCGGATCAACGAGAGGGACGCTTGCTAGCGACACCGGTGTGAACTGGGGGCATTATGAAACATGAACCGGCGAGGATCAGAAATCACCCACATATTGTTCATTGGTGACGGTATTGTTGTCCACCTGCGCCGTCAAATTGAGCAGCATCCACACATCTGTTGCGTTTCGGCCTGCAGGGAGGATCGAGTCCAGGCCCAAGGCCCGAGAAATCAACGAGTTGTTCAGCGTAGGGACCGAGAAAGTGTGCGTGCTGGTGTTCAGTGTGTTTCCGAGCCAGTCATACCAAGTGAGCTGCGCTGACCCTTCGACGGTCTCCCACCGGTCAGACGTAACAATCACTTCCAGCGTTTGGTTGTCCGGCGTCCAAAACGGATAAATCGTCAGTGGCGAGAACGTCGTGGTAATGCCGTACTGGAGAACCTTCCACCGGCCCGAGTATTCGATGCTGCTCCAGCTGACCCCCTGCCAGATGTCGTTGAGCTGCCAGACCAGGGCGCCGAGGTTATTCTCGCCCTGGCCCGCGCCGCGTCGGTACCACGAGATCTCGGACATCATCGTCATGGACTGGAAGATCTGCGTGCTCCAGCACCACTGCGCGAACGTCTGGTTGGAATCGGGCGTCGATGGGGTGGGGAGCCACAGCTCCACGGCCTCCGTCATCTGCGCCTGGCCTTGCGGCGCGTTTGGGTTCGGGAAGCTCAGACTTCCCGCGGGCGGGTGATGGTCGCGCGATGCAACCACCGTGGAGTTGAACGAGAAATCGTCGGGGGATAGGAGTACCTCTTCCCAGGAATAGAACGAGGGCATGGAGTGGAACCTGGGGTATTGAATTGTGAGCTTCAACGACCGAACCGGTGAGCATAAGTGCAGCTCACCCGAACTCGTTCACGAATCTTGGTCGATTGTATCAGTTCCGTAGTCCGAATGAGGATAACAAGAATACGCGTACCGAGACACAGGGAACGTGCTGTAATTGAACGCCTGACTGCCATCGTAGTTGTATCGTTCTTAGAAACTGAGTTAATCTCCGTATAATCAGGACGGTAGTGTCCCGTACCGCTGTTCCCATATATATCCCCCCGCGTACCGTTATTAAATCGCAGGATATAGGGATCCAGGCTCAAGACGCCCTTCGTAGTCGAGCAATCCGTGTAAGGGACCTACGAAATTGTCAGACGCAAATCAGACGCAAACGCCCTCTTTACCGAGTGGGTTTCCGAGACCACGATGTCATGCAGGAAATCTTGGAACAGCGTGACAAACTTGCAGACCCAATAAGATGCGTAACCGGGCAGTGATATATCGTTCTCACCTGATCCTACAGGAGAGTCAACCACAGATATTATAGCAGACATGATTTTTTTTTAAATACGCACCAAATAAATCGTCCCATTCGCCATCGAATTGTTGACTCCCGTCACGATCCCTTCGATCTCATTCCCGCCCGCCCATTGCACGTTGCTCGGATGCCTGTTCACGCGCCGCACATTCTGGCGCACCTCGGGCTCGATCGATTCGAGGAGGAAGTCGTTGATCGGATACAGCGAATCGGAGAAGATGAGCTCCGACCAGGCGAGGATGCCCAGCTCGTCGCAGAGCGAGTAAAAGTCGTACCCCCCTTCCGCCTCCGAGTCGGGCTGGTAGATACCCCCGCCCCATATGCGCAGCTAAAATCGTTTGCTCAGCTAGGCTATTGGGGTATACTGAGACAACGGGCACACCATGTTCTGCCCGCTGCGGACCGCGCTCTCGAGCACCCAGCGCACCTGCTCCGTCGTGGTGCGCGCATAGAACGGGTCGAACGGGATGATGTTCGTGCCGAGGCTGTAGAACGCCTTGCCGTTGATCTCGAAGTGCCACTGGTCGCCCGGGGTGATCCCGCGTGTGGCGACGTCTTCTGGGGAGTACGGCAGCTGCGCGAGCTGTATCGTACGGAAGCCCGTGCGCACGGTCAGATTGACATCGGCGGCAGAGTCCGAGAGGCCGAGGGAGATCGTGAGGTTGTAGAGCGTCGGGGTGCCGAGGTTGTGCGGGTACCACCGTTGCGGGATGCCGTTCGGTATCTGCCAGAGGACGGTCACCCAGGACGGTAAATCGCTCGTGATGGGCAATGATTCGAGCGGGAACACCGGGGAGGTCAGGTTGAGCTCGTCGAATGCGAGCGAGATGGTGGGCGAATCGAATGTGCCGGCAGAGTGCAGCGCTAAAGTGACGTTCACCACCCAGTCTGCAGTTTCGTTTGCAGGCACTGAAGAGTTCTGCCCGATTTTGTAGATATCGACCGAGGTTTCTTCGACGAAGATGGATTGCGGGACATCCGTCGCGATCGATGATGAGTTTGTGCTGGTGGTGGTATTGGTTCCATTGGAGAGTATGACGAGATACGCGGGCTTGAAGATTCCGCTGGGGACAAAGGCCGGACCCTGCGATCCGCGGTCAGATGTAAAGTATCGTAATTGAAATAGGAGCTACCCAATCCCAGCCAAAATCAGACGCGATTTTCCGGACATAAGCGCGATCAGCGGGGACTTCGAACTGCGCGGAATGAGACTTGTGTCGGTGGAGATGCACGTTGCAGACTTACAGTGTCGCCAATTATGACCTCTGCATCTGGTCTCCGGCTCACATTGAGGCCGTAGAAATAGGCGGATTCAAACTCGACCGTCAGATTTCCGCTCGTTACGGAACTGAGGAAGGACACGTCGAACGAGTAGCGTTGGAATTGGTTGTTGACCCAGGCGATGGGCTGGCCAGCCATCGTCTAGAATATTATGTGAGATTTGGTGCTCTCCGGATATAAAGCTACGATTGGGCTTACGATATTCGCAATGGTATCGAGTCCGTGGAAAACGAGGAGAATTTGGTCGGCGGCATCCAGACCACTCCCAATGATGGGTGCTAAATCGGCCGTATACGTCCAGTTGTCCATGAACACCCAGCGCTCGGTGAAATCTAGATGGAGAAATATTCAGGAGAGGAGCAGTTCAGCGCAACGGATTTCGTACCATTGAGGCCGAGGAGGGGCTCTGTGATGATACCCGCGCGCGCTAGGTCGAGATGGGCCTGTGATGGGATGCTGCCGGGCACGGCAATGGATCCGTTTTGATTCACGAGGGTCCAGTCGAGAGATGAAAGGTCGAATACCGCCGCGAGAACGCAGCAAGGGAGCCAGAGTAGGAATATAGGCAGCTTCATAGAGGGATGTCGATGGTTTTGAAGCAGTGTGTGTGCGAGGAAGAGAGAAGGGACGGCCTTGCCGCAGAACATTTAGTGGAGTCCCGATGACGGAAGAGATGCGGGTGCACGACAGGCAAAGTGTCACGCGCAGCGAGTTCACGTTAAGCTTGAACGCTGGCAAGTCAAGAAGGCCTTCTAGTAAATCAAAAGGACCTTCTGACCATCCACATGTGGTGGCAATTGGGGGCAGCTTCGCTGGAGATGTCCGGGTTCTCGTTCCCTTCGTCTTCTTGTTGGATTGATTATCGTGGCTATCACGCATCCAGACGGCGCACTGAGCAACACTGAGGAGTCTGGAGGCAGAATCTGAGAACGGAGCGGTTCGGGTGCGGAGAAGAACGAAGCATGTGATCCCGGCGCGGCACGTCCGCTCCCCAAGCAGTAACAAATATGCCGGCAACCAAAGAACGTTTCATAATTTTTCAACGCGGCCCGCCGCACATTTACCCGAGAAATGCACGCGAATCTAATCCTATCTACCCCATGATTCACGCCCCTAATTTTACACATGCCCGTTCACACCACATTCACGAAACGTTGGGAAAACAACATAACACGGGAACGACTGCAAGTGGTTCAAGAAAGGAGGAGCTTCGCCGTTGAAATGTATATAGAAGAGAGAGGGAGGGAATTGCAACAGCCGCATCGTGTACTGCTGATACTCCTCTCCAACAAACTCTTGGATCACAAAGAATAGGTAGTACTAATACATTTCCGTGTGAGTTACAATGTCCTGTTTCAAAGTCGCAAAATAAAAACCCGCAAGCCACACACGCTCATCGCCTGATCCTCGCCAACCCCTTCGCCACACTCCCCCGTAGATCCCGCCCCTCCAACATATACCGAAACCGGCGGTCAAACACCCCGCCGCCCACGCGCACGCTGCGCACCCCGCGTTCCCACACGTCCAGGTACCGCCGCCCACCCGTATCCACCAACACAAAATACGACCCATTCTGCCTCCGCTCGCACCGCTCCCATGCGAACCATGCGACCTGAATCTCGTGCAGGCGCGGGTTGTCTGACAGGATGGCCAGCGCGCAGCGCAGCATCGTGCCGTCGGTGAAGCGGTGGCCCTTGTAGAGCGTGAAGGAGCGCAGGTGCGGGAGGCGCTGCAGCGCGGTGGAGAGCTTCCGCAGCGTCTTCTAAACATCGCTCAATTTAATGTCAGAACATGGCGATGAGAGGGCGCCGCACCATCCCGAAATTCACGGGGAACATGACCCGTAGCGTTATGAGGCCGCTGCACGCCGAGATGATGCTTTGGAAGAGCCCGTCCTGCACGTCCGCAAGCCGCACGTCGAGGCTCCGCAGTGCGCTGAGACGCCGCAGCGCCGCCCCCACCGCCTTGACGGACACGACGGACACCGGATCGCCCGTGAGGTCGAGCGTCTCCAGCGCCGCCGAGTCCGGGAGCTCCGCGATGTGCTGGTACACGCCGACGAAGGCGCGCAGCCGCGACAGCGCCGCCGGCGCGAGGAAGAGCGGGAGCGTGTTGGGTATCGGGCGCTCGGGGTCGCTTGTGTAGGGGAAAATGCTGAGCTCGGCGATGTTCGGGTGCGCGGAGAGAAAGGGCCCGAGGAGCTCGACGGAGGGCTGCGAGAAGCTGGGGTCGCGGTTGTAGAACCAGATTTCGAGCTGCAGGGCGCGGAGGTGAGGGAAGACGTGCGAGGTAAGCTTGTCCATGTCGCGCAGGCTGTGCGAGGAGCAGAAGAGGCGCAGCGTGAGCTCCTCGAGGTTCGGGCATCGTTCCATGAGCATGGTCCAAAGCTGAGTCGGGAGCCCGAGCCGGACGAGGTCTTGCGAAATATGAGCGGGAGTTTCAATGACGGGTGGTGGATGATACTTACCTTCATCGCGAGCGACGAAACACAACGAAAAAGCGGTAAGGTCTTCAAATTTCAGCAGCTTGACAACTCGATAAGCCACGACGTCCACCTCCAAGCTCCGAATCAGTCAACTAACCTCGGACTCGGGATCAAGGTGCCTGGATCCGGCCGTCGAGTAGATCTTCCTGAGTTGCGGACATCTAGGGGCGACCGTGTTAGCACGCGACGATAGAAAGGACCCGCACAACGTACGCGTGACGGATGGCCCTCCACAAGCTATCGGGCGGCAAGTCCACCCCACCCCATGTGAACTTCACCAGGTTCACCAGCTTATCGGCCAGCCCTTCAATCATCGCTGCGATCGTGCTCTCGTTGACAGGTCTGTCCGAGCGTGGCCAGCACACAATCGCGTAGTTTGGGCGCACGGTGAGCGTTCGGACGTAGGCGCAGAGTTCCGGGTGGGCCGCGAGCATTGCGAGGCCGGAAAGGCACGCGCGGCTGGAGTCGAGCGAGACGGTCTTGTAGAGCTCCGGGAGAAGCAGCCTACGCAGCTGGGACGACTGCGGCGACGGTGAGTCCCGAGTGACAGAGAGGATGAAAAGACTAGATACAGTAAGGCTGAGGTTCAAGAGCTCGACGTTCTGCAGGAAGCCGGCAACGTCGAGCAGGATCTCTGTTGGGAGCGGTCGTTGAAATAGCGGGATGGAGCATCGACGGGCCTGGCGATCAGGCGGTGCCCTGGGTTTGGATGAAAGGTGCTTCATGAGCGAGTGCCGGGAGCTGGAGAGCCGGTCGACGACAGAGGCAAGAATGTTGGATGCACAAAAGGTATGTACATACGCTGGCGATAAGGTGCGTCATCATGGCGTGTGATCAATCAAATGCGGTTGTGAGAGCTTGCAAGTGATAGAACGGATGACGCGTTTCGGCGTTTCGGTCTGGGCCACGAATATAATGATTCTCATCATGAAGGTTACCGAAGCCGAAGGCGCATCGGCCGCGGGAGCGGTGTCGCGGGCGTCGCAACTCGCCAACATCCTGAATCACCGCAGGTGGTTGCCCTGCCAAACACGGTCATCTCGGGTTGTCGTCTATCAAAGTGCCAGTTCGTTGAGAAATTAGCCGCTCATAAGATCGGAATGGGAAGGCGCGCGAGCGTTGACGCGCACAAATGCAGAATAACGCCGGCATGCATTTCGTTCTCTTTTGAACAGGCTATGTATCATACAAATTGACCATCCTGCGGAGCGCGCCGCCGGGAGGAAGGCGGCGTTAATGAGCAGAATAAGGACGAGCACTCACCTCGGCATAGCGAAAAGAGTCCAAATGGGAGAATTATTCACTGGAAAATGTCGTCAGCGTCGGGAAATGAAGGAAACACAACGAGAAGAAGGAACTCGCAGGAGGGCTCAGATACCGTTGTAGTAATGTTAACTCACTACACCTCCAAAAAAAAGGGGATGCTCGTGGTACAGTAAAATGGTGTCATCATGGCCGCGCCTCCATCGCAAACGCAAAAACGATCGCACCTTATTATTCGTGTCGAGGGGGCATCACTCCGGGAGGATGATAATTGTCGGATCTGCCGGGAGAACGTCGTGAGCGTCGGAGCAAGAAATACGCCGAGAAGAAACTAGAAAGGAGGAAGGGTAGGGGCTCAGATACCGTTGTAGTAATGTTAACTCACTACACCTCCAAAAATTGGGGATGCTCGTGGTACAGTAAAATGGCGTCATCATCGTCTCTTCCCTCCGCAGGCTCCCTAATAGGAGCGCAGTGCTTACCGATTGTGGAATCGTTCCTAACTTGAGGGTGGAGGCTCAATCGGTGTTGGCGGGGCGGCGACTGTATCTGAATTGTTTAGCCAAGTCAGAAACGAGATAACCAGGGCTCTTACCAGGTAGTCGACGTAGCTGGCGTCGTTAAGGAACGGTGGTGTATAGAACGAGGAGCTCATTGGCGCCGAATTGGCGCAAGTAGAAGCACCCCACGTCGTGCAGGTTTAGGTGGCCGACTGGATCACACGGACGGCTGGGTGCCGTTACAACGGGAGGGCCAGATCCACGGTAGGTCCCGAGACGAATCCTCCGGCAAGATATAGGACAGTCTGCGATGCAGATGTGAGCGAAAAAAGAGCCAAGACGCCAGCTGTATACTGACCCGCACCGACAATCCGCCATGGGGACTTTAGCGACGGGTTACCATCCAGGTTTGACACTCAATCTGCCTGCCATTGGTCGCAGGCCTGAGGCCTTCCTGTGCGTGAGGCATGGCGTGAGGAGGGAGAATCAAGGGAAAAAAATCATCACTGATGGAAACACTGCCACTGATGTGCACAGCTTTCCTCGATGCTCTCCCACACGAAACAAACCCGAATCTGCTGAGAGTCGCCGAAATTCGTCTGAGATCAAGGAAATGTCTCTGAAATGCAGGGATGACTGGCTTCAGGTTCTCAACAGGTATTCGGTGAAGGCCAGACTCGGTCCTCGGGATGCTCGGAGCGGGAGCAGCGGCCAGCCGCCTCCCATTGAATGCTCTTCGAACAACCCCGATCGACCAACGCCCTCGCTTATCTGTTTCCAAGTCATTGGGTTCTCCATTCCGAAAAAAATTGGCACAAACCGCTTAAAACCACAATTACCATAACGAGTGTGGCGTCCTCTCCTTGTTTGTTGTCCGTGTCTTTGTGCGACCCTGTCGCTATGCCTATGTGGCGTCACCTGCTCACTTTTCCCTCTTATATTCCGTCGTCTTACTCGATTATAACATTAGCCGGGAGCCCGCCGATCAATTCCACTGCTGCGCTGAAAGGCCATCCCAATGGCTCGGTTGGTCTTTTATTATTCCGTCCCCCAGATCAACGTTGCTCACAATTCAAAAGCGCTTTGCAAAGGAGTGAATCGTCATTGCTGTGCGAAGCTGAATTCCTTAACTATATTTGGGAAAAAGCATATGACTCGGATCCTGCTCCCATCCTTTTCATCCTTCCCATCCCTCCTCCTCCGCCTCCTCCGCCCACGTCTCCTACTCTCCCACTCCCTGCGCATTACCAGCCAAGTTCAGATTGTCTACTAGAGGCCGTACCCTTGCTTGGACCTTCCCCGGAGTCTGGATCTACTACAGACATCGTCCAACCACCTGACGGCCCCTCCTTCCTTCTCGTCTCCGAAAATGTCCCACATATCTACAACCTGCGTAACCGACTTCTACCCAAGCCTACGCGCGGCATTCCGCCTGATCTCCTGTCCGTCAACCACGACCACCATTCGCGACCGCCTCCTTGCGACGCCCCGAGATCCAGTGGCCGACCAGAGAAAGGCAAAGGCAAACGAGGGTGCTCAAAGGAAAATACTGTTGCCTCGTCTTCTAAAAGACAGCAATTGCACTCGCCTGGGACGCCCCAATTACGTCGCGTTCCATTGCAGAGCGAGGATGACTTCCGGCATCTTCCTCATTTGGCCACCCGCCAACCAGCTGCAGACCAAGACTGGATGGCCGGAGGGTCGCATGCTCTGCCGCCAATTATGCCGCGAATTCCCGAAGCGGGAGAAAGAGAGGACACACCCACCAAGCCTGCAACGACTCCACGTCCTGATTCCCCTCCATCCGGGCCGTCCTACAACTCACATACCCCAGTCGACCGAAAAGGGAAAAGGAAACAGGTGGCCATGGATAACGGTGATAACAGGACTTCATCACTTCCTAACAACAACCGGCCTCTCGAAAAATCCACGAGTGTCTGCCTCCCCCCTCCGGAGCCGGAGCAATATCCTGACTCTGCAGTTGCCGCCGCAGAAAGAAGGTGCGCCATGTCCCTGTTACTGATTGAACAAAGTTAACGATCATTGCCCAAAGACTCCTGGCAATCCGTCGACGGTCCCATGCACCCACATCCAGCGCAGAAATACCCGCCGGTCCAGTCCGTAAATTACAGAGGACAGCGATCCCAGTCCTTTGTTGAATCTGACCCTTCACCCATACCCAGGGCCAGCCGCAGGGAGTCTCTCTCCAGGAATGCCCAGTCGTTTCTGTTGGAGCTTCAGGGGACTCCTAATCCTGTATCGAGTGTCGGCAGAATAATGGCGCCCACCGGACTCGCATTATCCCGATTCAACCCTAGACCCGAACCGTCTGACTACAGAGTCATTCAACGAGTCGTCCCCACCAGCGCAGAATCCCGTGGGACCGAGGAAGATACTCACACGTTCGGCATCCCAAAACATGAAGGCACTGTGTGCAGGAAAGTCCAGCGCCGTTGCTCTCGAGTTTCGGCTACCGCCCGGCGAAACCAACCGCACCGGTGGGAAGAGCCACAAGGAGAAGGAATCGGGGAGATCCACGGCCCGGGTCGACAAGGAGCAGATGGAAGCTAAACCGCACCAATGGTTCAGCAGGCCGTCGGATGTGAAGCGTCACATGAAAAAGCACGACCCCGCGGCGGAGCCAGTCGCATCTCCGTGGTGCGAGAAGGTATTGTCTCGTCAGGACGCTCTCCAACGACATCAAAATAGTGAAACGGCATGCTCGAACAAACCTGACGCATGAAGGGATTGCTGAGATGCACGTTGGGCAAAGCAGTCCCGGGTGTAATCCGATGTCCAGAGTAATTTTCTTTTCTTTTTTTTAACCCAATGCGAGTGATATTGAGGCTTCCGTCCCCGACTAGCTCATATTGGCGGTTTATTCATTTGATCGCATTGAATAATACCCGTGGACGCGCAGAGTGTGCGATTTATTCCCTGCCACCATGGTTTCCTGTAGATGTTATGTTCCCACGCATAATTCAACCTGCCACCTCCAGACCCAGAGATAAACGGAGAAGCTTCAACGGGCACACATTCCGTGGGTGCCCATTCCACGATTGAATTACGGACACACACTCTACAGTTGCAATCGCGCAGTCGACACGGCAGTATCATTGGCATCGCCGAGGCCTTGAAAAGGAACTAATCAGGTATTGCAAAACATCGCAGAGTGCACGTACAGTCTATTTCCCCGAATACCCGCTTGGTGACGAAGTCTTCCGCGCGACCAGTAATCGGCGGTCGTATGCGTTCTTATTTGACAGTCAGCCACGCGCCAGTGGCAGGACATCAAGACTAATCTGGGGTTTTCTGCGAGTTCTTCCGTATAATCCGCGAGCGCAGCAAGGGGGTGAGCAGTAAGCGCTTAAGCTCCGAGTCCGAACTCAACAAAGCGAGAACACGCAATGATCTGGTGCGATGGAAAATCACTGCCACGAAATATAGTAGATCACTGTCGGTGAAGGAGAGAGAGGTGAGATGGGGGGTTAGCGCGATATCGGCCCAGGATGTCCCGCTGAGTTTCGTTTATTTCCAAATGCGTGATATGTGAGAAGAGCCGGTGGGTGAAGTCCATTTGTATCGCGTCCTCAAAGAGGTTCCAGCTCGCCCGTAAAACAGTTTCAATCGCAGCTTATCGCGAAGATCTGGCTTGTCGAAATCCCCCGCAGATCAAATCGAGAAGTTTCCGACACGAGAGCAGGCGAACGGAATGGCGATGTACCGGCGGAATTTAGCGCACCATACTTTTACCTGTCATGCGATCAAGATGAACGTTGGGATCGACAAAGGTCGAGCACGAGCGGCGAGTTCGCAGATTTCTCTCTCGACCTCGGTTGGGAGTGCGGTGGGGGAAAGGGATGTGGCCGATGCCATGAGGACGGTGGGATCGCAACGATACCCTGGATGAATTTTCTGTGGTGGTGGTTGAGAGCAGGGTCACTGAGAATCATAAAATAGCACTAGCAGAGCCATTTACTGTCGTCGGCGGCAAAATGTTGGAGAGCTGGAGGTACAGTTAGAGATGAACCGCAACAAGAAGAACAACTCGCGATCAATTTCGCCCGATCTCCGCTTTGCGATGAAGTCTTCGCAACGCGACCAGCTGTCCTCGCTCGCATGCGCGCCCATCTGACAGTCCTTCGTGTACTCCAACTGGTACATCGAAACAAATCGGACATCCCATTTGAGCGCACGGAGGGCGGTCTCAAGCCCATGGCTGTGCCCGCCGCACCGCAGGAAAACGCGCAGCGATCTGCAGGTTCTGAGGATCTGTGCGCAGATGGGGAGGAATCGCGTGCTGGCGAACCCAAAGTGGGCGAGGTGCGGAACCTTTGACAGGCCGGCCCATACGTCCATGTCGTCCTCTGAGCCCGAGGGCCCTCCTTGATCAGATACCTCCAGATGTGTCAGCTGGGAGAACAATGGATGAGAAAAATCGATGGGCGAGTCTCCGAGCAGGTTGCCCAAACTGACGGCGAGCCGTCGCAAAGGCAGGATACTGATAAGCTGGAGATGTAGCGCAACTTTCTGGATTCCGATAATGTTTAGATTCTCGATGCCTGAGCAGGCAGAAAATATAAGTCTCCTCTATCTCGGAGGAGACGTCAACGAACAGGTTACGCACGAATTTTTGGATGAACGACACTGGTTTGGAGCGGATGGCGCTTATGAGGACCTCTGGCGTCCAGTGAGAATGACGCTGGAGCCCATCCGCCGTGATTGCGATGGTGCGATACAGCAGTGGCTCGATCCTAAAAATGCGAATGAGATTGGAGTACACAGGAATGTGGAAAACAAGTACCACAGTTTAACCCGAAAAGCAACCAGCAGGAGACTCGGAATGCGGAAGGGCTCGGCCATGGCCAGCGTTTCGAAAATCTCCAGTTCCAGGTCTTCCGGGAGGCCAAGAGGATCAGGTTCCATGCTGGAAATGTAATGAATCGGAATAAACGTGAAAGCGGCGGCTTCCGAGTGAAGTTGCTGTTAAGTTGCTGTGGCAAGAGCCAAACGAGTTGGCTGCCTTGGCATCAAAATACTTACAAGAACAAAGTAAAGCACTGCTTTACCGATTGGCGCCGCGTCTTTCTCTGTTCTTACGACAACCCTAGCGTGGATATCCGGCGAGAAATGGTTGGCCTCTAATAGACACTCAGAAATAGCGAGCTCGGGGATAACACTGGGTTCCCTTCGAGGATATTCGACATCCCCGACAGAGCCGTCGGAAGTGCCGGTCCAAATGCGGAAACGAAATTGGATATAAGCCTCCTGTCCTTGTCCTGTCCTCCACGTCGCAACCCAATGCCCACCCTCGCCGAAGCCAAATCGTCCAACGAATCCTACACACCGAACTACGTCCCCGTCGCCATCTTTGCGGGCGGGACGTCGGGCATCGGGCAAGCGATGGCCGAGGCATTTGCACGATACACCCGCGGGCGCGCGCACATCATACTCATCGGCCGCAACGCAGATTCTGCGGGGCGGGTTATCTCTGGGTTCCCGATACCCGAACAGGAGGACGGCTGGCGGCACGAGTTCATTGCCTGCGACGCGACGAGAATGCGCGAGATCCGCGCCACCTGCGCCGCGCTGCGTGCACGCCTGTCGCACATCAATTTTCTCGTCTTGAGCGCCGGTTTCAACTCGTTCGCGACGTCGAAGGAGACCAGCGAGGGACTTGACTACCATCTAGCGCTTCGGTAAAGATTCATACCTTAAACTTAGTTCAAGACTGACTAGGGATTCGCAGATACTACTCGCGCTATGTCTATATCAATGAACTCCTCCCGCTTCTCGTCAAAGCACACGAAAGAGGGCAGCAGACACACGCGATGACCATTATGGGCGCTGGGCTTGGTGTCCCTATATCCACGGACGACATCGGACTCGACAAGGCGCGGGCGCAGACCATAAAACCGCTCAAAGGTGTTATGCTTGTGCGCTCAACTCTCGTTTCAGAATATAGATCTCGCTAACGTGCCCATTACTCAAAGTCCTTCGCTGCCATGAAAGGCATGGGCTACAGCCCGGGTTATAACGACGCCCTGGTCGCCGTGAGTTTCCTCATCACGCAGATCCTAATGTTGACAATACATGACTCCAGTACTTCGCGTGTCGGAACCCCGGCATTGCATTCACGCACGTCCACCCCGGATTCGTCAAGACTTCAGGCCTTCACACTGACGCCGGGTGGCTGCTATCCCCGATCTCCTGGCTGTATGAGCTCGTGATGGTTTTTATTGCGGTTCAACCGGCGCGTTTCCTCTTCGAATCACGAAAAGTGCTAACCTTTAGGCTGGTAAAGGAAATCTGCGCGGAGTACATGCTGCAGGCACTCCTAGACGCCAAGCGCGGACTATTTCTACGCAGCCCCACGGCCAACATTATCAGCACGCACGTATTCGATGCGCCCGTGGACTTTGATCTCGGCTGTTCGACAGCGCATAAAACGGTGCGGTTTCTTGCCTGATCCTCGGGTGAACCAGAATTGACTTCTCGCAGGGGGTACTTCACGGGATTCCGCTGAAAGGCTACAGCGGGTCGGATGGGACGGTAAAGGCGGTGATTGACTATACTGAAGAGGTTACCAGCGCAGAGAGACTCAGTAGGCTGAAGGTGTAAGTTTAATTACACCTTCACTGTAAAGAGCAATTTTATATGGAATTCCTGGTGTATAGCAAGGGGCTGTCGGGATTAAAATTTCGGATATCGAGTCAGGGGGGGAGGGGTCCCCTAGAGGGCTGAAAAAAACTTTTTGCCCTATATTTTGAATGAGGTCCAACCACCCCAGCCAGAAGCAGTATTCGTGGTTGGGAAACCTGTAGCACTTGAACATTAGTCGAAAACAGAGCTTCGGAAGGCCCTCCGGAGCTCGAAAGTCTTCCACCGCGGCCTTTGAAGCTTACAACAGTAAATTTCACTTCAGAAAGCAACATAGAATTCTCAGAATTACAGCATATGGTATTATATTCAACGCTGGAGGTGCATTTAACGCTCGCGGAACGCAGTCGTCATAGCATCAACCATATTTGGAACTTGTCCATCGGGTGGCGGTGTGGCTGCACATGACTCGGCTCTGCGGCCCGGTGATAGGGGTGGGAATGTCCTTCCCTATATGGAATGCGGAGGGAGGGGTCCCAGGAGGGGCCGAAAAAAACTTTTCAACCCGATATCCTTATTTCGAAACCCGACAGCCCCTTGGTGTATAGTCAGCTTGGAGTCGATGATATATTGGCTGTGAGTGAAGACTCACATCATGCCTGCATTTTTTCCTCAGCCCCAGAAATGATACTCAGACTAGGACCAGCACAGCTCGAATAAACCTGGGCTAGACCCCTATCCGGATTTGGTCAATCGTTACAGTGACAGCGTGACTTACGGTTCTCTCCTCGTCGCCTCAGACAGTCTGCTCCTTGTCCTTGCCATGGACAATGCCGGCACATACTTCCTGGCCCCTCACGGCACCATCCTCAGAGTGTGTTCGGATCATCCTGACAACCAGGATCAGGATCAGGATCCAGGATCGGCGAGACGGTCCGGTAGCTAGTCACAGCTGTCACACATTGATATCTTTTGTCTCTCGCGCCTCGACACATCGTCCCCACATCCATGACGAAGTCGCAGGCTGGGCACAACAGCCTAGGCTACCAGCAGTCGACACCATCACTGTCAATGTCCATCCGCCATGAGAGACACATATTTTGACTCTGAGTACATGTAGCCAAGCCCCGCAATTCAATCAACAGCATGACAAAGACATGCAGATGGACCCCAAGCTCATTGTAGATCCTCTCGGGGTGCCCGCACATCAGCTCCTCAACCAGTGAGCTTTGAGGTGTGGTAGGGTTGCACTCAGTACCAGCTACTGCCGTAGAGCCAGCAGAGAACTGCGATGAGTCATACCACAGTGGCAGCACTGTTTATCCAAAGCTGCAGGTGACATCTCGGATGTTGGGAGACATGGAGAAGACAGAAAAGTCACAAAATACGGGCGGGAATGCATTATCTAGCATTATCTTTCGTTATCTATTGTGATGTATCATTATTAATTGATGTCGGTAACTTATTGCCGGGTCGCCGATCCTGGATCCTGATCCTGATCCTGGTTGTCAGGACGATCCGAACGCACTCTCAGCTGTTTCTTGGTCCCTAGCCCGGGCTGTCTGCACAATCCGCCATGGTGGCACATTGACTCCGCGTGCGCATCTACCATGGCACCAAGGAAGTGCTCGTAACGCTCCAGGAATGCACCCATCAATCTTAAGGGCACACTAACCTTCGATCCTAACTCTCTGGACGTGCTAGGGACCAAACAGTAGATGATTCGAGAAGACTGATTGCTGCATAAGTTGTGAGTCGGCTCCCTCTTCGTCTACTTTCTTGTCAACCCTGCTCTTCTATGATTTGTTCCAGCAAACCATTCTTTCTGCTCATTGGTCTTCCCCCGCTCATTCCTACCACCGCCTCATCCGCTGCATGTTTCCTCTTTTGAAGAGGGTTGGGTGCTGTGGCGTCGCATAAAGATTTTAAAGGAGCCTCTGTGGCTTCAAAACGTTGAGCTGTCAAGGCCCGGCCATGTCTTCATTCTCTTTCTTCATCCCTCCCCGTTTTTTAATTTCATCTTCATTGTTCCTACTCTCTGTCCCCTTCTTTCTGTGTCCCTCTCCACTCCACGTTCTCTTTTACACCTCCGGTCACCAAGCAGGGATGGCATAGGCAGACTCTGAGTGAATGGCTCTTTCCTTTTTTTACCCTGTCTCTTATTCCGGTCCTTCACCCGCATGCTCCTCTGTGCATGCGAGCCCCCACATATCTGTTAGCAAAACCGGTATCCCCACAGTTTCCTCCTCCTATCATCCTCGGCATCTTATTTCGTCTGTGCATCCGTCTATCCATCTATGTACATCTACTATCTTCCTCTCCCCTGCTTCCTCCCCATCATCCCACTTGTCCCATTACCATTTCCCTGCTCTCTTTATTTTCCATATACTGTTTGTTTTCTCAGTTACGTCGTTCACAGGCGCCTTCCCCGAGAAGTGAAGTGCCCCACTGTTGGCAGCACATCGTCCGGCTTTTAGGTGTGCTCCTGTCCCTCTTGCGTTATCTCTGGCTCCAAGGATGAAACTGTGTGCATTTAGAATGCTCTAACTGGAGCTGCAGTTGGCAAGCCATTAGAAGGGCACACTGATTGTGTTGAATCAGTTGCATTCTCGCCTGATGGCCAACTCATTGTGTCCAGCTCTGATGACTATACTTTGTAAATTTGGGATGCAGAGAGTGGAGCTGCAGTTGGTGAATCATTTGAAGGGCACACTGATTATGTAAACTCAGTTGCATTCTCCCCAGATGGCAAGCATATTGTGTTTGGCTCTGATGGCACAACTGTGCACATTTGGGATGCTATGAGCAGAGCTGCAGTTGGTGAGCCATTGAAAGGGCACACTGATTATGTGCAGTCTGTTGCATTCTCCCCAGATGGCAGGCTTATTGTGTCCAGCTCCGATGATGGAACTGTGCACATTTGGGATGTTATGAGCAGAGTTGAAGTTGGCCAGCCCTCAGAAGGGCACACTGATTATGTTCAGTCTATTGCATTCTCCCCTGATAGCAGGCACATTGTGTCTGGCTCCGATGACAGAACTGTACACATTTGGGACACTCTGAGTGGAGCTGCAGTTGGCAAGCCGTTAGAAGGGCACACTGATTCTGTTCTGACTGTTGCATTCTCATGTGATGGCAAGTATATTGTGTCTGGCTCCCATGACCAAACTGTGCATATGTGGCATGCCATGAGCGGAGCTGCAGTCAATGAGCCAGTGGAAGGGCACATTGATTATGTTCAGACTGTTGCATTCTCACATGATGACAAGCATATTGGGTCTGGCTCGGACGGCAGAACTGTGCGCATTTGGGATGCAGAGAGTGGAGTTGCAGTTGACAAGCCATTGGAAGGACACTCCCTCTACATTTCCTCAGTTGCATTCTCACCTGATGACAAGCATATTGTATCTGGCTCCAATAACTGCAGTGTCCAGATTTGGGGTGCTATGACCAGAGCTGCAGTTGGCAAGCCATTGGAAGGTCACACCAATTGTGTTAACTCAGTTGCATTCTCCCCTGATGGCCAACTCATTGTGTCTGGCTCTGATGACACAAGTGTGCACATTTGGGATGCCAGGACTGGAGCTGCTGTTGGTGAGCCACTGGAAGGGCACACTAATTGGGTCCAGTCTGTTGCATTTTCGCCTGATGGAAAGCATATTGTATCTGGCTCTGCTCACAAAACCATGTGTGTTTGGGATATGAGGACTGGCACTGTGGTTAGTGAGCCATTAGCAGTGTATACTGGTGGGGTCTGGTTGGTTGCATTTCACCCAATGGCAAGCACATTGTATCAGGCTCCAATGACAGAACTGTATGTCTCTGGGATGCCAGGGCTGGCAGTGCAGTTGGAGAGCCATTGTGAAGGCACACTACTTCGGTCCAGTTAGTTGCATTTTCCCCCGATGCCAACCAATATTGTGTCTGGCTCCCATGACTGCACTCTGCATATCTGGGACATAGAAAGTGTTGCAAATAGCCCACCTACTTCAGCATCTTGTGCGAATCCCAATGGATCCGCCTTACTCAAGGTGGGCCTCCTGTTTTATAATATCCTGTAGTTGGCTAATTTTCTGCAGTCAATTCATTTCAAGTCCTTTCAATCTCCACTGCAGTCGCAAATCCAGAATGGATGGGTCTCCTGCATTCCCTCAGAACTTCTTTCTGGGTTCCAAGCCATCACAGACCTGGTCTCTGGTCACCGTACAACACATTAGTTATTAGACAACAACAGATCCAAATTTGTTAAGACAACTTTGTCCATGGCACCAATTGGGCAAAATGCCATGACCCCAGCAGATTTGTAATGCCAGCGCAGTTGGGTTGTCGGCAAATACCATATTTTCCTTTTCACCAGTCACGTTTACATGAATGGATATTGCTTACTTAGGTAATTTGGTTAAGGGGTGAAATAACAGCCGGTTCAACTCACATCTCTCGCTGGAGCAGCAGCGACCCACGCTTTGTGAGAGCTTTCGCTTATGAAACTAAGTAACATCACACATGATTTCCTATTCTTTAGAGACAATCTCAAGTAAGCCGAAACCCACTCAGTCTCCGGCCTCGATAAGAGATAACAAATTTACGAGTGCAGAACTCTACGTTCAGATTGCATAATTAGTGTAATATTCTCCATGAAAGATGACAGACGCACTCAAAGTTCCATTCCAGAGACGCGGGGACAAGCTGGGGGTTGCTCACGGTGGTAAATCCGCCGGTGTCGCCGGGAACTATACAGCTCTCATCGAGATTGAAAGCCAAGACGCCAGTCTAACATGGACATTAGGTATGTCTCCGACGAAGAAGGGCAGAAAGAGACGTACCACATAGCTGTAGGAGCACTGCAGAGTGGCCCCGCCGACAGGGTTCTGGTTGATCCACGCGTACAAGCACGTCCCGAGCGAGAACTCTTGCACGAACTGGGGCGATACCGTGAATAGCGTGGGCTCTAGATAAATGATGGAGCTCAGGGAACATGTATGGCAAACAAGGTGGATGGTTACCGCCGGCTTGCTCGAAGGCTGCGACGATCGCAGCTGAGAGCGCAGTACAATCGGCGAGAAGCGGCCCTGCTCCTTCGTTGGTCACACACGTGTACGTCGTGGTTTCTATAATCCCGTCTAGTCAGTCACCGCCGTCGCGTAGGCACCCAGATCAAACGCACCACCGGCAGCGCACGAGTTGAACGTCTGCCGCTTTTGAACAGCGCGAGAATTGAGGACGTCGGCGGAGCATGCCTTCGTCAACACCTGAAATTCGTGGCCGGCGGCGGTGACATTGCGCGTTTCAACAAGCACCCGGTCTTGTGCTATGCACGAGGATAGGCCTCGGGCTTAAATCGTGACGGGTAAGTAGCCGTTGGGAACAGCGAGGGGGCGTACGAACCGGGTACGATCGAGGATACGACGGCAGATGCAAAAGAAAGCAGAGCAACTAATGAAGTAGATGGTTTCATGGCCAGTGATGTCTTGGTGAGTTGACTGGTTGAGACTAGGGAGAAACTAGAGGCTTTTATACAAAATCCAGACAGACCTAGCTTCCAGGGGATAGACCTGGTGTTTGGCGGGCCGAGGTACGAGCTGACAATTAACATTCTCGCATCTGTCTAGAGAGACTGCTCGACAGACGCTCTGACATGGTACCTGACCGGAGCTACGAGCCGAGATGGGTTTATCCATTTGTCAAGCTTGTCGCCGCATACAGAGAATAGTCAAGTGAGCATTGAATACTGTGGAAGAGCTCAACCAGTGACAACCACCCCCCTGGTGCAATTATCTGGAGTCCGAATCTTCGCGTTCCGATACTCCGGCAAAGAACGAAGTCGGACCTTACGGTAGATTTCGAAGGTGTCCTGTACGTTGACGGCTGGGCCATGTGGGTCTGATCCCGGGGCCTGGCTTGCCGGAGGAATCCTGCCGTTGCACGTAAGCAGCGCTGGCTGCGGACGCCCTGAGACGAAAGAATCGATCACAGTCTGCGTTGAGTTATCCGAGAAATTAAGTTAGTGGCAAAACTGCGCACATATCCAGTACACCCTTCTCCTCATCCAGCTCCGGTCGAGTTTTGACCGCCCTGCAATTTCTCCAGGCGGGACTTAGGCGGGACTCCGCAGTGGTAGAAAAAAAGCGCCACGAGGAAAATCTTGCGGGATTAGGATCAGCGACGTCGGCTTCGGAACAAGAGTCTAAATTTCAGGGCGAACATTGACAAGGGATGACAGATCGAGACGGAGCCGGCGAATGTTTGGCCGAGGGTACATCTTTATTGATTGCATCCTCTGACTCGGATAATCTCGGCTCCAGATGCCCAAGGCGTGCCGCGATCATATCGGAATGATGCGAGGCAGAGGTTTTGATGAAAAAGACACGCGGAGACACACACTGAAGTCAGAAAAAAGACTGCCCTATAACTGTGTGACGCATGCGGGAAGTCGGACCGCCTGCTCAGGCCTGCTCCCGTTACCGGATATCGGACAACCGGGATGCGACCATATAATAATATGGACATCCGGGACATGCCGTCATGATTGGGAAATTGAGAATTTCCAGACTCAGACCTGTTTCCCTAGTGGGTTACAGGAATAGTTATTTTCGTGAACCGAGGGCAGTGGAGTGAATTAAAGTGTTTTGATTCCCATCAAGAAAGGGGGATCGCGATGTCTCAGTTTCGACCGGCATCGTCGTGGCCGGTCAACGCTTTCACAATTGTGTTGGATTTTGCAGGAAGAATTACACATACAATCCTTGGCTTGTACCCGGTACCAGTCATTTTTTTGTCCCCTGGGGGGCAGGGTGTACGGCCGGAAAGGATTCCAAAAGAGGTATGTGTCTGGGATTTGATTGCCGCTCACCTCTTGGCTACGCGCGACATGCACTCCGCGAGGTCGCGGACTCCGAGAGGAGTTCCACGCGGCGCAGTCCTAAATCGGCGCCGTGCGCGTTCTCGGCCGCGTGGCATCACGAAACGCGCTCGTGGCGCACCAGAAGCGCGCCCATGGACCTCATGAGGGTCACTACACTGACCATCTTCATCAGGAAACACTGTTTTGTTAGGTAGCTGCAGGTCATGGCTCTTGGAGTCCTCGTAGCGGCCAACTAAAGGCCAGGAGTTCTGGTAGCCCTCGGGCATCTGCGTGGTAGCGCATCACTCACGGATCAGTAGCGGTTGATAGCGAAACCCCCAGAAGCGAGTGTCTTCGGGTGCTGGCGGCCACATCTTGGCCGCATCAATGCCATATATTGGTTTTTTGTTTTCTCCTCCTTGAGGCAAGTGAAGATGTAATTAGTGTTGAACTTTCAACTTTGTACTAACAAATTTCGAGAAAATTTGTCTCTAAGTCGTTTCAAAATCCGCACGTGCACAATTGCGTGATTCCCTCCCTCCCATATCCGCGAGAAATGTCCTATCCGCCTCCTGCGGCCCCCAATGCATTCTTCAACTACAATTGATTGAAGACCTCTGTCCCGCTGCTTGCCCGGTGTTATTTCTGCACCACCCAGTCTTCGCATTGCTCCTTGGGCTCCCTGCTTGTTCCAAGACTCTTGTCTATACCTTCAATATTTCAAGATCTTGTACTACCCCTCAAATTATCCCCCTCAGATTCTTCGGATCGTCAATGCTCTCTTGCACATGTGTTAGAATAATGGCTAGCAAGCCGAATACGGGTTCCTGACTCACGGAACCGACACGCAGCCGTTCGCAGCTGATGCGTAGTGCAACGCAGTTGATGCGTAGTTGCACAGCATGTACCTGACTCAGTATTAGTTTAGCTATGACTCGTAGAATATATGACTCGTAGTTTAGTGACTCACCTTCGTAGTATTTAAACCTGTAGTACAGCCGTTTTCATAAAAGTGTACGGGTTTTGATCGGGTGGTGCTATTCGATTTGTGCTTACCTCTATTTGACGCAGAGTCCTGTTCCGCTCCCCTTGCTCCACTTTCGTCATTGCACCACCCGTCTGCTCCGTTCGAGAGAACGGTCCAGCCGTTGTGTTGCCGGGAGTGCTCCCGGTAGTGTGATGCGGCTTGGTTCTCAGTCGATGGCATAGAGATAGAATATAATGTGGGTGTTTGAATTGCAAGAATAATATCGGGCTGGTGCTAAATACATCGCAGCAGCAGTGTGGAGCTTGTTGGAGCCACAACACCGTGTTCAGGATATGACGCAGAGAAGTGGGGCAAGGGGAGCGGAACAGGACGCAGCGTCAAACAGAGGTAAGCACAAATCGAATAGCACCACTCAATCAAAAACCGTACACTTTTATGAAAACAGCTGTAAAGACAGACCTCAGCACCAATTGACTTCTGTCTCTCAACTTAAACTCATTCAATCTGCTAACAACATGAACTTGCTGGCTGATTCTGCAGCTCTTTCTGTCCACAACAGACCCTGCATAACCTCAAGTCAGGGTCTCACTGCTCAGTTCATTGCTTTGAGTATTGGTGAGTCTGTCAGCTCTTTATCTTTCCACCTCTGATTAACCGTTCTTTAACGAGATGCTCCTCGTTCGTTGGTATGCGTTGTGGTGCTTTCTCCATCTGCACTTATCTCCATCGTCTCTGCTTCCCTCTCCTTCTACACATTTTGGGTCATTCTCTTTTGTGGGATCCACTTGCTCCATTGGCACAACTACGGACTACGGAAATTTTCTCGCAGAGTGACCACGGGACCGAGGAGCGAAGTCCAACGACAGCGCAAAGCCTTGATCGGTGTTTCTTTCTTTCATCAATTGCTGCCGGCTGCACCACTTCACAACATCCTCGGTTGCTACTTGCTTTCATCGCCGTACGACTCGACTATCCGAGTGCGCAGAAAACTATGCTTTGAACATCATTCCCATTGGTGTTATCTATTCCCACACTGCCCGTACTTTCCCAACCTCCGGACAACTGCGAGCTGCGAAAATTTATACCGTTTCGGACTCTTGAGGCAAAGTGCAGAGTCCTGTGGATGAATATGTTCTCGGTGAACTTCGGCCATTCCCGAAGGGTAAGCATAATTCTCACTGCGCCGCAGAACACTGCAGTTTCTCGCAGTAATAGCGCAGCCGGGTTTATCATCCTATTGGAGCTGCGGCCGAGGATCTTCCGTCATAAATAGAGGTCCGATTCCTCTCGACCATAGGATCCTTGCTCCATGCAATAGGGACCTGATTTCTCTCTGCGGGCAATTTACACTGGGCAAATTATTCAACCATTGGCTTCCCTCTTGGTCTCACAGGCCAGCAACTGATGCTCTTCTCGGATGTTCTCTGGCTTCAAATTACTTCAACCTATATATCATCCTCTCTGCATAGTGGCTGCTTCGTTTCCGCTGCCAGTCTGCCGTTCCATACAACCGCAACAACTTTAAGCTGAACAGCTCCGTCTCGCTTTCAATGCCGCCTGGAGAATATGTTTTGTTGTGAGCTTCCTATGGGTCTCGTCAGCTAGTGCAAATGTCTGTCATCTCTCAACACCACCATTCATTCCTGGGTATACTCACGCCAGGTAGGCAATCTGCCAGCGGCAATTTCACTTCAATTATTTCTAACGAGTCAGACTCCTGACTGTAGTACTCGCAATGTACTATGTAATTACAAAATTTCATTCCTCATGTGGAAACTTGAATCTTCGTTAGTGCTCGCTGTAAGGCTGAGCTCGAGAGCTTAACATGCTCGCTATTACACTCCGCCGGAGCGGAGCGAAGGCATATCTTGTATTGTATTTAGGTTGTTGCTTCCACGCCGTTCACATCGGTACGTGCTTAATCCTTATATACAGTCCCGTCTTAGCATCTGTCATGTAGAATGCTTTCAATACATTGGTTTTTGCCTGTATATTGTGTGCCTGTACAAATATTGTGTGAGCTACCCCGGACTACGGTGAACTACCCGGGGGCTACCTGACAGCTACCAGCCTGCAACTGCGCTCGCTCACTCAACTACCAGGAGCTACCAGTCTTTGGCGGGCAGCTACCAGGCGCTAAGTTCGATCCTGACCCTCTGGACACGCTACAGACGGAACAGCGGCGGATTCCAGAAGCCCGATTGCTGCATTTGGGAGTTGGTTCCCTCTTCATTAATATTTATTTTTCTTGCCTCCCCTTCTCTAACCGCTATTTCGATTTCGCGGCGTCCAGGGGGACGCTGAGGTGCTGCTATTTCTTGGATGCACCACTGCGCTTCCTCGTTGCCGCTCTAGTTCTGATCGAATCCCTCGTTCAAAGCTTCAAGCTCTAAAGCAAGATTTTTCTTCGATTCACATCGATTGGTATCTGCTGGTCCCCGATTTACTTATGCCAAGTCTCTCGCTCTGCTGCGGTCCCCATGCGTGACTCGCAGCTTGTATTCGTATCTATCCAATAGCATTCCATTCCCTCTGGTACGATTTCTTCCTCTCTCGACCTTCAGCAAATCGATACCACCCCAACCAGTCGTTTAATTGCTTGCTCGTTAGATCGTGAGCCGACTCTCTGCCGACAGCGATAGCTTGCGAAACCCTCCGTTGCACGCAATTCGAGGTAAGATATCTGTACTATAGCTCGCTCAATTCGTTTTGATATTCCGTAACTTCAGCCCCAATTCCACTACATCTCACCGGCTTGCCTTGCGATATTCCAGTACTGGACCTGGGGCACTCGGATTTGACAGCTCGACTGCCACCGCAATTTCCTGGGGCATGGACAATTCGGTAAGTTGATGATAGCACGTCTGATTTCTTCGCTCACTTCTACTCGTTCGGATCGCGGCTCGAATGCGTGCCCCACGCTGACTCGGCTTCACTGCAATTTACTGACATTGGAGTGTGCATTCGGTAAGCTAATGATAGCACGGCTAATTGCTTCGCCCACTTCTACTCATTCGGATAGCGGCTCTCGGGTAAGCTCATCTGGTTGAGCGATGGACTCACGCCTCATCCTTTCATGGATTTCGATGTCGACTCGGACTTGGGCTCGGCGGCAAACAGGATGTACTGTATGTGCAGCGTAAATGCTGTGTGTAGCAGGCGCACGCGTGCGCAATGTCTCGGACTCGGAACGCATCAAGTGCGCGGATGTCCCGCAGACGCGGCGCATGCGGCCTGTCCGCGTTCGGCAGCTCGCGTGCGAGGGAAGGGAAGGAGACGGGTGCGATCGTCCTCCCGCACGCGGGCGCAGATGGGCGGCAGGTTCGGAAACGTGGGCATGCACAGGTCGGGGTGCCAGTGCGACAGCGGGTGCGCACCGCGAGCCGCGCGCACGATGCGTCGCGCGGTCACAGGCCTCCCTGGGCGCGAGGCATGCGGTTGTCGCATCGCGTTGCTTTGTATACGTACGCGGACCAGGCTGTGAATTCTAGCAGAATAATGTTATAAAAAGGCAGGAAGACGCACTGTACACATCAGCAAAACCTGGGTCGGCTACACAGCACTACATAGTGGCTCATAGTAGCCTATAGCTTGTATAGTGCCCATAGCGGCTGTAGCAAAGGTCTTTAGCTATGTAGCGCTGTATAGTTGGGTCGGAAGTATATACAGTTGGGTTTGTCATAATGCATAAGCTCATAATGCATAATGGCTCATAATGCATAGACCTGGTGAGGATTTTGGATCCACCAAACTACCCTTTCTCACTGTAGAGTGGTCCTCATAATGCATAAATGCTCATACTGCATAAGATTTGGCCATGAAGAGGGGTCCACCGACATTATGCATTATGAGCAAGTCGACTGTAGCAGTCTGTAGTTGGCCTCTAGCGTTCTGTAGCACAAGGTCCAAGGTATCATAGGAAAAGTTAGTTGCCTTCAAACATTGAAGGTCAGTAAGTAACGAAGCGTAAGGTTAGTAATTAAGTGAAGTGAAGGGGGGGACTAGTCAGTAAGTAAGTAAGTAGGTAGTCAAGAACGCATTAAGGAGTATTTATTATTTGCCAGCAGTGAGAATCGAACCGGCGAGCTTCGCGCGAACTGATAATTCAAAGTGCGGACAAAATAACCACGATACTATTGATCCGATATAAGGTATGGAACTCTGTGCATTTTATTACTTCCTGGTCACTGTACTTTCTCAACTCCGCCTGACGTCGTTCTCAAGTCGTTCTGCAAAATGGGATCCAGAATTTGATGTAGAATTTGGCCAGTCATTAGAGCTTATTAGCAACTTGCGAAAAATCAATTTTTTTCTATTAAGTCTTGCCTTGTTTCGATTGTGGAGCTAACTGAAATTTCAGCTTCCCGCCGTTTTACCCGGTGATGACGCGTTTTGTGGAGCCCATTTCGACTAAGTGGGGCCTCAGATTTTTTGACGAAATCAAATTTCGCAAGTTGCTAATAAGCTCTATTGATGTAAAACAGACTATGAACTGGGGTTGCAGACTTTGGCAATTTAGGTACAAGATTTCCGAAGTACTTTGATTAATGGTGTGAGTGGAATGTGATTGAGCCCAAAGTAAAATCTAGCTCCGAAAATCCTATGTAACCACCAAAACTTCAGAGCACTACAGAGATCTGCAATACTACAGAGGACTACATGGAGCCCCTATCCAACTATAGAGCACTATGTGATTCTACCCGAGCTATGTAGCACTATATAGTTCCCCCAAATCTATAGAGCACTATGGAGCACTACAGCCATGTTTGAGGCTGCTATATTCTACTACAGCTACTACAGCCTGCTAGGGTGAAAATCAGGGTTTGCTGATGCACCTTCCCAGTGTTTGGATGTGGGTTGCTGCGGCCGCGTGTTGTGCCGAAGCTCGGCAGCATTTCAATTGTGATGGAAGTGCAACTTGAATAACGTGGTAACTGCGCGCTAGACAACGGGGCGGAACGTACATGTAACGACGCGTTCAACTGGAACATCTGAACTTTTAATCAATTATCAATAGCCAAAAGAGCGGGGCCTGCAATGTGCATCAGGTGCGTTACAACATGCGAGGGACGAGCGTGATTGGTTGTAACATCTGTTTATAAGAGACTCTGTCCCAGGGAATAAGAACACAAATGGCCGGGATAATTACGACTGCTCCGGTTACAGTGGATCAATCACCTTGAATTAATACCGACGTATATCGATTGAACTAAAAAGACACGGAGTTACAGTACCACGGAGGGGCCAAACTCCAGGAAGCCTTAACAGACCGTAGCACATCTTCTGAGTGGCACCATTAATCAAAACTCTAGCCACCATTCGGAAAATCAGACATCCTGGAAAAACCGAGGCCTTCTGCCAAAATGTTCGTGCTGATTTATCGCTCCAACTTCGGTGCAGCAGCCGTCTGCAACCGTCAAAGCCACTCCGAGTCCCGCGGCACTCCCTCGATGCCCTTGGGTAAGAAGAACGGGGCAATGTACACCCAAGGGAAATCGTTGTCGCGCAAAAGCACCTGGAACATGCCGGTGACGCGGAGCCGTTCCGACGAGCCTGGGGAAATCGTGTGCACCTGTTCGATGGCAACGGATTTGGCAGAGAGGATCCTGTAGATGTGAGGGTGCTTCGCGTCGTCGCCGAAGAAAGAGAGGTCAATGAAGACGATGTGCGTTTCTAGAAAAAGAAAAAAATATAAATATGAAACCGCAGTGAGGGTAATCTGGAGACGCACCCATGCGTTGGGGGTTGTTCATGAGGTCAAGGGCACTCATGGCAGCGAGTTCGATGAAAGGAGCGAAGACCTTGGACCACTTTGCGAGTGACTTCAGGCAGCGTGCGTGCGCGGGGCTTAGCCGCGATATCGTGGCAGTAAGCTCTGTATTCAGTATGCAGTGCGGTTTGTGTTGGTTCCAATGCGCCCTTTGGCATTCTCTGGACTGAGAAAGAAGATGGAAAGACAATCGACACGAGGCGGAAGAAACGTACGCAGTAGACGGCGGTCCCACATCCTGCGCATTGACGCACATCGCAGTGCCGCCGGACGCAGTTATAGCACGGGCTGTCTTTCGCGCGTGAACGGCTGGACATGGCGGAGGAACGAAGGAAGAAGCGCAAACATCGACAAAGATACATACCCGTTGATGGTTACGTCCATGAGCGCGTCGACAATCCCTGAGGAAGGAGTTTCGAAGGTAACGAAGAATTAATGGCCGGTAGCACCTTGAATATCGTATCTGCACTACATTCTGTTACAGTATACATCTAACCCGACTGGCTTGCCAAAACACGCCTGTACAGGTGCAATTTGAGGTTGGACCGGCTAACGAAGGGCTTTTGTGTGCCGGGACAGTATGGACAGGCAACCGCATATGCCCCGAGATGTACCGACCGGATGTGGCCTATGAGGTTCGCCAGCGTGGCGTATGCCGGGCCCCGACGTCCAAATCGTCTCGCGGAATCTCCGCAGTTGGGGTACCGGCACGAGACAGGCATCCGTTCGGCGTCGTGAAACTGAATGTCGTGCACGGCTACCATGTGCTCAGAGACCTCCGCGGGTTCGAGGCTGATTTCAGTGTCGCAGCCGTCCCACATGCAGGCACCGCGCTGGTGAGCGGGCGGGACGCGCGCAACTCGTGCATGGACGTCGAGATCCGGGGGCGGGTTGCAACTGTCGGAAATAGTCAGTGAAGAGCGGTTGAACGACAGCTGAATTGGGAATGATGCAAGCACTCACCCAGGAATGTGCACCTTGGTGTGCTGACGGTCCTGGTGGCTCAGAGGTCTGTCCCCCGCAACACCATTGATAGTCCCAGAAAGAGGTGACAAGGGTGCTGAGGTTGTCGAGGGAAGGTATACCACAGAAGTTGGGGAGGCGACCGCTGCCGGAGAGCGGATGCTCAACTGCGTTTTGTGGGACGAAAAAGCCGAATCTCCTTGGGAGTTGGCGACATCAGAGAGCTGTTGGTCGGAGAGCATAGCGAACAGAAAACCCCAGTCGTTGGAACCCTGCGCATCGGAGAGCGGGAGACACGAAGATTCGGCCAAAGGCGGAAGAAATAGCGCCGGGCACGGCTTGCAAACGCTGACAGCGTCGGTCGGTGGGTCCTCGAAAAGATGACTGTCGAAGAATGGACTTGGCGTGAAGTCCGTGAAATCCATGCAGGGGGCATCGAAAGAAGAGGGTTCGCACGCCTGGAGTCTGAACAGGGAAAAGTGTTAACGCGTGTTGTCGAAATATGGTGGGATGCCTTGAACCTCAAAATATCACCGTTTTTCTCGACCCACGTACTCGCATCGACTTCCATGACCGCCTTACCCCAGGAATCCGCGTCTTGTTCCAGCCACTCGGCGTCGATCACCCTTCCTGGGCTGTCGTCGGACGGCAATTCATGCGTAGCCCGAGTAAAGCCCTCAAACCCATCGCAGATGTCTTCTTGGAGGAGCCTGAGGAGAAAAGGTCAATGAAAGGTGTGTTTTGCGAACTTCGGCGAGACAAACTTCAAAATATCGCCGTTTTTCTCGATCCATGTACTCGCCTCGACTGCCATCGCCGCCACGTCCAGAGAATCCGGATCCTGTTCATGATCATTCTGGTCCAGCAACTTGAGACACATCTCCCCTTCCGCGTCGTCCTCAGGGAGCGGCCTTGCCGTTAGCTCGCCGCCAAAGGTTGCTTGGAGGAGCCTAGTAACGACAGAGCATTAGCGTGTATTATGGGAGTACGGGTGGACCAGACGAACTTGAAAAGATCATCATTCTGCTCTATCCATGTGCTCACTTCAGCTTCCATCTCTTCATCGGTCGTTACATCCGCGAAATCCGGAGCCAAATGAGCGACGCCTCCATTGCTGAACATGTTAGGCGATTCATAGCCCAGATAGCCGCTCCCAAGGTTGAAATTCCCGCTCAAAGATTCGCCGGCCAGTGTCGCCTGCATTTGGAGGAGAATACTATCGCCCGTGTCGTCCGCCTCGAGAACGAAATCCCCTCCGTGACCGAGGAGTCCGCCAAGGAAACAGTCGTGAACGTCGACGGGCGAAACGTGTAGTGCGTTGGGGTGAAGGGGCGGACGGGCCAGACGGCCTTTCGTTTGACATCTAATTTGGAGCCTCGATTAACGTGGTTGGACAAGATGAGAATGGGAGGACATACCCCACTGGGTTTTCGGAGGCCTTGATATCGAGGAACTTCTCAGCACCATCGGTGAAGGATGTGGAGGCCATAGGGACGATAATGGGAGGGAAGGAAAGAGCGAATGAGGGCGTCAGGTGGCTGACAATACATCCTGAGCTTAGAAGTGCGGCTGACGGGCGGGAGACCCTACAAGGAAAATAGAAGGCCGGGCCCTTGCGCCTTTTTCAGTCGGAACTTAATACAAAGGCCCCAGAAAATGTCGAGATTCAATCTGCGACAAAGCTGCGAGCCTGCGACAATTTACAAAACGCCATGTCGAGCAGGCGATCTGCAGGTGGAGAAGCAGTTCAAAACTGCGCCGTAAGAGGCACGCAGAAGCCACGAGAACGCCAGCTGAGACAGAAGGAGGCGCATTGGAAGGAGCAAAGGTGAGCTGAGTCCTTGGCTGAGTCACCTGCAGATCATTTCGCCCGGATCAACCCGAACTGCGGAACTGCTCGGGATTGAGCCCGAACGCCTGGCTTTGGTCTGGCTCCGGCTGTTCGTGTTATGTACCTCACTTCTTTGCCTGTCTACGTTTCGGGCTCCCTTCAAATCTCATAAATCAAGAACAGAATTCGAGGAGCCCGTAGGCGGTGCTGAGTGCGCCAACTGAGATAATTTGTCCGCCTTGGAATGGAGCAAATACAAGACAAGATGCGGGTTCCCAAAAATTCAGTTAATATTTTGAGGAGCAGCGCTGGTGCTAGAGAGGATGAGTACGTACGCCGGATTCCTTTCAAGGTCTACGCACCGTGGTCCGTGGACAAACAGAACGATACTACGACCGAGGTTGTGTTTCGAAATCGTCGCGCGCGTGGGTCCGAAGGTGTACTAGCGAGAAATAGAGCACTCGGAACACGACGGTAAGCACCTATAGCAGACGGTCGGGAGACGAAGGCATACCCGGTCGGAGGATTGGTGGAACAGAGAAGTCGGAGACCCGGTGGATTTCTAATTAATTGCAGAGGGAATTAGCGGTGTAATATCAAGGAAACGCTGGTATACAGCCAGGAAACAACTAGGTGTGTTCCATGCAACGACGCACTTGAATTATTATTAGTACATGTGCCCCGGCTCTGAATCGCAAAAGGGAGTGTTGAAAGGAGCGCGCCATCCGGGTGAGCTGAATCAGAATGATCAAGAACTGTGAAAGGAATAAGAAGTAGGGAAAGGCACCTTCGGATCTTGAGAGCCAATAAACGGAAGGAAAGGAAACGGTAGACGCTCACCTGATGTCGTAGGCCTGAAATACATGTGTCAGCAATGTCTTAAGCGAGAATATAACATAAGATGCGGGGCCTACAAAAATCGAGGAATTTCGAGGAGCGGGGCACGTATCTGAAATGTGGCTGTCGGGTGCATTGGGACACGAATGATGTTCGGAGGACATCGTTATACCAGCGGATGAGACGTGTCGTGCATTGTCCTCAAACGGATGCTGCGCGTGGGTGTCGGGACATGTTCCGTTCAAGGTCAGGCGAGAAGTGGAAGAGAAACGCACAAATTACCCCCCACACTTTTGGCATGAACGGACAATGTTGCGGAGCGGGCGGGGTATTTCGATCTTGAGTCGATCAGGCTCGCAGTGTTTTCGCGAGGAGAGGGCCGAGAGGCCGGCCCACGGAAGATAGTTATGTAAACTCCAACAGGAGGGACATAATGACCAACTAGCTAGGCCACCGACGAGCGAATGGGAAGGAGATGCAAGGGCGCAAGAAGTTGGCAAGAGGATGGTCCGAGTCGGGATGCGGTGATTTGGTGCTCAATTGATGGCCTTGATGGCCTTGATGGCCGAGGTTCCCAAAGAGGCAAGTCCGTCTCTTGCTTCTTGCCTCTCGAGTCCTTCCAGTTTGCCCCAGTGCCCGCTGCATCCGAATTCACTGCCGACAAGCAGAGACACTATGACTCCTCGCCCATACACCATGCGCCGCTCAGCTCGCTCCCCGTCCCCTACTGAGGCCACCCGGCCACCCGTCGAAGTCGCGCAGCAGCATCGTCTTCCTCTGGGTCCGCGACATCACCAAACGCGCCGATAGTGGAGGCTTCCAGGACCTTACCGAAAGCTTAAGACGCTCCTCATCTTCGGTCTTGATCAAATCTCGATATCTGTCTCTGTGCGTACCGTCCTTCTTTTCTTGGACACGCACCGCGCCTCATCGCCGCGTCTTTTGAAACTGCCAACGCGCCCGTTTTCACCTCTTCATCTGTCCTATGTTTTCCTATCGTTTATCCCTCGCCAACGCCTTCTCACAGGGCTCTTCCTCATCTCGGTGCAGGAGGCAGCCATGGACTTCCACTGCAGTACTGCATACGACCCTTGGTACGTTTTACTCTTGCTCACCTGGTTTATTCATTCCATTGTGCTCGGATTCCGAGAGGGTTTCCGCGCCGCGATCTACCGCTCTCGTTTTGGAAGTGCGCCAGGGAGCTTCGAGGCGCGTAGTATGACTGCTCGGCGCTCGGCATGTCGGGCCGCGCCCTATTTCGGGGTCTGCGCGGTCCGTGTTTGGAGACGGTGCTTTGAGTAAGTGCTGGGTGTTCGGAGAGCTGGGACCGCACCGGTGCGCAGTTCCGGAATGCGGAATGAGCCCCCATCTGCAATCCGCTTCTCGATCCCGCACATGTCGATTGAAGTGCGCGTTTCGTGAACGCCTCACGAGGAGCCTGCGCTTCATCATCCTGCGAGAGACCGGGGAGCTGCGGAGCCGCGGCGGGGCAGAGAATCGTTCCCGCGTGCATGATTAGCGGATGGAGCTTGGGTGGAGTTGCAGAGGCGTACGACGAGGCAGCCCCCCGTGGAACTCGGCGCGCATCAGCAGTGATAGGATGGCGTCCCGAGTCTTCCTATAATTCTCAGTGGACATCAATTACTCTGTGCCCCGTCCTCAAGAGCAGTATACGGCGCGCGACTTGGGGCTCCGCGCCTGACGGAACCACCGCTCACAGCCTATCGAAGCACCGTTTGCGCTACGTGCTCGTCCTCCCTGTGCGGGCGCAGCCGCGGGGGCTTTCTTTACGAGCCTTCTGGATCCATCCTCGCGGTTTTATTTTCTGTTCTCCGTATCCGTGTTAATCAAATACCAACACTACTTTTTCTTCTGCAGCTTGATCGCGCATCCGGCTCTGGCGCAGGACGTGCAGGTCGGGGGGGAGGTGCGTATACGCCATTTTCCGTCTATTTTTATTTCTTCCTTTATTTTTGGTGTGGGAGAGCGCTTGAGCGCGGCGTATGGAGCGATGCCAGAGGAGGTGTGGGTTTGCTCAGATTCGTTCCAGAGCTCCGAACGGGTGTAGCTCGCGGGAAGGCATTAAAGTCCGGTACGGGTTGGAGTGGCGTTCGGGCGCGCACCGCGAGTGCTGGGAGTCGTGAACGCGGCTCTTAGCATCACGGCGTTTCGTTCTTTAGTATCCTATCCCTCTGTACTGCGAGCAGCGGCAGGCCGCGTTACGCGCGCCGTGCACCCACCAAAGCGCGGACTCGGGGAGTTCCACGCGGCATAGTCGCACATCGACGTCGTGCGCATCCTTGGCCGCGTGGCATCACGAAACGCGCTCGTGGCGCGCCAGAAGCGCGCCCATGGACGTCACGAGGCTGACTACACTCACCGTCTTCGATACTGACCCTTTGGACATGCTACAGACGCAACGGCGGCGGATTCCAGAAGCCCGATTGCTGCATTTGTGCGTCGGCCCCTCTTCATTCATAATTATTTTTGATGCCTTCTTTCTCTTCCATGCTTCCTTCTCTCAGCCCATCCTTTCTGCCCCACGGTCCTCCTCCATTCCGTTCGGGAGATGCTTGGAGTATCTGCTGCTTCCAGCTCTTCGACTTCGAGGCTTCAATTCTCGGTCCTATTCCACTCCTTTTTCATCCCTCCGCGTTTCTAATTAATTTTACCCTACTCTGTCCTAACAAAAAACCTCGTTCTACGTCCGATTTGATTCTCCTACGCCGTTCCATCTGCTTCCTGTCGGCCCTTCCCCTTCTACGCTCCACCGTCTCGTGCCGGAGCTGAAAGGGGACGAGCCGTCGAGGAATGCGACTCCGAGCGAGAGAGCTCTTTCGGATCCACCGCGACGGAGGGTGTGCGCCGGGGATTCCTGCGACTCGGACGGGTATACGCCGCGCCATACAGAAACGAGGCGACCCCCACGCATCAGCCTCCGTGCTGCGATCGATTCGTCAATGTGTCGCCCTTCCCGCGCTGCTCCTCTCCATATTTCTGCCAGCCGTCATCTGTCTTCCTCCCCCGTTTCTCCCCATTCTCTCTTCTCCCTCCTTCGTTCGCTTACTCACAGCGTTCGCAGGCTCGTTCCCGTCTCGATCCAGCAAGCCGAATGCCTCCGCCCGTCTTGAAGGCGCGGCATCCTACATCTAGGTGGGTTTCTCATTCTCTTCTATCGCTACTTTTATCCCCCCCTCTTATCCTGTTTCATTCTCCGCGTTTTCTCCGTTCACTCGCTTTCATTATACCTGACGCTCGTTCGCAGAGTCGTCCCCCGTCTCGATCCATTTCGATCCGCCTGCTGCCTGGGCATCATCCGCGTTTAGGTGTGTTCCGTTTCCTCTCTCTTCATCACTCCTTTTTCCTCTCCAGGTCGTGCGAGCGCTCACGTACTTCGGTGTATTCCGGGATTTCCCTTTTATTCCTTTTTTTCCTCTCTTGCGGTCGCCGCGGGAAGGGGAGCGCCTAGCCGGGGCGGCGCACCAGAGGCGTCTCGCGTGTGTCCTGCGCGGGAAAACATGTGGGGCGGGTACAATGGAAAGAGAAGCGGCGCTCCCCAGGATAGAATATGTACGCCGTGGAGCGTACCGCACCTCGCGGGCCTGTGAGCTGAGCGAGCGGCACGGGCGCCGAGATACGGAGGCGCGCGGAATATGGAGCGGACCCGCTGCGCAGTCCGGGTGGACGCGGGCGAGTAGTTTTGCACTCATATGGGGTTGGCGCCCGAGGGCTGCGGCGGCATATTCGGACGGGGTGGGCGCTAACATTTTCAGGTGCGCGGAAAAAAAGGGGCGGACCCGCTGCGCACTCGCGCGGTGCTCGCGGCGGCGGATGGTCGTGTGTCAAGGACCAATGGAAAGCGTGAGGAGCGAGGCGTTTGCCCAGGCATCGACCCAATCGTACAAGTCCTTATGGGGGACGCGCGGGGTTTGGGTGGCATTTCGGGAGTTTGTGCGCTGTCGAGATACAGAGCATTTATATTGCGTCCGATCCCCGATACTCCTCCCTGCTCACTCACGGACGCATCTACACCTTCTACGCTGCATCTATGAACTCACGCACACTCTTTCCGTCCCATCTGTTCTTCGGTCCACTCTCAGCCTTATATACCAACCGCTCTCTCTTTATTTTTCCCAAATTATACTAAATCGTACAAACGGCATGGTGGGCATGTGAGCGCCCTCAAATTTAGTATCGGCGGTGAATCGCGGCCATCGCGGCCGTGTTGGCTGTCCATCTGTCAATGTGAAGCATCGTTGCCTGCTTCTTTCCTTCCACCACGACCACCATTATCTCCCACTTACAATGGCAGCACCTTCACCTTCACCTTTATCCCCGGCATCCGGACCACCTCAGTTATCATCGACTACTGCGATCCTCGAGAGTATTCTCCCACCGCTTAGGCTTGCCAAAGCGGCTGTTACAGGTATTGGTGTTCCCGGCGTGGAAGTGGCAGTTAATGGTGTATGCGAGGTGGCGGAAATGATCTCGGTGCGCAAATTCAGCTACTCGATGCGGTGTAGACTCCTTATTCGGCATCAGACGATGAAAGCCAACAAGGAAGACCTTTCCAAACTCGCAAATCTGCTGGATAAATTGATCGCTATCAATACCTCGGGCACAGGCGGCGATCTGAAGCAACGGCTTACTGCACTGTCTGCGTGCGTGCAAGTTTGCGTGGAGTACTTCTCAATTAATTGATTGTGGCTTCCAGAGACCTCAGAGAAATTGCTGTGAAATGCAAGTCTTTGGCAGAGAAGAATCGATTCAAGCAGTTCTGGAAAGGCAGTAATTACAAGCAACGGATTGAGGAGATCAAGAATTCTGTGGCAGCTCAAACCCGCCAGTTCACGGTATGCATTTTGCAATGTTCCCTGCCCCTTGTTCTGATCTTTTATTCTAGTTCTACGGCAACATCTCAATTGAGAAATCGGTCGACACTATCTTGAAGTACATGCCTATGCACACCTATTTACCTGCGCGAGTTACTGATGTAGAAATCCATAGTGTTCTCATCTTGTCCAAGCTCAAAACTGTCCCAGCACACTACAATGCAGAGAACACGCCCGACAGATGCATGGAGAACACAAGAGTTGATATCATCCAGGATATTGTCACACGGCTCACTAGTGCTTCCCGTTCATCTCACCAGGTGGTCATGCTCAGCGGGGTCGCTGGATCAGGGAAGTCCACCATCGCAAAAAGTGTGGCATCCGTTCTGGCAGAGACCGAACATCTAGCTGCTTCTTTTTTTTTCTCGCGAGACTATAAGGAGCGCAAGGAGATCAAGCATCTTGCCACCATGCTTGCGATACAGCTCGCAGAATATGATAGTGTTTTTCGCACTCGTCTCATCCACTTACTGCAGACCAACTCAGACGGGGTCATTGATGCGGAACCCCACCTACAGTTCCAGAAGATGGTTGTAGACATCCTCGAAAATATGCCACCTAGTTCTGAACCTTGGATCATCTGTCTGGATGCTCTTGATGAATGCGGAATGGATCGGGGCCAGATCTTTCTCCGATGGCTTTCAGACAGCATTAGCCGAATTCCAAAACACATCCGATTCTTTTTGACTGGACGTCCGGATGTTCCTTCATGCCTCAAGTTCCACACTCTCAAGGGTCAGGTGCATGGCATAATCCTCGATATTGATGCTCCAGTCGTCACACAGGACATTTATGTGTATGTGCAGAGATCACTTGATGGGTCCAACTGGACTACACCACGCCACTGGAAGATTCAGAGTCATGATGTGGAACAAATAACCAGCCGTGCAAGGGGGCTATTTGTTTTTGCAGCTACAGCTGTCCGTTATGTCCTTGCAGGAGTGCCACAAGCCCCACCACAGGAATCCGTGGACTATCTTCTCAGTGGGGAACCCCTCACTGATCTTCACACACTGTACCACCGAATTGTAAATGATGCAATCCCAAAACCTATTGAGGGAGACCGGCGTGCACAAGTTACTTATGATCGATCCATGAAGCTACTCAGCACAATTTTACTCCTGCATGCACCTTTGGATTCTCAGAGTCTAGCAGGGTTGCTGGACATGAATAAAGATCTGCTTCTGGAAATGCTGATGCCTCTCAGTGCTGTGATTCATGTCTCTGATATACCTGGGGTCGCAATAAGACCAATACATCTCTCCTTTCGAGAATTCATCATCTCCCGAGTTGGAGCGACCCGGCCTGATCTCATCTGTGGGACAGAGGTACAACAGCGCTCACTTGCTGATGCCCTTATGAAACTCCTGTGCAATCAGCTGACATTCAATATATGTCATCTGCCCACCTCCTACTTGCGGAATGTTGACATGCCTAATTTTCAAGGGCAGTTGGATGAATACATCTCAGGGCATCTTCGATATGCATCTCAATTTTGGGTGGACCATCTTACAGCAACAGGTTATAGCAGCATCGCTGCAGATACAGCAGAGAAATTGCTCTTTCAGAAGTTCCTTTTTTGGCTAGAGGTCCTGAGCTTGCTTGGAATAGTGAATTCTGCACCTGCAGCTCTGTCGAAGTTGCTTACATGGGCCAATGAGGTAAGAATATCCACCACTCTGAAGATGTAAGAAAAACTGAAAATTATCAGAACTTTTCACTCGTCCAATTTGCGACAGATGCACAAAGATTTGTTGCATTCTTTCATGATCCGATAATTGAAAGTACTCCACACATCTACATATCAGCTTTGGCTTTGGCACCAACCCAGTCCGAAATTGGCCAAAAATTCCACCCTCATTTTCCGCGGTTGCTAGCAGTTGAAAGAGGGCAGGTGGCAAGGTGGCCTAGGACTATAGCAGTGCTACAGGGTCACCAACAGGGGGTTAAGTCCGTGGCTTTTGCCCCAGATGGACAGCATATTGTGTCCGGCTCTTCAGACAAAACCATTCGCATCTGGGATGCTGTGAGCGGAGCTGAAGTGGGTGAGCGATTGGAAGGGCACACCAATTGTGTCAACTCAGTTGCATTCTCGCCTGATGGCCAACTAATTGTGTCTGGTTCCGATGACTACACCCTACGAATTTGGGATGCAGAGAGTGGAACTGCAGTCAATGGGCTATTAGAAGGGCACACTGATTCTGTTCGGTCTGTTGCATTCTCACCAGATGGCAAGCACATTGTGTCTGGCTCCGATGACACTACTGTGCGCATTTGGGATGCTATGACTGGAGGTGCAGTTGGTGCACCATTGGACGGGCACACTGACTGGGTCCGGTCCGTTGCATGGTCCACTGATGGCAAGCATATTGTGTCAGGCTCTAATGACAGAACTGTGTGTATTTGGGATGCTATGACTGGAGCCATGGTTGGGGAACCATTAGAAGGGCACACTGGTTATGTTCAGTCTGTTGGATTCTCACCAGATGGCAAGCATATTGTATCTGGCTCTGCTGACACAACTGTGCGCATTTGGGATGCCACAACTGGAGCTGCTTTTGGTGAGCCGCTAGAAGGGCACCCTGAGACTGTTCGGTCTGTTGCATTCTCCTCCAATGGCAAACACATTGTATCTGGCTCCGATGACAGAATTGTGCGAATTTGGGATGCCAGAACTGGAGTTGCTGTCGGTGAGCCACTGGAAGGGCACACTGAGATTGTTCGGTCTGTTGCATTCTCACCTGATGGAAAACACATTGTGTCAGCCTCCGATGACAGAACTGTGCATATTTGGGACACTATTACTGGAGCTGTGGCTGGTGAGCCATTGGAAGGGCACATTGGCTTGGTCACCTCGGTTGCATTCTCGCTTGATGGCAAACTCATTGTGTCGGGCTCCGATGATGGAACAGTGCATATCTGGGATGCTATGAGTGGAGCTGCAGTTGGTGCTCCATTGAAGGGGCACACGACTTCAGTCCAGTCAGTGGCATTCTCCCCCAATGGTCAACTCATTGTGTCTGGCTCCAATGACAGAGTTGTCTGCATTTGGAATGCTATCACTAGAGCCGCAGTTGGGGAGCCATTGAAAGGGCACACTGGTTATGTTCAGTCTGTTGGATTCTCACCAGATGGCAAGCATATTGTATCTGGCTCTGCTGATGCAACTGTGCGCATTTGGGATGCCACAACTGGAGCTGCAGTTGGTAAACCATTGGAAGGGCACACTGATTGGATCCGGTCTGTTGCCTTCTCCTCCGATGGCAAACACATTGTATCTGGTTCCCGTGACCGAACTGTACGAATGTGGGATGCTATGACTGGAGCTGTGGTTGGTGAACCATTGGAAGGGCACACTGATTGGGTCCACTCTGTTGCATTCTCCCCCAATGGCAAGCACATTGTGTCAGGCTCTGATGACAAAACTGTCCGCGTTTGGGATGCCAGAACTGGAGCTGCATTTGGAGAGCCACTGGAAGGGCACAGCGGCGTGATCACCTCGGTTGCATTCTCACCGGATGGGAAGCACATTGTGTCGGGCTCCAGTGACCAGACTGCCCGCATTTGGGATGCCACAACTGGTGCTGCAGTTGGTACACCATTGGAAGGGCACACTGATTGGATCCGGTCTGTTGCCTTCTCCACCGATGGCAAGCATATCGTGTCTGGCTCCGATGACCACACTCTGCGTATCTGGGACATGGAAAACATCATTAATGGGCCAATTATTTCAGCATGTCATGGCAATCCCGATGGATCCGCTTTACTCAAGGTGAGTGTCCTTCTTTTATAAAACCCTGTGGTTAGTTGATTTTCTGTAGTCAATTCATTCCAAGTCTTCTCAGATTCCACTGCATTGGCAAATTCAGAGTGGCTGGGCCTCCTATATTCCAGCAGAACTCCTTTTCTGGGTTCCAAGCCACCACAGACCTGGTTTCTGGTCACCGTACAACACACTAGTTATTGGACAACAACAGACCAAACTCTCCTATGATAACTTTGTTCATGGTAGAAATTGGGCCAAATGTTATGAACCGAGGGACGGGACTGCAGAGTTATAATGTCAATGTAGTTTCTTTAATCGTATATGTCGAGAATGATCATGTTTTCTCTTTTCATTAGTGACATTTGAATGGATCCAGCTTAATTTCATCAAGTGGTGAAATAACAGCTGGTCCGGCGATAAGCTGTGTAAATACCACAGGTGTATTTTCGTAATTTCGCGTTTGTACACTTGTAAAACATGCACTGCCCTTGTCCAGAGAGGCTATCAGGCTCCAATGAGTAGCCTATTGAGTCACATAGCTTAGGTTTTCTGAGGGCATGAACTTGTAATGGTACCTCTACTATGGGACCTGATTAAGACTTATCAGCGGTTAAACTGACTAACCAGGCAGTACCCGTTAAATTGTGGATGCACTGTTCCCTAGACTTGAACCAAGGAGATGGGAAGGATATCTATCATTACATGCGGACCAACCAGAGCTGCCACAGTGGCCGATTTCGGGGTTTGTTTACCCTTGTGTCATAGAGAGACACGACACGACAGATCATGTTATCTAACCGCGGTTACTTCGGTAACCGGTTTTATTCAGACTTACTATGATAGTAAACAGTAATACTATCTGACACAAGAGTGGCTGTGATGTTTGAATCAAAAATCGTGATGGCACCCATGGGCAGTGCCAAGAGCAGTTCAACCTGATCGAACTCAATGACTAGTGCAGCTAGAGACACCGGGAAAGTGTCTACAGGTAGCTACGACCTGGCAGAAGAAGACTTACGCCCGGGATGAGCATCTGTCAAAGAGACTATCGAATTGGCGCAAACCACATCCGAATTTCAAACCATTTGAAACCGGGTCACCTCACAAGCACACATTGTTCAGCCATGACTCAGGCTTGACTCAGAAGGATGAGATTTGGCAAGTAGGAGGGGCTGGAATGCCAAAGATCGACCCGCCCGGATGGAAAGCTACCCGAGGTAGCATAATCAACATGGAGTAAACAGGAATCTCGAGTAGTCCGTTTTTAAGGTCAGGTGCCCGATTAGGGTAGAACCTTATTACATAATCACGTTTTGAGGCCCTTTCCCCAGCTCTTGAACCCTGGATATATCTATGTTGTAAAGTCACAGATGTTTTCCAAATATTTCCATATTTTTTCAGTACCATGGGACAAAGCTATGGACGAGTCAAATTGGGGGGTTTTTAGCACATTGATGTCCCATCACATTGAAGGATGAGCTCCTGCACTCATTCAAGCACCATTCAAAAGGTTCTGAAGAGGCAGATCGTCTCCAATATGCTCTAAAGTTGAGTTCCACCCCAAGAAACCAGAGAAAGAGGTGCCGCACAGCGAAAACGACACTAGGGCAGCTAAGCGAAGATTATGTAATATGGTTCTACCCTAATCGGGACCCATCACTTAATAACAGACTTCAACACGATCGAGGTACGAGATCATACCGTGTTGAAGGCTGGCTGCGAAAAACTAAATCTCAAATAGTATAAAAAGGCCTAAAATTCTAAAACAGACTCTCCCTGGTTTTCGCATGCACAACAGTGCCGTGGAATTACAGTCGAAGCTGTCATAACCCATGGTAGGCATAACCCATAATCTGTAAAACCCCATACTTTTTGACGTCCACCAACATGGTTCCCACTAAAAATGGCCTGAAAACCCATAAATCTCTCATACTCCATAACCCATACCTTTTTGACGGCCAAAACCCATACTTTTGGTGTATTTTCTGTCCATTTCCACCCTCGTTCCATGGCCTTTGGGGAACTGATTATGGGTACATCAATGTCATCAGTCATATGAGCTATTGGATGGGTATTTCGGCTCGATTTGGACCAAATTCCGTTCATCAGTTGATCTCATGGGTTGGTAATGAGTTGACCAGGATGTCGAGAGATCTGCAGAATGGAGGGGAAAGCACTGAAAGGTCTTGTATAATGGATATACAACAACATTTGTAGGTATACATGACATTTCATGCCCAGGAGAAGGGTTTCGGTACAGACCGGGATTTGCCGAGAGCTTTCCCACGGCTGCTGGAACCCATACGCTGTAAAAACCCATACTTTCAAAGGTCCACCGATGGGTATGGGTTATGACAGCTTCGACTGTAGTGTCAGTTATAGTTGCTAAGAGACTCAAAGCTACATTTTTACTTTGTATTGCTCTACTGTAAACCATTGGATTGGATTGGATTTGTGTTATGACCTGAACTGTAACTGAGAGTGAGGAACTGAGAAGTGTTGTGTTGAGCTATATACCTGTGAATTGCGCTCCCAAATCTATGACAGTATTTATCGTCATTTATTCAGAGTCAGTAGTCCTGGTTCTTGGTCTCAACTCCTCACTTTTTCTGGTTGTACCCTGCAGACCTAGATTTATAACCAATACTCTGTGGTCTACACACTGTTGATCCAACTTGCATGACCCCATGGTCTTCACTTCGCAGCGCTGAGCACCATCGACCATGGGGAGGTTCGGGTGCTGGTCCCCACGGTCGACCCATTTTGGGCAACATCAGCACTTGATCAGCACAGCCATTACCTAACCTCACTGTGGGGAGGGTGTGTGCAGGCACGTCGACAGGCGACCTCCAATAATTGAGCTATGGGTGCCCATTGGAGTCCCTCTCCACCTTCTATTTTTGCAGTGACAAATAAGACACTGGAAATGGGTTTTCAATCATAGGGAACAAAAACCCCAGGAAATCTGCAGTGAAAACTATGCTACAGTCATAGAGGGAAAATGGAGCACTAGCCCGGAATCTCATCGATAATCAGGTACTTCCTCAAGACTGTTTTTAGAGTTACGATCCTCAATGGGTCAGCCGATCACCCATCAATGATCGTAACCGCTACAGCTCCCCATTGGCTCCCCACAGTTTGCACATGGCTTCCCCATGGTATAAGCATTTGTGATGGAAACTGAACCTCAACTCACTCACCAAATACTCCGAAGCATCACCGGCTCAGAGATCAGCTGACCTCGGGCTATCCCCGAGAGCACGTTCAGGCGGCACCACCTCGGGCACAACCCCGACTCCACAACTGTGGATTACTCATAGTCATAGGTAGAATAGTACTTAAAGGGAGTGCTCCCCTGATGTGGGCACATCTTAACTCTTTCCCAATTCACTACGTTGATCTTACATTTGCATGAACCTAAGTTTACCATCGGCTATCTTTGAAGTAATGCTATAAGCTTATTCCAAGGTTAGTACAGCAATCCTAAGAACCCGGAGACGTTTCCCGTGTTTGTGTCTAACGAAGAATCATCTCGTTAGTTGGTTGCTTAAGGTAGAATTACGCTAGAAGCAGATAGTTGATTTATATAGGGATTTGAACATTCTGTTATGACTCGCTGCTCTATTGCCAGACGGCAATACCAAATCTCTCAAACACGTGCTCTGTATTACTAAGCTCGCGCTCAGCACTCCGTGCACCCGGTTTCGCTAACAGCATTCTGAAAACTAGATATATATAAATATGACTTGTATATTGGGTATGGAAGCCAGAGAGCCAGACCAAAGTACTAAGCCTTGAGACTACGAACTAAGAACTACAGCTTGCCGTTTGGGGGTGTAGATCACGTGACTGAATCCTAGAACTACGAATCTCGAACCGCGGACATGCCGAAAACCCAGGTCTCAGCCTTCGGAGTAGCCAGAAACTGTGGAGTGCTGACTGATGACTACCCCGAATCTGCACAGTGTGACTATGGACTACGAATAAACAGCGAAAAAAGATCACATACAAATCTGATTCGTGTTGAGCTTGCTAAGTATCAACAAATAAAACCAAACTTGTCTTAATTGACAAACCCAACTTCACCGGTTTACCAAAGCAGTTATCATATTAAACCTCCTTCCCACATAAAGCCGTTCAGTTGATTCAGCCAATCTGTGTCCTTGAGTTGCATTAGCAACATATCAAGTGTGAGCTGTTGTTTCCTCGTCCTTGACCTCGGTCAGAACAAGTGTCTATACAGACCTAATACTTGGTCTTTCATCCCTGAACACACACACATTTGCATATCACATAAGTGAGAGTTGTAGTGGGTTGGTTGTTGTTGAGTTGGTTCTTAGTGAAGAGGTTCTACCCTTCACAAATTCACTTAGCATTACTTTCTACCTTTCACCTGTGAGTGAGCAGCAGCATTTCATCGGACTGCACAGGCAATCATATAGTGTTCGAGACTTTCCGGAATACACACCGCAGATTGATAAGATGAGAGTGCATGTATATCTACTCATTAAACTGAACGTAAGCGAAAGAAAAAGAAAAAGTGGGTTTACGGAGCATGGCTGCCTTGAGTTGCTTGGGAACAAGCCAAGGAGTCAAGCAGCTGATCCAGGTTCACTGTCGGATGATTTTTTTCGGGGCTTTCATAGGTATGTATTCTCCTTCATGATGGTCGGCGAAACTTGATAAGATCATCATCGGAGCCTTGGAGTTTAGGATTCTGTACTTGTGAGGGGCGCGGAGTGGAAATCTACCAGGATAGGCATCCGGGTTTCCGATGGGTGGTTGAATTCGACATTGTTCCTGCGAGAAAGCTAAGATGTGATATTCATCTGCGATGCTTAGGTATGTGGAGCCGCTTGTTGTTAATGCAGGAATTTACCAGAGATATTAGTTGCCTGCAAGCAGGTGTGGTGTACGGTGCACAGTTGCATTGGTTGGGCATAAGTGAAGGAATCCAGCAGCTGAGATTCCGAGTTCCGCTCCCGGCGCCCGCGTGGCTGGTGTCCAAACAATTTGTTCATCAGGAAACATAATTTGACTAGGTAGCTGTGCCTTCAGCTTGGATTTGCCCTAGGAGCTCTCGGTAGCCCCAATATTTTTTTCCTGTGAGCTCAGTAACACTGGTAGCACCTTGCACTTGGACTGGTGACTCCAGAATATTATGCTGCGAGGTCAGTTGCACTGGTTTCATACCTCTTCAGCTAAGTAGCTGAGGGGTAACAATTACTAGGGAAAGCCCCTGTTCAAACCCTGTTCAAAATTTACTTTTTTTAGATTAGAACATTAGTTGCAAATGCTTGCAGTGTCTGGCCAGACATTGAATAACTATGTTTGAGCGGGTGGGCTCAGCATCAAGAGATTGGAATTGGAGAGTACTAGTGCAACTTGAGGTAGACACAAGTACAAGTAAGTTCACAACAATTCACATAGGATATGTCGGAAAAATCCAAGATCAGTTGAAACGCCTCTCAACCAGCTCGAAGCCGTTCTAAGGCCTTAATCTTTAAGTGGCTTGCAACAATTAGGTGAAGCACATTTAACCGCTGGTAAGCCAGCCTCTGGGTTACAAGCCGTTCCAAGCTGTCCTGAGGCTGGGGCATTGATACATCACCCTCGCCAAGTAGAGAGTAACCGTGATGTATCAATTCCTCTGGCGCAGAGAGGTGCATGATACATCACCTCATAGACGTGCAGTACTAACGGTGAAAATAAAAGACCGCCAGAGGGGCTTGAACCAAGGTCGCAGACCAAAATTATTACATAACACTTTCGAGTGGCACTTTAACCAATTGCACCAAACAGCTGTTCTAACAGAGTGGGCACACAGGGCCAAACTATACCCCCTTCAACAACAAAACACATAATAAGCATGTTTCCCCACCCACTGGGCCTCGCCTTAGGGGCCAGGTTAGAGGTTAGAGTTAGGGGTTAGTGGTTAGAGTTAGTGGTTAGGGTTGGTTAAGGGTTAGTCCCCAGGTATATTGTAGAAGGCTGTTGCAGGTGATTTATAAGCATTTGATGGTTAGATTGGTTAGGGTTGGTTAGGGTTTAAAACACCATCAAAATACATATTAAGCATTGTAGTACAATTTCGAAGACCTAGGGCAGCTTGCCTGCCCTAGGTCTGGGTATCAGCTGTTCCCACTTAGGGTAAGGGCACCTTACCCTAAGTGGGAACACAGAAGTTTCCAGACATCTGGTCTGGTGAAGGGGTTAGCCATGCAAGTCCTAATATATCTGTGGTTTGATAAAGTCTAAGGTTCGAACCTCGATGATGCAACATTTTGCATCATTTACCGAACGGGCATCTGGCTGATATATCAGCTGGATGTATCAGACACCTCTGTCATTTACCGACTTTCATATATCACGACACCTCTCTAAACGAGGCCCTAGTGATATATCATATCGCCATATACGCCTGCCAAGCTTGGGGTGGATTTTTTCTTTAAACAATGACAATTCTGTCACTTCTCTTGTCTCAAGGTGTGATAGTCTTGCGATTCAGTGGTGACAATCAAGTAAGTACAGTGAACAGCTAGTATTATTATTATTATTATTAGGAGTTTAAGTCTGAACCGAAAGTCGCAATCACTAGTATAACTACAATAAGGAACATTCAAACTGCATATACATATGTGGGAAAATTTTCAGAAGTCATGAACAGAGTTATGTCCCTCGCTTCAGCCACCGGGTTTGCGCTCCACCCAGTTTCACAGGGCTCGGCAAAACCCTGCCAAGCCATCTCAAGCCTGTACACATATTGAGACACTTTGAACGTCTCAGGACTGGTTACAAGCCACTGGCAAATGGCTTAAGACCGGATGCAATCCCGCCCAAGCTGACAATCCGTCCCAATCCGTTGGAACTGATTAGGTGTTTTTCCGACATAGGATTCATTCATTCACTTACTTACTGATCGACTGAAGCCCCGCCTAAGGGTCAACGGCGAATAATGATTTTTCACTACGCCAAATTGGGTGCTACCCGGTTGCTACCAAGCTGCTACCGAGAGTTGGCTTGGTGCTACCAAGTGCTACCTAGGAGGGGACTTGTCTACCAGACTACCACGGCTACTGATGCTACGGAGTGCAACCAAGCAAAGTGGATTTTTCCTGATGTTTCGGGTCTTTCATAAGCATGTATTATTCTTGATGATGGTTTGGGGGAGTCGATAAGACGCATAAGAGTCAGAGCCTTGGAGTTTGGGATTGGGTTACGGAGCGGAATTCACCCAGGATCCGGGCTTCGGGTGAGTGGTTGAATTGGGCAGCGGCCCTATTTATCTGCCATGTGTTAGTTTGGAGTTGTTTATTGTGGATGCAGATACTTACGAGGGATAGGTTGGCTGCAAGCGGGTGTGATGTACAGAGCACAGGTGTTTTTAATCAAATAGGTCTAGTAGCTGATCGGGTTCGACTTTGACTCCCTGGACCCGCACACAAGTGTCGGAAATGTTTTTCTTCGCCCTGCGCTTGATGATAGTTTGGCCGAGGTTGATGGATGGATTGATTGGTGTGAGGGCGATCGTCGCAGCCTTGGAGTTTGACTGAGAAATAGCAGTGTTTCTGGGCCCCTTCAGATTCGGAAGTTGCATCTTGGGGGATTGGGGATTTTTTTGAGGGCTTTGGTGCCCGCGGAAAATTCACGGCCCATCGTGCGAGACGGGATATTTTGTGAAGAGACAATGCCAAGTGCAGTGGGTAATAGAGGAGATTAAAAGAGGAAGGAGTGGGTGTGGTGTATGGTGAATAACCGAGCGATTTCTCACAGAACGGACAATTGAGCAGTACTATAGTCCCGGGTTCGACTCCCGGCGCCCGCAAAAAGATGTAAGTCTAGGAACAATCTAGGAGCTTTAATTTGTGTGTTTTGTTCGTTGGGCTTGAGGGTCTCAGAGAGATCAGAGGGGGAGTCCATTCGGGAAATGGCCACAAGGCATGCCTTCGCTTCGCTCCGGCAGTTGAAGCGCTGATTGTGGAATAATTAGATGTACAAAATTAGTTTCTCATACTTAGAGCGACTTATCCAGTTGCTGTTGTCATCTGACACAGGAAGGGGAGAATTGACACCGTCACTGATTATTGGTCCAACCCCCAAAAGGCAAAGAGACTGAACACATTACTCGAAGATACCATCCCAGTCAAGATTGAAAACTAACCAGTCCGAACCAAGGGAATTATCCCGGCTCACAACGCACAAAGTCAGGCCGAGAGCCGATGGATGGAAACGGAGTAATTAAGAGAGGTAATTAAGAGAGATAGAATTCAGACTATAGACTCAAGAGCGAATCATTGGTGTATATACGTCAACACATTCCAACTGCTAAAATCCGAGGCACCCACGGGCATCGTTTGGCCCGCTAGCAGGTGTGATTGTCCGCACAATTGTATCTGTGTCAAACCACAGAGGGAGTGATTGAAGAGGTAAGGAGGCTGCCGGAGCAAAGATCGGCCAGAGACACAGTTTCGGACAAAACTCCAGTCCAAGCCTCAATATTCCAGTCGCAAGAGCCGCAGAACTTCCGGAGAAGTCCCAGAGCACGACAGACAGTTTGAATGGCTTGAACCTGAGGAAAGCGGGTGAGGAAGCACTGAACTGAAAGCAGGAAAATTGGGCTCATTTATACGAGGTGAATCCTCGGAGGATTGCTGTGCTCCGTAGTGCGCAGTTGCTGCGAGAACTGTGCATTTCTGCGCAATAGCTAGGAGGTCGACTGTACCTGTTGCGGAATGCACTGCAGCAGGTCAGCTGTGATGGCTGCCCCAAATCGAGGGAGTATTCTTAGTAGAAAAGCTGCTTTCCGCCATGGTTGAAATTAGCTGCGTGGTCCCGTGGCCAACTTGCGGGAAATTTTCCGTAGTCCGTAGTAGTCCGTAGTCATCTACGTGGAGTAAAAATCGAAGTGGAGGACGAGAGCCTAAGAATCAGGATGGAGATGTATCCCGATGGAGAAAGAACCACAACATGTACCAACGAACGAGGAGCATCTCGTTAAAGAACGGTTACAGCTGTTTCCCAATATGTTGGCACTGTGTGATTTTTTTGTGCGCGTATCCGGTTTTAATGGAGGGCTAAGCATTTCCGCTTTGAGAAAGTCTTGGCGTGATCGCCCCCATTTTTTCCGTCTATGTCTCGTCCCGACTCTAGTCCGCCAAGGTCACACACCTCCCCCGTGATGTACCCAGCCTCCGGTAGCCACAGTGCACGCTCCTTCAAGTCGTCGCTGATCTTGCGATAGACCATGTCGACGTCTGGAAAGATCTCCGCTGCCAAGACTTTCTGAAAACGGAAATGCTTAGCCCTCCATCAAAACCGGATATGCGCGCAAAAAAATCACACAGTGCCAACACATTCGGAAACAGCTGTAATACCGGGAACCGGGAACCGGCGGCAACCGGCGGCATGTGCGATCGGACACTGATGCCGGTGATGGTAACGTCGGAGTTTAATTCCACATATCACGTGCTAGTCGCGTCGCGTTGGTTTAGTACTTTGTGTTTACAGCCAATGTCGAGGAATAGGTACACAGTTGACTGCTGATGATGAGAGGAAGTCCCCAGAATATACCACCACCTCTACTGAATCGATGTCCAACAATGATCACACTGCGGTGTGTTTATTTGTTATTTATGGGTCAGCTATGGTTCATGATCACAGTGTGAGTCCTCAGCGCGAGGTTTCTGAATATTGTACCAGATTTAACCGACATTTCTGTCCCTGTATCATCAACATACCAGTCCTCCTCTGTGAAATGGGCAGCAAGCAGTGTTCAGGGCATACTTAAATTCAGATATGCATAAATCAGGATCTCCGGATTTACCATGTCCTTCCATCACTAGCCGGCGGAGGCAAAGGACGCCCGAAGGTAAAACAAGCACGGCATGCAATAGTGGCCATATTTCAAACTCCGAAATGTACCGAAAGGTGTGCCGCCGGTAAGTTTGCCGGTGTGGCCAATTCCCGAACTTCCTACAGAGGGGTTGTTCCGAAGCAGTTCAGAGCAGTCCGTCCACGGTTGTCAGCGAGTGATTACGGAAGCCCACTTTTCCCGACATTTTCTTTGCGAGGAGTGCGCGGATCAGACTCAGAGGAGCATCCGAGTCAGCCCGGGCGACATTAATAGGGTGTGACAAATGTGACCTGCCTGCTCTCCTTCCGAATTCGGAATCGGAGTCCTCGTCGCTGTCGACGGTCTACTTGCTACCCTCGTCGCTGCCATGGACAGCGCCGGGACCGATTCGCCGTCGCTGCGCAACATCATTCTCGGCGCCTTCCTCGGCCGCAGCCGCCCGCGCAACTCGTCGCAGTCGCACATCGACGTCGCCGCCGCCCGCGCGAGCTCTCGCCGTCCCCGCCGACCGCCCCGCCGCCGTCCCCGATCCCCATCGCCAGCCACCGCCGCCGCCGCTGCATCCGGCATGAAGCACAAGGCCCCCGCCGCGGGGAGCATCCCCGATTGCGTCGCCTGTCTCTTTCATACATCCACCCCCTTCCCTTCCTCCGACCATTCCAGTTCCTCTGCTCCATATCAGACCATCCCCATGCCCATATTGCACCCCCCTTCCCGCACAATACGCATCTGCATGCGCACCAACATCCCTTCCCGTCCTGCCTGCTCGCCCGGGATTCTGCTTCTTATGTACTTCCTGCTTCCCGCTTCCTACCTCCTGCGCCCTCCTTGCCGCACGTCTCCTCTTTCGGCGGCATCCATTACATTCCGCTCCGTCCCTCTTCATTCCGTCCTGCTACACTGCTTCCTTCCTCGTTCCCTTCCCCCCGCATTTCCTTATTGGTCCGTATATGTACGTGCCCGGGGATGCTCCGCCCCCGCCAGAGTGCAGGGAGCAGCGCCGAGGCGTCAAATTCGACGCTTCAGGCGTCGGGCTCCACGTCGGTCCCATGAGTCGCGAGTGGGAGGTGGCATCGGGCGTCGGGCATGTGCAGGGCAGCGTCCGCGAACTTCCGACCTCGCTGTCCTCCCTCCTTCCTTTTCTTCGCGCGCAGGCCGTCTTTTTCGCCGCACGCCGTACAGCGTACTCCCTTTGCATCCTTGTCATTTCGTTCCGCCTATCCTATCCGTCTATCTATATATCTTTCTATCTACCCGCTCCCCCTACTCCCCTGATCCCCCTTCCTACATCTATTCCGCTCGCTCGCCCGCCTCCCTGATCGCTCGCTAACTCCACACAGGCCTCTTCCCCGTCTCCATCCGGCAAGCGCTCTTCATCGCGCCCTGTAGCCACGCGTTCCACTGCCTCCGCCTGCTGCTAGAGGCGCACCATCCCGCTTTTAAGTGCGTTCTTTCTTCGGTTATTTCTTGCTTTTTTGGGTCGGAGAGTTTTCTTCGCGGGTATACGACCGCGACCATAGGCTCGTATTTCTTCCTTTTTTGTGGGCAGGGAGACTCGAAGCGCAGGAGCTCCCGGGCTGCGTGTCGCATGTCGCGGCGCGCGGTGGATTTGCGGACTCGGGGAGCCCGATGTGGAGCTCGGGTGCGGCGGGGCGGGCCTCGTCGGAGTCGCGACTTCGGGTGGAGTACCGCGCGTAGCAGGCAAGGAGCGGAGCGCAGGTGGGTCTACCACTCGGGGAGTGCGTCCTGGGCTTTGCGGGAGTTGCGACATAGGTGCGCAAGGCGGGGTGCAAGCGCGAGTCGAGGAGCGGCGCGTGTCGAATGCGCAACACGAGTCGTGTGCCGGCGGTGCAGCAGCCGCGTTTTCGTCGAGCCCTTTTTCGCGGAGCTGGAGGTGGGTCTCATGTGCAGGCGCAAGTCGGTGCGGAGCGGGTGGCGGAGCCGCGGGGTCGTTTGTGGGGTCATACAGAGCCCGCGTGCATGTGGGTATACACACGGTGGGCATGTACGCAGATCTCTATGGTACATATGACTCCAAATGGTATGCCCTTTTGCGTCCTTCTCCCGCTCATTTGGCCGGGGCTCTGAACTTGAGTGGCTTCGGCAGCATGAGTCTCAAGTCGTGTGGAATCTTTGTGGTGTTCTGCAAACCAAGGAGAGAAAGTCCGCTGAGAAATAGGCATGGGTCTGATATAGAGGAGCAGAGGTGAGGAGGAAGTGGGTATGATGTACCGAACACCGAACATGGCTGGCTCACTTTATAAAGTTAATGCCACATCGTCAGCTGAACTCCCGAACTTCCGGCTCGTACGTGCCTGAAATCAGAAGCCTCTTATTTCTCTTTGGGATTGAAATGGATCCGGAGTTGTAATCTTTTGCGACAGCGGTGGATCCTTGGGTCGATCTCGAAGTTAATAAACGGTTGAAATCTTGACCATGAAAATACACATTGTGTAAGTATGTTGATTGTTGGCGGCGCCGCATGCGCAGCATGGCCCGTGAGTGCGACGCTGCGACTTGTTTGTTAGTTGGGCATGGATATAAGCATACTAGGCGCAACTCACGGGAACCAATCGCGTGAAGTCCGAAATATGTAGGCTATGTAGTCGAGCGGCGCTGTTTTTTTTCGCGCCGGTGATGCGCCGAGGGGCGGATACTTGCGCAAAACGATTAGATGTGTTAGAATTGAAAAAATCCGACGAAGAGCACACAATGGACCCGCCGTGACGCACGTCGGGGATCCAAAGTCGTCTAAATTTTGAGCAGCTAGATCGTTCGGAATTCGAGGAGCCCCGTAGCAAGCGCGAATGATGATTGCGTCGGCGCCTGAAATAATCTGTCATCATTGGAATGGAGCAAATACAAGACAAGATGCGGGTTCCTAAAAATGCAATACATATGTTGAGGAGCGGAGCTGGTGCTCGAGAGGTTGAGTACGTACGACGGACGCCTGGCGAGGTTTATGCACCGCAGACAAACAGAAAGATAGTAAGACCGGAGTTGTGTTTCGAAATCTTCGCGTGTGCGGCCCGAAGGTGGAACAGCATTTGCAGCAGGGTAGACAGAGACATACCTGGTCGGAGAAAATAGTGGTAGGATGGAAAAGTCAGAGACCTAGGGGATTTTTTATTTCATTGCAGTGGGAATCACACTGAGGGCAAAGCCTAGGGCACCTGAAAGACAGGTGCCTTGACAAGAGGTCTTAGGGCATGTGTTCGGCAGGCATTAATGCACCTTAGGATAGACAAAGGGAGGCTTTGTTGCCTCACAGGGGCCCGAAAAAGCCCCCCCTTTGTCTTCCTATTTGCCTTTATCTGGGATGTTCCCACCTGCTGAACACATGTGGAATACCTCTTGTCAAGGCACCTGTCTTTTCAGGTGCCTTGGCCTTTGCCCCCGGTGTCAAGTCTGCACAACGTCAAGAACGAGGAGAAATAATAGCACAATTCTATGTGATGCTGGTGGTGGGAGCTGAACTCATGCATGATCACTTCCTCCATATTCAATGTTTAACCACTGCCCCCTACGCAGGTAACAACAAAGTACTGTATAATTACATTCAACTTGAACAGTGTCAGCCCCGGTGTAGTGGTAGGATCAGGCTGGGATCAGGCGCGACGCGTGTTCGGGTTTCAGGCCGTAGTATCACACCTTTTGTCCTCCACCATTGCATTGCATTCCCTTTGCGTAGCGATATCGCGGGTTTGCTGGTGTCCAGGGCCCTTGCTAGCCATTATTTCCGTCTCCACCGGGTAGGATTGAATGAAAAAATACAGTAGACAGAAAAAGAAAAAAGACAAAAGGAGAATCCAACTCAGAGATACAGAGAGAGAAATCCACAACGAAGTGAGACTTGACAGAATAATATCGGCGGAAATTTTAAATTCTGTGAGTTTAGAGCAGAGGAGTGTAAAGGTTGCCAAGGTCGGGCGTCTTCTACCCGCAGTATCCATTCGATTGCGTGTCAAGAAAATATTCAAGAATGCATCCTGCCGAAATCGATAGTGATGGGATCTATCGATGAGTAATGATTGCCCAGGTGGCAGTGCACCAGCTGGCAGCAGCTCCCAATGTCTCGCGCTGCGCCCACGACGCACCCTGCCCTTAGACTGGATGTACTCTCACGAATATCGAACCCCCTACGTCTGGTCAGTGGATCTTTCTGCGCTATCCCCTCGCTCATGCTTCTTTCCGAAGAGGAGGGCCAGATCCGGCGCCAAAGGCTCCGTGTCTGATTTGGAACTTCTGGCAGCTGCCAGTGAGGAGACAACCCCATCCCAGGCGCAGCTACTGCTTCCCGTCTTTTACGCGAATCTCGATGCAAGTGCTATTCCGACGGCAGCGGAGCTCGACGCGCCAAAAATACCTTCCTCCATCGAATGCGCTATATGGGCGATACGAGGCCTACCGGGAATCATCGAATCATCTCTCTTCCCTCCCGACGCATCCACCGACCTTTGGCGCCGTTTTCATCCATGGTTGTTCTTCCTACACACATACCGGGACGACGTGGCTCGGCGTACGAACATCGATCTTACGCAGATGTATTTTGTCTTCGGCAAAGTTCTCGCGCAGCTGCATGAGCATCAGCCCACGGGAAGATTGATAGACGAGCAGGCGGGCGTTCAAGCGGTATGCACCCGGCTTTGGATGTTCGCAGTGGATGTCCCGGCGGATGTGCGAGAAGCCACATTTGCGAACACGGGCTGCCGGTCCTTGCCGCTTGTAAATCCGGCCCGACCTGTAAACTTCGGCGAGATTCTGGATGAGGCTGGTGGGCTGGCTGACCTCGCGGCGTTCGTGGTGAAACATCTGGTTGTCAGTGTTCCGAATGCACGATCGTCGTCGACGACTGTGATATTTTTCAGTCTTGCTGCGACATTCATGAAGGATGCCGACACCTGTACTTTCCCCCTCCATAAGGCCCTCCAATCTGCGGGAATCATCGGCCCACTTATAAAGGGCCTGCTCGCCCTCAACAATAACACCCACCCTATGAACCGGAATCTACGCGCTTCATTCGTATTATTGCTGAACGATTACTTGGTCACTCCATCGGGTATGGCTGAGGCACTCGATGCTGGCCTTCTTCGTCTCTTAATGTCCTGCGCCGACCTTCCAGCAGTCTCGTTTACGATCGCGACTTCCATCCAGCATCTCCTGGATCTAATGAAGCGCTCACTGGTTCATCTCTCCGTTGTCTTGCGGATGGAGAAAAGCTTCGGGGATCTTACGACAACGACGGCTTTTCGAAAGTCGGTTATGTACCCTCAATGGCAGCAGCTCGAGCGAATACTAAAGGGCCGGTGCGCTGTGCTGAAGAAGCTTGACGCCCAAAAGCATGCGTCGTTGAAGGCGTGTGACAACCTGGAGGTAGGTGACATCCAAATCCGCGCCCACAATGTTTACCATGAGGCATGCGCAGTGCGAGGGACCGTTTCGCCCCAAGGCCGAATTCATGCGCTGCGGGTGGTGCAGCACAACCTACTATTGTTCCACCGCATGCCAAACCGTGGAATGGAAGACCGGAGGCCATCGAGAAGTGTGCGAGATCCTCCGCTCGGTTCGCCTGCGTGCGTATTTCTAACATGTGCTGTTCGACATGTCTGACGAAGATCAGGTGAAACACCATCTGGAACGCGGGATAGGTCCTTCTTCCGCGCACTAGTGCATCACGAATATCTGGCAGCCAAGGCGGACATCTTAAGGAAACAAATCACCTTCTCGCAGAAATCCCCCAAAACCGCCTTCTACACGTCGTTCGATTACGACAACGACGAGGGCACCGTCTCCATCAGTATTCTACCCATTCCCATGCTGCGGACGAATAGTTCAGCGGAGCAGCATAGCTGGACGTCAATGTGGAACTATCACCAGCGGCGTGTAGCAAAGAGCGGCGGAAAGATAGACCTGCACCTGGTCGCGGTGGGAGAAGGGCCTGCGCCCCGCAGGAGGATATTCAGGATGTTCGTTATGCGCTCGGCTACCGCCGCTATTCACGAGGCACGGGAACGCCTTGTGCAGGAACGCATGTCGACTGATAGAATGGCGCGGGAGCTCCGCGATATTGCGGCCCTGGATGTGCTCGAAATCCACTAGGTGCGCCACGTCTTTCGTCTGTGGATCCATTCTAAGTGTCTTTGCTGGGCTAGATGGAGGGTGCGAGGGAAATAGAAATAGAATAACGGATAAACTAGTACGTTTGGATCGAACGACGTGTGACAACCATTTGCAGTGCATCCGAGGCTTTGTTACCACGGGCGAGTAGCCCCCCGTTAGCAAACTCTGACATCTTGTTTTGAATATTCTCTTGAGTATTAGCTCGAACGGCGTGAAAGGCGCAATTAGAAAGATGCAAGTAGCCGAACTACGGAGGAGTATTCACAGCAGAAAGCCTAGCCTAGCCTCGATACGAGCCACATCAGTCATCTGTGCGCACCTCAATTATCTGTGCGCACCTCTCGAACAAAACTCGGGCGGATTCAAGGCATTTAATGGGTCGTATAGCAAGCATTCATCCACTTTTATCCCGCCGATCCTATGAGATAGGCACAGATACCTTGCCGACTGTTTCCCCCACCTAGGCTCTGGCCCTGCATTAACGATGCCGCACGCCCGACGGACACCCGAAGACCTGGACGTGCTTATAATTGGCCCATAATTTACCCAGAAACCTATATGTTAAAGGCGGAATGCATTAGGTAAATGTCGGCGTGATGTGCTGGCGGTGCTACTCTCGAGTTACATGGACGATGAAAAAATGTTTGAGCATGAGAAGGTATTGATTGTTGGCGGTGCCGCATGCGCAGCATGTTCCGTGAGTGCGAAGCTGCGAGCTGTCGGAAAAACCCAATTTGCCTGATCAGGCCTTGCCCGCCTATCAGGCCCGATAACGTTCAGGCTTCCGGTCATAAGGCGCGATAACCTGGTATCAGGTACTGTAAGGCCAGCTTTAATTCTCCTTAAATCAGCTGCATATCCATGATTTGAGAAGTCAGAGGTCTGCTGATATATTTTTGGCGACACATACTGTATCGGACTGCTTAGTTGGCCACACTAGTTAGTTGGCCACTTGTAGAATAGAGGACCCCAGAAGAAGAATTTCTCCAAGTTGTGTGTGGGAGCAACCAATGGGACCTTCGAGGATGGTCCATGTCCAAGTTCGAGAAAAAGTTATCACTTGATCAGAAGTTACGGCAGCGCGGATCGCGGTCCGAGGTGTGTAACCATCATCTTGTAAGCATCAGCCGCCAGCCGAGGACCGCAACGGCTCGTTCTCGACCAAATCTTCCTCAATCCACGAACTGCGGGGATCTTTCTGCTCCCCTGACGAAAGGCTTTCACCTACGATACTACAAAGCCGGACTCCTCTCCACTTATTCGTGCTAAGCACTGGCCAAGTTCTCGCCCCCATTTTGGTTGGCTTTGGATGTCCAGCTCCGTATCGGAAGATCACACTGCGCCACCGCTCTGGGACTTGGCAGAGGCGGTATTGTTGACGAAAGCTTCCTTCTAGTATGTGTTCCAATATTCTACTCGTCTTCCTCTCTTCTTACCCTGATCCAATACTCCCAAACCACCTGATTTTGGCATCCCGGATCTTCGGATTCGTTCTGAGAGGTCTTGATGTCTAGAGACCAAGTTGACCATATCAGTACGTGCCAATACAGTCCATTGGTCCACATTGAAGTTTTTTTGGTCTTACCGACACTGTATCCCGCACGCGGAACACAAACATTTGAAGATGCTGATTTCCACCCTCCCCATTCCATATTTGTCAAAATCTTTTACCCGTCCCATGGCATGTATGCAGCTTCTGACTACATAAAAAACTGAATACATCCTATCTTTATCATTCTTGAGCAATACAGCTAACAGATTACACGTGCACAGGCTATTTGGCCGGGTGGCCAACTAACCGGTATTTACCTTTTGTTGGGCGGCCGCCGGGAAAATATTCAGTACACCCTGCATACGCGGTATAAATTCACGGAAATTACCTGGATCCATTCTTTGGATGTCTGCAGTCATTCTAACATCACAGGGACCGAAACTGTCCTATGGTGTCCTCGGGCCTGTGCGCTGATGTCTTAGGTGGCCAACTAGCCAGTCACTGACAGTACCAATTTTCAACCACTTTCTGTTTTCGAGTTCTGACGGCTGTGGACGAGCTGTCGAGCCCTGCTCGATGTTTTCACACGGGCTCCACCAAGGACCCGGACCCAGGTGCATAACTCTGGTGATGACCCCCAAACATTTTCCACACATGATGTGTGTTTGCAATTGAAGTATTAGACTATTAGTGGTATCACTGCGAATACTATTACCAATCTACTTGATCTTGTTCACTTCTAGTCTACCAGTCCACTATAATTCATTGAAACACTAACTACAACACTGAGTATCGATTCAAAAAAAAAAAAAAAAAAAACACTAATAGTCCTCATGATAAGAGGACTAAGCTTTTCTTTCGGCCGTCGGGCCTTCCCTGATCGGCCCCTGTCAGGCTGATCAGGTTCCATAAGGCCCTATAAGGCTGGTCAGCCTGACAATCCGTTATAATGAATTCTTGACCATTATCAGGACCCTTTTTGCCTGACGGACTTATCGGGCCATATCGGCCCTTATCGGCCCTTGTCACTCAATTTCGGATTTTCCGACAGCTGTTTGCTAGTTGGGCAGGGAAATAAGCACACCAGGCGACACTCACGGGAGACCCGCTGAGATCAATCGCGTGAAGTCCGAAATACGCAGTGGGAGCGGCGCTGCGCCGGTGATGCGCCGAGGGCGGACACTTGATTAGATGTGTTAGACTTGAGAAAATCTGCCGGAGAACACAGAGACTCAACACACGAAGGACGCGCCGTTGCGGACGTCGGGAATCCAAATCGTCTGGATTTTGAGGACCTAGATTGTTCAGAATTTGAAGAGCCCCGCAGCAAGCGCGGATGGTAGGTGGTGCTCGGAAATAATTTGTCAACATTAGAATACAGGAATACAAGATAAGGCAGGCCCGGGTTCCCAAAATTTCAATAAATACGTTGAGGAGCGGGGCTGGTGCTCGAGAGGATGATTACGTACGACAGATTCCTTGCGAGGTCTACGCACCGTGGACAGACAGAAAGATACGACGATTGGGGTCGTGTTTCGAAATTTTTGCGTGCGAGCGCCCAGAAGGTGCACTGAAGAGAAACAGAGTATCCGAAACATAACGGCAAGCACTTATAGCAGGTGGTCGGGAGACGAAGAGATACCTGTTCGGAGGGAATTGTAGTGGGAATGACAGAGACGTCGTCGGAGACCGGTAGATTTCTAGTTGATTGGCGGCGTGATACCAAGGGAAATCTGGTATACAACCAGGGTCGGACTGCCATGTTTCATGCAGCGATGCACTGATGCATGTTCCCCGCCGCAAAGGGAGTGCTGCAACGAGCGCGCCATCCGGGTAAATTGATCCGCGCATGATGAAGATCTGGGGACGGAATGAGAATCAGGAAACGGACCACGACCTCTTGCGAGCTGATGAACAGAAGGAAAGCAAAAGATGGACGCTCACCTGGTGTCGTAGGCCTGAAACAGATGTGTCAGCAATGTGCGGAGCGAGAATATAACACAAGAAGCGGGGCCCGCAAAAATCGACAAATTTTGAAGAGCGAGGCGGGTATTTGGAATGCACCTGTGGGGTGCATTGAGACACGAATTGCGTTCTGAGGACATCGTTACAGACGCGGATGCTACGTGCATTGTCCTCGACTCGACGGATGCTGCGCGTGGGTGTCGGGAAGTGTTCCGTTCAAGGTCAGGTGAGAAATGGAAGAGAAGCGCAGAGAATACCCCCCACACTTTTGGCATGAACGGACAACGTTGCGGAGCGGGCGGGCGCCAGGGTATTTGGATCCGATTGACTCGGATTGAGTGAATCTGGTTCGCAGTATTTCGCGAGGAGAGGGCCGAGAGGCCGGCCCATGGAAGATGGTTATACAAAGCTCGAAGGTAGAGACATACCGACCAACTAGGCAACCGATGAGCGGGGACATGGAGCCCCGAACCAATGGGAAGGAGGCGCAAGAGGTGCTGATGCGGTGATTCCCGGTGATTGATTGACGGCCTCGATGGCCGAGCTTCCCAAAGAGGCAAGTCCGTCTTTTTGCCTCCTGCCCCTTGAGTCCTTCTAGTCTCCCCCAGTGCCCGCTGCCTTCCTTCAATGCAACTCTTGGCTCGTTCCTCGGCCGCTACTGAGGCCACCCGCCTACCCGTCGAAGTCGCGCAGCAGCACTATCTTCATCTGGGTCCGGGACACCACCGAACGCGCCAATAGGAGACGCCTCTAGGAACTTAGAGAAAGCCCAATAAACTCCCCACATTCGATCTCGATATCTGTCTCTGTGCGTACCATCCTTTTTTCTCGGCCACATCGGCACATGCGCGCAGTCCACCGCGCCTCATCCCCGTGTCTTTTGAAACAGCCAACGCGCCAGTTTTCACCCCTTCATTCTATAGATTCTATCCTATCTTATCCTATCGTCTATATTCCGCCCTACAGACGCGCCCGCTAACCCCTTACTGCTTACAGGGCTCTTCCTCGTCTCGTGCGGGAGGCACCGCAGCACTTCCGTTAGATCCTGCCCTTGGTATGTTTCATTTTATCCAGGCTTGCTCCATATCCGCCAAGGCAGTTTCCGGCGCACGATCTATCGCTCCTTTCTGCATCTCTTTTAGGCGGAAGAGCGCGAACGAAGTACGAAGCGCGCGGTACGACTCTCTCGGTGTCGCATCGCGGGGTCTGCACGTTGTGCTTAGAGGAGGTGCTTTGTGAAAGGACTGGGTGTGGGGAGAGCTGCGACCGCGCTGATGTGCCGCGTGGCGTTCGGTGGTGCCGAGTGCGCCCCCACCTGCGATTCCCGTCCGCGAGTATGGAGATGGGACGCATCAGGTGGGCGGCTGGTCCCGCTGGACCCGCGAATCGATCCAGAACTTCGGGTGGAGCCGCGGCGGGGGCGCGGATTCGTCCCCGAATGCATCGTAGGCTCGTGTGAAGCTGCAAATGCGCGACGAGCGTACCTGCGGATGCGGAGACTCGCTCCTTTGCGGTTGCTCCGTGCCTCGTTTATACTAGCAGCGTGCGGCGCTGCACCGTCGACAAACACCCCATGTCGCCTATCGAAGCGGCGTCTGAGCGTTTGCGCTACGGTGCTCGACTTCCCGCGCAGGTGCAGCTGCGGATGCCTGCATTCCGAGCCTTCGGGAGCCCGCGAATTTCATGTTTTCTTCTCCGTGTCCGTGTTTATTAGACACTAACGCTCCTTTTTCTTCTGCAGCGTCCCGCTGCAGACTGTACGCGCATCCGCTGCTGGCCGTTCCGCGACTTACAGGTCGAGGGGAGGTGCGTATGGTGCTATTTTCCGTCTATTTCCCTGTCTTCCTTTTTTCTTTGGTGTGGGCGGACGATTGACGCGCGGCGTGACGGGGCGATGCTGGGGGTGTAGGCGGGCCCAGATTCGTCCGAGGACCCCGAGCGTGTGTAGCTCGAGGGGAGGGTATTTGACGCTGGTACGACGGGAGCGGAATTCGGGCACGTACCGCGAGTGCTAAGAGTCGTCACTCGTGCACGCCGCTTTAGCGTCGAGGCCGGGCGCGCGTACGGCGTCCGCGACTTCAAGTTTGTGCGCGCGTACGGCGAGAGCGCGGGGAACGTATGCATGCGTCTGCTGTGGGACTGGTGTGCGCGACGCCTGTTTTGGAGTGTGGTGTAAGCTGGAACGTTGCGAGGCGCGCGCGGTGTTTGCGATGCAGCGGCGTCCGTGCGGCGCAATATTAGGTCGTTCGTGAAGGCCTTGCGCTGGGAAGACGCCGAGCCCGACGAGTGCGGGGGCTCCTTGCTCTTCACTGCGAGGTGCAGTGGCAGGCCACGTTACGCGCACCGTGAATCCGCCAACTCGGGGAGGACTTCCTCGCGCAGCGTACCGGTGCCTCTCTGCCGTTCGCGCCGGAGCTCTCGGCCGAGTGGGGCTGGCCCGCGACTCAAGGCTCCGCGGGTTCAGTGGGTGCTTTACATGCCGCGAGAGGAGCGTACAGCGCTCGGCCCTGCGTTTCGCGCGTCGTTTACGTGGATAACGGCGAGCGGAGTGGGTTTCGTTACCGTGCAGCTGCAACGAGATCTATCCTCTATTTTGCGCTCGTACTCTCCGTTTCTTTTCCACTTTGATTTGGATTCCTTCGTCGATAGCTTGCCAGCCGCGAGTTGAAGCTGCAGGTTCGCACCTCGCCCGCGCGTCTGGAGATCTAAACGAGGCTCATGACGCTCACCGTCTTTGATCCTGACCCCTCGGACGCTCTAGGGACGAAATAACGGAGGATTCTAGAAGTCGATTGCTGCTGCATCGGTGCGTACTACATCGGCTCCCCTCCTTAACTCCCTTGCTTCGTCTATTTCTGGTGCAATCTCCATCTTCTTTCGGCGACTGTTGCTTTCAGCGCTCCGGTTTCTAGTGAGGATACCAGCGGGGCCTTCGAGGTGTGGACTTGACAATTCATTCTTTCCCATTCCAGTCCTTCGTGTTTCTTATTTCATCTTTATCATTCCCACTCCGTCCTCGGACTTCGTTTTGCTTGATCCTCCTTTTAAACAACGGGACCTCTACAACGTGCAAGGTACATACGATCTTCACCGTTGTCGCGTCTGTTTACAAGACACTATACATCAATCGCATTCATGAGAACGGAGAGAGCTGCAATACGCGAAAATTTCAAAATTCAAAGATCTTATGACAGTAGTGCATAGTAGTGTCGTCACCACAGGGTGCTTCTGCTCTGTTCGAACAATCTGAGTATCGAGTGTCAAAACTCGAAAGTCTCGCCAACTATCTTCTCTGTGAGGGTCCACAGCTTTTCAGCATTGGCCTAAAACGGTTCCGTCAGCAGACGAGATTGACGAAGCCGCACAACTCACTGGGTCCGAGCTCGGCGGAGCGATAGACTCATTCGCCACTTTGCAATCGTCGAGGTAAGATCCCGGCTTGTCTGAGCGCCGGGAATAATCAGCCGAGGTTTTCTCAGACTTTAGTGGGGACTAACCGTTGAGTGTGGGGTCAAACGCTGCCACCATCGTGCTAGTACAGTGAATGAATATAAAAATGTGCAGGAGGAGGCGGGCCACATACGTCGCCGCTCCTTGAGGAATCGTCTTGAAGGGGGCTGCAGGGTTGGGGCGACCGTCAGGGCCGAGAGCACCTATCGAGGTGAGTTCACAAAGCCTTCTTGGACATCGATAGAAAAACAACGAACCCCATTGCTTCAAGGCTTCCATACCCGGGCCCTCGTACTGCATTATATTGGTATAAATAGCTGAAAGTGTGATTTGATTCATTTGAAACAGATAAGTTAGAGGGTGTATGGAGCTTACTTCCGGGATGAAGGCTGTACGCGTTGATGAGGCCTTTCGACCGCTTCGACAGCTCTATGGCGGTGAGGACGTTGGCGGACTTTGCCTGATAATAAGCGTCGATGGGATCAAAGTGCTCTGCGTCAGGCGCCCCGAGAGTGCTGAAATTCACACCAGCGCCGCTACCGTGGCCAATGCTCGAGATGAACACAACGCGGGGCGTATAGTGCGCCGTGCCGGCGGCGAGGATTTTCGCGGTGATGAGTTTGGTGAGGAGGAAGGGCCCAATGTGGTCCGTCGCCATCTGGCTCTCCAGTTTATCCACGGTGAGCTTGAAGTCTGTGGCGGGTGCCGCGGCGTTGTGGATCAGAACCTAGTGGTGTCACCTTACTTCATGGAGCAAAAGAATAATCCCGCACATGGAGCGGCTCTCTGTACTGATTCACTTCCGCGGCCGCCTTGCGCACAGCTGCAAGCGAGGAGAGATCGAGCATGAGCGGTCGGATATTCGCAGACGGCATCTCTTGCTTGATGGCGTGTTCTGTGAGCTTCAGTCTAGAAGAAATGACCTTCAGCCACAAGCACTAATTTCATGGTACACTCACCGTTCCGCATTGTGACCCGTTATAACAACGAGGTTTGCGTGCTTCGCGATGGCGCGCGCCGTTTCGAAGCCGATCCCGTTCAGGGAAGTGCCAGTAATGAGGACTGTTGCTTGTCAGAGATATAGAGATGGCCATCGGGCGCTGCTCACCATTTTTTCCTTTAATTTCGTCTGCAAAAGCGGTGGCCACCTCTTCCGCCGTCGTAGTATTTGAGAAGACAAGCGACATGGGTCGATGTTTGGATGGAATGAGAAAGTAGAGGAATCCGACTTTATACATATGCTTAGGAAGTTCAGAGCGGTCAATCAAGCTTACGATGGGGCTCGGGAGCCGCGCGTGTCTCCGCTTACCTCCGGGAGTCAGAAAATAGCCGTCCAACCGAGCAAGAGGTGGGCGGACAGAAATCGCGTGATATGCCAATTTGAAATTGCGGCAGAAAATAGCCGTCCAACCGAGAAAATAGCGAAGCAAGATGAGTGATATTCCCGCCACTTACAAGTTCCTCGGAAGCCATCAGTAGTTATTGCTGGCTCCCACCAACCAATGATGGATAAGGGTGTTTCGTGGCCAACGAGATAAGATAGTGCTGATCCGTGATCAATATTGCTAGATTGAGGTTTGCAAGGAGCCCTAATGGTTTCCAATGTTCTCCAGTAGGCCAACTTGTTTCAAATGTGTTGACTTTTGTGTTTTTCAAAATTGCCAGTTGCTTATAAACGAAAATCACATAAGTATACGCGAAGGGATTGGACCTTTCTGACAACTTTTGGGAGGGTGTACTTGATGTTCTGAGCCGAATTTAACTCGGGCGTATATCAATCGTTCGGATACCAAGTTCTTTGGGACGTGATTTGACATGTTCCGCGAGACGGAAATCGCATTCGCCCGTTTCAGGATCAACGGTAATGTCCTTGTCATGATCAAGCTCTCGGAGCGGTTCGCCTCATGAGAATAATTTTTTTTTTAGCGGCATCACGACCCTCGATCCTCCCTTATTCGCAACCTTCTTCATCAAGCCGTGCGGAATTCTCGCCGAATTCCGATCCTGTGTATTCGCTAACATGTTCATCGCAGCCATCTCCAAGTCACTTATACGGATGCCGCGCGCTGTTTGCGGCAAGGATTGACCTCCATTTTATCTCAGTATACGTTAGATTTTTTGTGGGACCCATATTGACCTTCGTGTCAGTCTTTGCGAGAATATATCCGCTTTCACCTTTGGTCCGCGGCGCCGCCGACTCGATGCGGCGGGCACTCTGGAGCCTGGATTACCCTCACTTGTCTCAATATCTCTGGTCAGTCCGTTCGATTTGTTGTGAAACCTCCCACCGATATTCCTACTGATTGGTGCGGCGAAGCATCGGCATCTCTTCTGACATAAAATGCGTCGACCCTGACTCGATGTGAATTTACCTCCAGTTTATCCGTTCTGACCTCCGATTTTTCTGGGGAGACTAATACTATACTGACTGTACCAAGCTTTGCTAGAATACCACTCGATCCATTCGAGTTCGTCTCAGTATCTGTGTTGAGTACATTTAAATCTCGCGATATTTATGCTGACCTAGTTCCTCGGCAGCCCGTTTGACTTTGAATGTCTTGGTCTGCGCCGTGGCGGACTCGAGGTGCGGGACCGGTACACGCCGTTGCTGAATTGGCCGTTGACATTGGCTTTCAGGGCAGTTTTCCATGTCAGTTTGAACGGTCGTTTACTCGCATGAGCCCGTGCCATTCAATTTCGGCTTCAATTTAATCTTTTCCCGCAGCGCAACCTCTTGATGAGTCTTGGATATTTTCATTTTCAACGTTTGAACCTCAAATGTTAGCGCGGCGGGGAACGGGACCATCGGTTCAACACGGCCAGTCCTCGAGGCAAGGTAAATCTCAGGACTCTTCCTAGACTTATTCTAACAATCTACGAGTGCAGCTTTGAGTTTTATTTTGATTCCCCAGGCTTCCAAAGAAGCCTTTGTCGTGCTTGAAACGACTCGCCTGTGCAAGGTTCGTCGCAACCTGCATTTCGTTGCCTCAAATCAACCCTTCCTTTTCAGTTCTCGATATTTTACCTTCGAACGAAGCGTTCGTCCACCTCTAAACCACCCACGAATTACACCGCGCTCCCATTGTCCCAGAATTATCCACCTGCAATTATCTCTCAGTTTGGCACGCAGCTCTGACCTGTTTTAAATTTTGAACCCAGTTCTGCCTTACCTCAAGTGACGCAGCTGCTATTCCTCGGCGTCCAGAGGGACGCTGAAATGCTGCTACTCCATGGGTCCACCACCGCACTTCCTCTTAGCAGCTCTGGTTCTGATCGAATCCCTCGTTCAAGGCTTCAAGCTCTACAGCAAGATTTCCCTTCGATTCACATCTATTGGTATCTGCTGGTCGCTGATTTACTTGTGCCAAGTCTCTCGCTCCGCTGCGGTCCCCATGCATGACTCGCAGCTCGTATTCGTGTCCCTCCAATACCATTACATTCCCTTTGGTACGATTTCCTTCTCTCTCGACCTTCGGCAGAGCGATACCACCCCAACCAGTCGTTGAATTGTCTGCCCGTTAGGTCGTGGGCGACTCTCCGCCGATAGCGATAGCTTGCGGAATCCTCCGTTGTGCGTAATTCGAGGTAAACTATCTGTGCTATTGCTCCCTCAATTCGTTCTGAATTCCGTAACTTCAGCCTCAATTCCAATGCATCTCACCGACCTGCCCTGTGAAATTCCGGCACTGTACCTGGTATCTGGGTCACTCGGATTTGACAGCCCCCCGACTCGGCTGCCACTGCAATTCCCTGGGGCATGGACACTGGCGCATTCGGTAAGTTGATGATAACACGTCTGATTTCTTCGCTCACTTCTACTCGTTCGGATCGCGGCTCGGATGCGTGCGCCACGCTGAATCGGCTTCACTGCAGTTTACTGGCATCAGAGTGCGCATTCGGTAAGCTAATGATAGCACGGCTAATTGCTTCGCTCACTTCTACTCGTTCGGATAGCGGCTCTTGGGTAAGTTCACCTGGTATGGACTCGTGCCTCATCCTTTCATGGATTTCGATGCCGACTCGAACTTGGGCTCGGCGGCGGCAAACGGGATGTGTTTTACGTGCGGCGTACAAGGTGTATATAGCAGGCGCACGCGAGCGCAATATCTCGATCGGACTCGGAACGCCTCGAGTGCGCGCAGACGCGGCGCATGCGGCATGTCCGGGTGCGGCGGCTCGCGTGTGAGGGAAGGGAAAGAAAAGGGCGAGCACCTTCTCCCGCACTCGGGCGCGGATGGGCGGCGGGCCCGGGAACACGGGGAGGCGCAGGTCGGGGTGCGAGAGCGGGTGCACACTGCGAGCCGCGCGCGCACGATGTGCCGCGCAGTCGCGGGCCTCCCTGCGCGCGCGGTATGCGGCAGGTGCCGCATCGTATACGAACGCGAACCCTGGTCGTAAGTTGTAGCAGAATATTATTATAAAAAGGAAGGAAGACACACCGTACACCTTCCCCCGATCCTGCATATACCAAAATGGGTCGCAGTAGAAGTGCACGTCCGGCTCGATGCGCCGGTATCACCGGTGCCATTCGAGGAGGGGGGTCAATACATATAGACGCAGCGGCAGGGGCCGGAGGTGTAGCCCACTCACCGGCTACGGAGAGGCGAGTGGAAGCCCGATGTCGGTGAAGACAGGAGGGGTTTGCGGTGGAGCATCGGGCCCGAACTTGATTAGCACGAGCAGAAAAAGAGCGACGAGTAGCGCACCTTGACGTGCATGCAGCACCCTCGAAGTCATCCCATTCGACATCTACGAGTTGCCCCAGCGCGAAACGGTCGTCGCTAACGAGCCCCGAGACCGAGAACGGGCCAACGAAGAGCGCGGTGAAGAGCGGCGATGTGAGCGACCAGCGTACGAACACTCATGAGGGAGCGGCGAGAGCGGGGAGCAGGCAGGGGCGGCGGGCAGCGACTGAGACCTTTAAACCGTCCGGGACTTTGGTGCGTAAGCTAGCTTATCCGCAAGTCTTACGCGCGTAAGACTTGCGGAGGGTTTCAAACCAGGGTTATGGAGTCCAGAAAGAAGTTGTTTTGTGATTCGCCCTAGGAAGGGAGGGAATGAGTCGCGACGGTGAAGGAAGAAGGCTTTCAAACTCCGACATCAAACTACATGGCAATCTCCGTGATGGGACTTCCGCAATCAAATTCTTTTCTTCCTCCTGCCTTCACCCTCTTCTTTCTGGCAGAATGGCTAGAACGCCCAGGGACATTATTCCTTGGTCCGCGCTCACCGCCCAGGAACTCAAATCAATCTTCATCGATCTAATCCAAGGTGAGTTTGAACGGCTTGCAAAACTAGGACGGCGGTAAACTGGTCGGCTCAAGGTCATCACAAATACTACGTCCGCACTGGTCAGAGTCCCTTTGGTGGGTATCTCTTTCCTGAGAACACGCGATGCGACCTGGGCGCGGAGCAAAAATGCGGCATCCTGGTTGATTTGGACTCGCTATACCCACCCGACCCACTTCTCCTCGCCTGTGCAGGGACCCGTTGGGCTCAACTTCGTACCATGGCAGGCCTTCCTCGTGCGCGTACGTATGATGAAGGAATGGATCCAGCCGCGCAATGTAGCTCGGAGCTGTCAATGTTGATTCACCTCGTGTACCTCCATCTTATCACTCTCGCGGTCTTTCGCGGTATCTCCAACACCAAAACCTTCCTCTGGCAGGAACCCGGCCCGTTTCAGCCCCAGTTTTCGTCAATCATCGATACATGGTTGCGGCCGTTGTGCCGCCTCGCCGGCGAATGGCAATTTGCGACCAGACGGGGCCTTCTCGACCCGACGCTATGTGGACGACTGACGCACGGAAGCTTGATGACGATTATAGTGAGCGATTTTGGCCCCGGCGAGTTGGTTTTCAGGGCTGCGCTGCGCGCCCCACTTCCCCTGCCCGCCCCAGCCGAGATCGCCGCGAAACCAGCGTTCGAATCCCTCATCCACATCCCAACCGTCTCGCAGTTCAAACGCGCAGTCATCGATATCGCGAACGGTTAGTACATACATTTCCCCGCCGGCGGCCCGCACCTCCGCTAAACGGGCATCGATTCCAGCCATAGAGAAATCCAACGACGCAGCCCTGTGCTTCCCCGCGCTCACACCGGACCGAATGCTATTCCAGCACCACAATCTCTCCCCCACCAGCCCGCTCGGCTTCGTGCTCGACCTCGACCACCTCGACGCGCCCGAGTCACTCACAGCCTGCGCCGGCGTGCACCCCGCCGCGCTCGCCATGCGCTTCGCCGCGTACGATCTCATCTCCGGCCCCAGCGTCCCGCCGCTGCGCGGCCTCCTCGCGCGGCACGCGCTCGAGGCGCTCTTCAACGCCCTCGTGTGGTTCTACGTCTCCCACCAATTCTGTAACAGCTCAAACGGTTCTGGGAGGCTTTCCCCGCGCCCGCGCACGGACTATGCGGGCACCTGGCTTGACCCCGCCGCCCACGCCCTTCCCTCCGACCGCACATCGTACACGTACCAGGCCTTCCTCCAGAGCCGCCGCGCGTTCTTGTGGGACGGGGCCGGCGGGTTCCTCGACGCTAAGTCGAAATCGCGGACAGACGACATGTGCGAACTGCGCGACGCGTGGCTCGAGCCGCTGTGGACAATGATCAGCGAGGCGCTTTTCTTCGCGCGCTGGAGAGAGGGCGAGCGCGGGTTCGATTGGGATACGCTTGGGGGTCAGTTTACGGCGGAGCGCTTCATGGCGATTCTCGTACCTGGGTCTGCCGCTTGAGGACTTGAAGCTGGTGTAATTCTTTATTGTGCTGTTGTCGTACATCTTCTGGCTAGATATCTTGATCGTGAGCGAATTCTGTGCTGCAGCCTGCGATCGACCTACGGCCTCGTTGCGCTTTCCCGAATGCATCGTCCGGAACCATTCCCACAGAAAGCACAGGGCATAGATCACACAACGGCTTGGTGGAGTTGATCTCGCAACTCTTGCCATGGTCGCGAGGAATGGCATTGATCGTGTCCGAATTCACCGTGCATGGAAGCGACCACAGAAGCCAGGACCATAATTTTGAAGACAGGATTTGAAAAAGCTTATAGAGCCTAGATGAATTGTGATAGAGATGGAATAATTGGAGCCCCAGGGATCGAAGAACAGGAGCAGGAGCGAGGGGAATCCAACTGAAAGCGTCGGCGGCATTCCATTTATACTCGGGAGAGGGGTACGCGGCCGCAGTTCAACAAATTTGTTGAACTGCGGGGAAGTGAGAATACTGAGTGTAACACCGGGGGCAAAAGCCAGCGCATGCGGAAACGACATGCGTCAAGCGCATGTCTTTCGCACTTGGTCGCGTCCTCGGATCAGTGATTGACAAAGGTGTCAATCACCTCTTTGGCACCTTTGTTTTTCGGGGCAAATTCAAAGGAAAAACAAAGGTGCCAAAGAGGTGATTGATACCTTTATCAATCACTGATCCGGAGACGCGACCAAGTGCGAACGACATGCGCTTGACGCATGTCGTTTCCACATGCACCGGCTTTTGCCCCCGGTGTAAATGGGGAAACTTTCGAGTACAACCGAACGCTGCGGCCTTACGGCCCCGTCTGACAGTCTCCATTCTCCGAATCGGTCCAAATTTCACAGCCCGCAGTTAAACCATCATTCCGGGTTCAGGACGGCTTCAAAAACCTACGGCCAGTGGGAAAATTAGGCTGGATGGGGGGACTGCACAGGTTTCGGTCATGGTCAAATCTGCGGCGCAGTTCATAGCTCCTGCGCCGTAGTTTGCTCGGTAGAGGGTAATATTTTCAGACTGGGGATAAGGCACTGATGAATGGGGAATGCAAAGCACGCCAGAGGAGGGAAGAGGATGGAGATGCGGCTAGATGGGGATGAAATCATAACAGGTGCATACAAACGAGGAGCATCTCGTTAAAGAACGGTTAATTAATAGAACAAGGTCATGGGATAAACTTTATGTAACTGAACACAAATCACTGCGTGTAGAACATTGCATCGGCAAGAAGTTTAGCTGCTGAAGAAGGGAGAGCAAAAATTAATCAAAGATCTAACAATCCTATGCAGTATGAAGGTCAATCGACACATTCCGTCTAGAAACAAACATCGAGGTTAAACAGAGCGGATGAAGCGAGGCAGAACTCACCTGAAGCAGGAAATCGGGTGACCCCGTTGATTCCTAGGGATTGGCTGGCTAATCGGTTGTGACGTACTGTGTTCCTCATTGCGAGACACTGTCGTTCTGCGAAGTAACGATAAGAAACTTGGAAAATAATGAGGGCAGTGCTGCACCAGTGGTCATGCGGATTAAAAATTATAGAATGAAGGAACACAATGATCTGGGTCTTGTTTGTGGGGACCAGCGGGACCAAGTGGGAATTACAGAGGCTACTAAGGCGAAAGACTTGGACAACAGCAAGGAGACTGGAAAAAACAAATGCTTGAACTATGGAAGGTCTAGATCTTGTTCATCGCAGTGTGCATTCGAAATTGATGTCATCTTGAAAATGAAGACGGAATCCAGGACCCAGCAGCTTAAACAGGATTTGACAAAGCTCATAGACGAGAATTGCCAAGAGGTAAGGAATAATGAGGCCCAGAATTGGTGGGGACGAGTGAGGTCTCGGAAGGAAGGAGCGTTGAAGGCCGCAGTCTTGGAGCCATTACTCCGTGCTTCGGAAGGATCCAAATCTGCGGCGAGTGCGAATATCAGTCTTGATGGAGATAAAGTAGAAACTGCGTGAAGCTATGCGTGTTGGAAAGTGTATAGTGTAAACGTCGTTCAAGCTGGATGGCGACAGCCGCGAATTTGAAGTGGAGGAGTGTGCAGTGTGCACACTGAATCCGGGACGGAAAGGCTCACAGAAGGGTTTAAACTGCGCTCGTGGACTTGTCGAAACTGCGGTCGGAAAGGACAGGTGGTCATTTGGCGTCCCAATGAGAGAATAGCCCCTTTCGTCTTCCTGAGGTCTGGCGGCGAATTTCAAGGGTCGTGAGACGTTAGGACTCTAATGGAGATGGAGTACAAAGACATACAAAGAATCGAGGGACATCTCGTTAAAGAACGGTTAATGTTTTGATCGCATCACTTCCCGTCTAGAAAATCCCAAACTAGGTGATCTGCCTTGATTTAGGTGACACTGGAAAGTGGCTGGAGACTCAGTGGAGGGCTCTAAAAATGTGATATTATACTAGGGTTTTTCATTCAAATCGACAGGGGGGGTGATGCATGACCCTTTTTAAGTTCGACATTTCGACACCGGCCAAAATTTGGTGTGACACCCCTAGTTATAAGTGCGGTGCATTTTGTCCATTCCAAGACACTTTTAACCCGAGAGTCGCCTTCTAATGGCATTCCAAGGGCTTTTAAGGCCATCCGAAGGTAACTCTCGGGTCAAAAGGTTATTGGAACGGGTGACAAGGTAAATTAACTTTTTCCGACATTGCGTACCCAAACCATCGGCATGTGCACCTAGGCTTGGGCCCCCCTATTTAAAAAAATTGGAAATGGGCCCACATTTAAATCTCGGTGAGAAAATGATATTCCGTCTATAAACTCTGGGTGTGCTCCCAACTGCTTAGTGCCCCCCCACCTGTGGCCCGGATTGCAGCCCCGGTTGCGATCAAAAAATCCAGAGCAAGTCAACAGTTGGGAGCGCACCCAAAGTTTATAGACGGAATATCATTTTCTCACCAAGATCTATATGTGCGCCGATCTTCGATTTTTTATTATTAGGGGGGCCGCCCTGGCCTGGTTGGAAAATGGTTGGTGGGGATTAAAATTGACCGACCTTTCGTCTTCAAGACCTACACGCGGAACAATCAGGAGTACCGTTTTTGACTTGATATTTGTGATCCATTGCCGTGACAGTGTTTGCCAAGCTCTTAGAAAATCCCAACACTATCGAATTTTTGGGACCAGTCACGGCCACTCAGACATGTGTCGAACTGCGTCACCACCCCTAGACTGGGCGTCAATTGAATGCTGATCATCATGATATCTCTTTGCTTTCCGCCATCAGCAGCGACTGCATTGAGCGTTTTGGACCAGTGCACGCATTTAATTCAGGATTAATGTCTCAACCTTGATTATTTAAGCAAAACTCCTAGGGTTACTGCTTCTAGCGATAAATCAGTGATGTCGCGATTCTCCTAACACCTACTACTTCACAGTCGTCTTCCTACACAACTCTGGTGAGCGATGTTTCCCGCCAGTGCTCCCATCACTACGCTAGTTGCCACACTCGTTCCTACATGGCCCTGTATTGGGCAGGCCGAAGAACTGGAATGGCCCGCCGGTAAACTTTGCGGAGCCGCCCTGCATGGCTCGTCAGCATGGGTGTTGAATTTCGGAATAGCATCACGCCGATACGTACCTCCGCGCACACTAGGTTAACGACATTGAGCGCGGTTTCGCAGTCCTGCGCGGTGACATTGTGGCTGTTGACGAGGTCTGTGTTGCGTGCTCTGAAGTCACCTGAAGTTCACAATGAGCAGCCGGTCCGGAGTCCAGTCTCTGAGCGAGCGGAGAGTCATATATAGCAACGACGAACATTTCAAGCCCGACCCTGCGGTGAAGCAACGTTGGGTTGAGCCGCTTGGCGGAATCTGCACCAGGTGTCCAATATCCATCGACACATGACTTCGCGTCCGCAATGACAAAACTCACCACTTGATTTTGGACGCTGCTGCAGAATGTTGTGAAGAATGTCTGGCCGCAGGAGCCGGTTGTTTGTCCGGTAGTACAATCGAGCCCCAGCTGTTGCCCCAGCGCAGGGGTGACCACGAACGCGAGCGCAGTGACAGACAAGGCCTGCCAGGAATGAGTGAGAGAGTGAGAAGGTTGCAAGACATTGTTCACCTTCAAGTTGTAGAACATTGGTAGGGAGTCTGTTGGACTTGGGTGTTGCACTCGATACTTTTATATCTACGCTGTTGACAAGATCCAAATCTGGGCATAATCCGATGTGCGCGCACGTGCTTCATTCTGTATGTCAGCAGGAAGTGTGAATCTGACATCGGTACGCTAATTTTCTCGTGCCCTGGCACCCAATATTGTTCTTTCCTCCCCACACTCCCCCCGACATACACGGACCTACATCTCGTGCCCGCAGGCGAAATGGGAGTACCGAACTGATAATTGTACTGTACTTGTTTTCAACCATTCTCCAAGTCACTCTTTGGCACTGAACACGAGGATGACACAATGATCAGTTCGGCACTCCCAGAGAAGAGAGTTGGATTGAATGGTTGAAAGCATTCTCCAAGTTCGGCACTCCTATTTCGCCTGTGGGCACGGGATCTAAGTCTATGTGTATCGGGGGGATTAGGGGAGGAAAGAACAATACTGCCTGCCAGGTCGCGAACAAATGAGCATACCGATACCAGATTTACACTTCTTGTTGACACACAGAATGAAGCACGTGCGCCCACATCGGATTATGCTCAGATTTGGATCTTGTCCAGCGTGGATATAAAAGTATCGAGTGCAACACCCAAGTCCAACAGACTCCCTACCAATGTTCTACAACTTGAAGGTGAATAATGTCTTGCAACCTTCTCACTACCTCTCTCACTCGTTCCTGACAGGCCTTGACTGTCGCCGCGCTCGTGTTTGTGATCACCCCTGCTCTGGGGCAACTGACTTGCTGGCAAGGGATCAACCCCACTCTAGGCGACTGCACGAGTTTTATTACCACCTTCTGTACCTCCATCGCAGGCGAACTGGTCAGGCTTGATTATCGTTACGGATGCAGGGAGCATTATTCACTGACGTATGTCCCACCTCTGCCAGATTGCGTCGGGTGACTCGGCTGCGCAGTGCTACCCCGGGCCCACATCGGCTACGACGAATTTGAACTGTGCGTCACCATTGTACCTCCACACCACGAAATCCGCACACTGGACACACCGCTGACTGCGAAATACAGGCGACTTTACTGCGGTGAACATGGGCTCATTAGCCAACAACATTGATGTGGATACCTGCGAAGCCCTCCTTAGAAACGTCAACACTCAGTGCGGGCTGATCGTGTGTATGTTCTCTTATTCACTATCCGTGCTCACGAACCATGTAGGGGGGTTTCGGGCAGCCCGCCGGTCAGGAATTCTGGTACTCCATTGATGCCAACACGGAATCGCCCGTGTGTGGGCCGGTTGATTGTGGACCAGGGTCATTCAACAGTACGTGAAATTATCGTTCGAGAACATCGCGAAATCTGATATTAGCATGTTTCATAATCAGATTTCTGAGCCGCAACTCGTGCATCAACTCCGACCCCAAGTTCGCATCGAGTCGAGGCACAGAAAGAATCAGGCTACTGATTTGGAAGTCTCATGGCCTCAGCTTATATGAGAATTGGATTTACCTGTCGCGAGAATGAATGATTGGTAATCAGTCTATTTATTTGGAGCTACGAGCTCGTTGCAGGTGCGTTGCGAGAAATAAGACAAAAAGAAGAACCTAAGAAAGTTGTCGCTTGCGATCACCCGGCAAAGTATCGTTTGATTTATGCACCCCGACGCGACTTATTAAACGATGTACAGTTGAATGCGACAAAATGCGACAGATTTTATTCATTTGACGATACAAAATTCAAGAGCACATTCAAAAACAAAGACATTTAAAACAGGGTTTTTAGTTAGTGGGACTCGGCGGCTCGGCAAATCAAAAGACTTCAGACCTCCGCCGTCAGCAAGGAATAAGTAGGTCCGTCGAGGTGTGGCCAAGAGGTGCTTGATCGGAAGATCTTGTCCTCTGATGTGGCCAGATTTGTAATATCCGATCATCTCGCGCCGATTCGGCATCAGTCGGCGTCTCGGCGTGGAGTGCGACTTTGAGCCACTGGCAAGATATTATTTACATCTAACACTCTTTAGCGTGAATTCTAGGTTCAATTAATATGGTGCAACACACTAGCATCTGGGCGACAACTTTTGCTTTGTTGGTGTTGGTCCACAGCCCAATGACCCCGGTCGGAGCCGTGTTTTATGTACTCATTTGGAGCACAACACCTCTCGTGCCCCTGCCCCGGCGTCTCCCCTCTCTCGGGCATTGCCAATGCTACGCGACGACACATGAGGGCCAAGGTATGTAGTATCTACTTGCACGGTATTCAAACTATGCACAGGGTTGACACTCCATGTTGATTGCAGTGTTTAGCACGTAATACGCACTAAAGGCTGTGATTTGGGTGCATCGACGTCGGACGCGACGCGCTAGGTGGACACGGTGGAAGACAAGTTGATGCAGAATTGCCGCAGTGATCGCCGCCAACCTGCCGGTGTTTGCTAGCACCAAACATTCTCCTTATTTGGGGGGGGGGGGGGGTCGTGGGAACGTAGGACAAGATCTTCCGATCAAGCACCTCTTGGGTGTGGCTATGTGTTGCAAATGTGTTGCCACGTGGCTAGCACAGCCCGGTGACGGTCGCCACAGCCCGGTCTATTTTTGTCGAGGCCTGTGACGCCCAGCTAGACTGGTGGAGGTGGCTAGGGCCGCCTCGACGCCTTCACGCGAGGCCATCTCATCCCCTGCTCTGTCTAGGTACTTGCACTCATCTCAACCCAAATAAGTCGAGACCTGAGCATCCCGTCTCCCACATAAGGCTCCAATCATTTTGTTTTTGTTTGCGGCTTGGCGCAAACCAAATGGAAACGGTAATCAAACATTTGAAAACCGTTTAAACAGTTTTTAAGCGGTATCTTCCCGGGGGCGTAGAGTACAGGTGTGCAAGGGGGTGGAGACCAGTTAGGATGGTTGAAATCAATGGGTTAGTCCTTGCTTTTAACATGTATGTACCATTCATTACCTGACTTCTACTGTTCCCATTGGCTTGAAGATAATGCTCTCATGTGACCCAAGTGTTTCAATCGACAGCACGGCCATCAGCGGCATTAGCCCCGTACATCTCTCTTTCTTTTTTTTTTTTTTTTTTGGAGCGCTGGGGATCTCGATCTCAGTCTGCAGAAGCATTCTAAGGTCTTACGCTTGTGTTACCGGGTATTAGCCAGTTTTCGCCGGGGAATATGTCCAAGGAGGAAATGCCATTACGCACAATTTTACAGTAGTGTGGGACTCCGACCCGCAATTATCCTATACCATTTTGTTCAGTCAATGGCCGTATACCCACTAAAACCCCCTCTGTGAGTGTCCAGTCATCCGGCAGAGCATCTTCATCCATCAGCAGACCACTCCATGTATCCAAAATAAGTTGTTTTTTAAAGGCGAGTGGTCCATAAGCAATTTTATTAGTCAAAATACGATCTCAATTCAAGGCCCATTGATCGTTTTCAGCCATTGATTATGGATGTTGGCCAGTGTGGAATCATTGTCTGGATTTCTTATCACACGATTAACCCCGTACATCTCTCAAATTATGCAGTAAGGGGGAGAGGGGGGGGCAAAAAAAGGACATAAGTGCGAGTTTGCCGGGCCGTGCCACGGCCCTCCGGAATCGCCGTGCGGACACGCCCATCTAGCTTGTATCCAAAACCGTTAGGAATTGGAGACAGGGCAGCAGATCTGGTCAAACCTGTCAAAAAATGGCCCAAAACAGAAAAAATTGGACCACGCCCTAAGTTCCGCAAGCGACTGTAATTTTAATTTCAATTAAAATAAAATAAAATAATGGCGCAGCCAACCTTTTCTGAATTCGCTGTAAGAGGAGCTAATAAAGTATCTGCAAATTTTCCCTCATCCACGGAGATTCTCATTCTCAATCCAGTGTAAATTATCAGCCCGACAAGAGTGATCACGACATGTTCTGATTTGGTTTTTAATTCGCGCCTGCCATTGCATACAACGCGTCTCGGTCGCCGGACTCATCCACCAGTGCACGCAGCTTCCCGTGCTTTATCTTCAACAACTCTCTTGGGCTGTCAAATTCAGCCTGGGTTGCACAATCAGGGATATGTATGAAGGGTTGGTCCAGTTGAGCTCACGATGCGACCAGTGTCCAGCACCATTATCTTGTCCGCGTCCATGATTGTCTGGAGCCGGTGCGCCACGGTGATAAGGGAAACGTCACTTCCTAATTCTTCTCGAAGCGAGGTCTGGATAATGGAGTCCGTTTTATAATCTACAAACGATCAATATCCCGGTCATAGGAGGATTTAAAGCCTTACCGATGGCGGAGGTAGCTGTTTCGTATCATGGGTTAGATTCCAGCTCTTGACGAGCAGTAGCTACTTACCTTCGTCCAAAATCAAAATTTTACTTTTCCGTACGATCGCCCTGGAACAGACTGGTTTAGGCGGGTAGTCTCTCAACATATAAGTTCTTTACCTGGCGAGTGCGAAGATTTGTCTTTGTCCGACGGAGAGATTGCTGCCGCCGGTAGAGATGGCGCTGTCCAAAGTTATTCTCCCCTCGGCCGTCTCACTTTGAAGAGCAAAAAGACCGGCGGCGCGGAGGGCGTAGTTGAGCTCCGCTTCATCATACTGACCAAAAGGATCGAGGTTGGCCCGCAAGGAACCACTGAGAAGCTCGGGCTGAACAAGGATATCAGCAAATAAATGATTTGGGTATTTACGACGACTGACCACTTGAGGAATGATGGTAATGCTGGAGCGCAACGCATCTAAGTTCAAGTCCGATGTCTGAACACCATCATACATCACCGAACCTTCGGTTGGAATGCACCTCAGGAGAGAAAGCGTCAAGGAGCTCTGCCACTTTTTTAGCCCCTCGTCGCCGTCCAAAATGGATACTTACCTTCCCGGAACCGGTACGACCAACTTGACGATTTGAGCAACTACGAGGAGATTGCATAGAAACACGTACCGATCCCAACTCGCTCTCCAGACTTGATATGGAACGAAATGTCATGCAAGACCTCCGGACCGTCTGCTGAATATCTGGCAGACAGGTGCTCTACTCGGAGATCTCCGCTCGCGGGCCAATATGCCGGAGGTTTACCCGTTTCTGTGGGTGCCTTTTCGTGTTCGATGTGGATGTATCCCTGGATTCGCTCGAGACTAAATGATGTCAGCGCAGTTGAATCGAGGACGGTGTACATTGCACCTATTGCCTGGTTGGCCTCAGTAAATTATGTACGCCACAGTAAATACCCGGTACCTTGTACTTCAAATTCATTTAGAGCGCGAACCTATGGGCAAAATGAGTAAAAACCAAACAGTAAGTTCAGGTTACTAACAAACCATAGAAGCATACTCGTGAATGTGACGGCCATGTTAATTAGGAAGCCAGACTCCCCGGCGTTCGTCTGCTTAATGTAGACGAGATATAGGGCCAGTGAAGCTGTAAACGTTGAACCCAAGAGATCAATGCGTATGGAAATCCATCTATTCAGATCCTTAGCGGGGAATGCACGGCATGCGCGGGTGTACCAACCTGTTCAAGTTGTAGAAGTTACGGGCCGCTCTTGTATATCTGTTGATCCTTGCCAACGATTCGTTACTGAATTTGGATTCTGCCGCATATGCACGAATGGAAACTAAGAATTTATTAAATACGTTGTCAATCAGGAATCGGGGCGAGTAAATACCTAATCCAGTGATGGCCGCACCGAAACTTCAAACCCGCGTCAGCGTAGAGTGTGTGAGGCTAATGTTTGGAAAACATACTGGGCCAGAACCGGAGCTCGAGTGTTGGACATTAAGCGCTTCACCGGCAATTGGGCTGAAATGTATATCTGGCCAACCCACGCTCCCAGAATCCCCACAACGACACCGGGGAAGAAGAAAATCGGGGCGAAGCCAATAATGGCACCGAATCTCACCTAAATGCATGCAGATCAGCCTGGTTAAACGGCGGCAGATCACTTAATACGAACCAACATAGTCATGAGCATGGCTGCGAGGTTCCAGGACATATTAGCGAAGACGTCGTCCACGGCCCTCACATCATTCGTGACGCGAGCAATGATACGGGAGGTGGGGGTTACGTCAAGCCATCTACGCACACATCTTGTAAGTTTGCCGTGTAAAATGGAAAAAGAGTGAAAAACCTCATGGGAGCAGTGAGAATGGACTCAATGAGATGTGTATGGATGACCCTCGACGCTCGCAACAGTCCGAATACATAGAACATGAAGACAGTAGCCATGGAGACGCTAGACGCCAACACAATTCCAACTAATATTCAGTTAGAAAATATCAAAGAAATGCAGCAGAATACCGACCGAAGATCGAGAGATAGCTGCGCAGTTGTCAGTAGAGGAATCTACTTTCAATTGGGAACAGACTTACAAAACCACGTTCACCTCCTCTGCGGGAAGTTCGTCGTATTGCCGCGCCCAGTATCCCAGCATCCATGTTCTGAACGCACCCAAAGATTGTTGGAAAAGAAGGCCCCCGGTGAAGAAGGTGAAGAAGAATAACGGATATTGGCCGCCCAAGGAAGACAGATACATTTTCACTGAGATGGAATTTAACACATCAGCGCTTGGATAAAGAGGAAGACGGACCGGCAGCGGCGCTGACATGGCCCACTTCCATTTCTTCGGCGACGATGAGCTTTCCATCCGCAGGCTTTGCGACAGGCGCCGCGAGGTCGATTTCTTGCTGGGTCTTGTCCAAGACTTGTTGGTCCTCACGGACCTGGGCTGCCAACTTCGAGCCACGTTTCAGGATTTCGGACATGGTCCCTTGGCTGGCAACTCTGCCATCGGATCCGAATGTGACGACGAAATGAGCGATGGGGCGAGCCAGAGCAACATTGTGGGTCTGATTTTGTCAGCTTAAAAACGTTGGTCGGCTCATTTACTCACGACTAGGATGACAGTTCGATTTTCGATCAAATCGCCGCTAAAGCATTTTTCGACGATCCATTGCGCCGTATGCACGCTTTCGCGATGTCAGTACACACATATGCTTCGGGTAAGCGTGAATGCTCACTCAAGCGCGGCCAGCACATCGTCCAGGAGCAGAATATCTGCATGCGAATACTATTGATGCGTGAAAGTTTCATTTTATTTTAAAGTTGAAAACGTCTTACCACAGCTCTGGCAAGTGTAAGCCGTGCCTTTTGTCCCCCGGACAACGTCAGGCCTGGAAGAAAATTTAGCAAGCCAGCAATATTAGACATTCGAGCCACACCTTTCTCGCCGACTTCCGTTTTGTCGCCAGCTTGGAACAGCCCAAGATCTGGCTCCAAGGCACACTGATACAACACCTTCTTATAGCGTTCCTCATCAAACGAAGTGTCAAATATAATGTTGTCCTGTTTTATCGCCGATTAGGACTCGAGCGAAGGTAGAGTCGACGGCCAAATTTACCCGAATGGTTTCGTTGAGCACCCACGACTCTTGACTTGCGTATGCAACGCCACCAGCCCTGGGCAGATTATACCACGAATCGGGCGACGACGGCAGCCAGTGCATCTCCCCTTGAAACCATATTAACAACGTTGAAGCACTTGGTCAGACTTACCAAGCAGTGCCATGAGAAGCGAGGTTTTCCCTGCTGCCATTGAACATTGTGATTTCGGAGCGAACGAGAGAGACAGCACCTGAACCGGTCGGCCCGACCACCAGATTGATTCGGCCGCGCTCAAAGATGACTTCCCCGTCAATCTTCAGCTTGAATTCCGGCCGTGAACGTGTGTTGGAGCCATCAGTCTCCTTCGACCATGAAAATGTCGCGTTGCGGAAGCCGATGCGCTCATCCGCTACCGGGTCAGTGGGGAAGAGAACTGGGGCTGATTTCTCGTCAAAAGCGTCCAGTAACTCGGTCTGCGTGGACATGAACAAGGAGCATCGCCTCTGGACGGATATCACGTACTGTTTTGAGAAAATCGTTGACTCGATCCAAGGATACCTTGCCGGTGGCCAGTTCACTTATCCAATATGTCAACTGGGAGGATGTGCTCAGGCTTCGGAAGGTAAAACCAGTGTCAGGCGTACCTGTTCTATGCTGTTCCTGGAGGCGAGTCAGCGTCCCAAATCGAGCGTCTGAGAAACTACGTGCCTCAAGAGATCGAACACAGTCATAGTAGAAAACACTTTGCTCGCGTTGAGTGGTTGTTTCATGATCAAGGTCTTAGCGCCGAATGAGCCAGTGAATGATGCTCGAGAAGAAAAGTGCTGACACTGTATTTCCTTCAGTCCGTGACATCAAGTTGGAATGAGAGGGAGCTCACTAGGTTCCGTAGGTGACGGTCATTGTGATCACAGGGATTATGAAGCTATGGAGGATGTTCGACTCAGAACATTCTGAGAGCCATTCACGCACTTGATAAGATTGCTGGCCGTATCCAAGATGCGACGCTTTCGGATCCATTTCAGTTCGGCATCTCTCTATTGGGGAATGAGCACACGACACGCAGCATTCAATATGAGTGGAAAGATACCTTATCGGCGATCCTATCTTGCATTTTTCCCTCCCAGCCAAACAGTTTAACCTTGTTCTACTGTCAGCGAGCAGGCATACAGAGCGTAACATCCACTAACCATGCGGAGTACATTCACGGCTGCCAGCCAAGTAAACAACACGTTGCGAGTCTTAAACGACGGCCGGCGCACCTTCGCTGACGCTTTGGACCCTGTCGTCTGTCTGTTTTAGCCGCTCCTTCTGCACTGACTCCACTAATTTCGCCACTGGAATGCATAAGCGACAGACACCACGATGGAGATGTAGACTCACTGAAGCCAGGTGCCGGCGTGAGCAGGACAATAGATCCCAGGCCGACCCAGACCGCCCAGCCCAACAACGAGTGCAGAAACCAAATCCCGATGGCGAGCTGAAGCGGGACGAAAATGACGGGGTACAGGAAATCTAGACTGTCCACTAAACACTCGGTCAGACGAGTCGTACTTGCAAATGATGACGAGATGCTAACCGATATTGCCTACAAGAGCGGGTTGAAATCATTCGTGCGAAGGAGGAAACACGGTGCGACACACCTAAATCAGTAGTCACCAAATTATTGATTTTCCCAACCAGGCTGTCTTCCGACTTTGCATCCGCCTCTTTGGCGGGCTTCACGGGTTCTTTCCCTGTGCCAGACTTGATGCTTGCGGTGCTTGCCTGCACAGTCGCGGAGTTATCCTCTGAACGAGAGCTGCTTTCACCATTTTCCGGAGTGGCGGTCTCGCTGGCGCTTGCGGTGTCGGAACCCGCGGGAGAAATGGGTGCCGGGGAAACCTCGATGGCAGGAGTGTTAGCACTGGAACCCTCCGCCGCGGTAGTCTCTGCCTTCATCCGGATTCGTAAACTAGACAGATTAGCTTCGAGGCGGCGAGGAAACACGCCTCACTTACCTGTGGGCGAAGACTAGCTGAGTTATGATAGCCTCAGTTCGAACGAGCGTTCGTGTCTGGAATGCCACTTCAGTAACAGACGTCTCAACCCGAATCCTTGCTCACGTTGATGAAGATATAATATTGATGGCCAATGGATCCTGGAAAACAGTGAGCGTTGTTTTGATTAACACGTGAGGACCCCTTTACCGAGAACAGGGCCGAGGAAGATCAACAAAATCCAAACCCATGACCGCACATTATCACCTCCCTCTCCTTGTTTTTCGATATACCTATTGTTCAGGCGCAGTCAGTTGGAACGTGCGATGGGTGAGTATTGGGTACACACTGAAGCAATCGATTCATCGCAATCGGACTGAAACACACAAAGGTTAATGAGGCGATCGTTGGGGCGTCAGGTTGGCAGCCCGTACCTGGAAAAAGTAGCGAGGACCCGGAAAACCATCAACACTGCCAAGACTATGAATTCTCGATAGAAGACGCGCATCAAGCCGAAGAAGATGTGATGTCGTGATTTGCTGCCGGAAAAGCGGTCCAGATACTGTAAGGCAGGATTAATGATGGACCAATGAGAATATGCAGTGGGTTTGCCTGGAAGCTTCTGGATTTGAGATACGTAGCAGTATCGGTGTCGCAAAGAGGATAAAGCTCCTCTTCCTTCAGCTGGGAGTCACGGTACCCGAGGAAGATAATGTGATCCAAGAAAAAGAAGAACGTGAAAGAAAACCAGGAGGCGGTCTGCTCGGGGTTGGGAACTTCCATTGGGTTCTTGAAAATTTTATCAGTGACACGTCCCGGGAAGCTACAAAGACCCACTAAGTGATCGACAGGAATATACTGCCCCGGAGTGAAGATCGGGATGAAGACCCCGCTGATAAAAAGGAGCGCGATTTTAGCCCACAGCTTCGGTCCTTCTGCAGCATCCTCCGGAAGACGCGTGAAGGTGGCGAGAGGAAAGATATCTCGGTAGGCGTAGACGCAGAACGCAGCGAAGAGAACGCAGTTGACGTGTCTGATTATCCGATGGCGTGCATTCTTGGGACTGACGGAGAGAAAGGACAGGATCGACGCATATAACTGGATCCAAATGTCAAAATCATCATATCAAGCCAAAGTACGGTGGACTCACATAGGGTATACCGACCAACACGCCGCGTATCAGCCCCTCACGTCGCGTCTCAGCGTCGTCTTCACGTTCTGACGCGATAGAAACGACGGAAAGGCCCAGGAGCGCGAGACAGGCAAGGAGGCGAGCCAATCTGTAGCACAAGATGACGCCTTTTCCGATTCCGGGAGGAGGAGTAGGCGGTGGTCCCTGTGAGATGATTCGGGCGCGTTCGAGTAAACCATTCACGGCGCCGAGTGAGAGCACGCAGTGAAGGAGCAGGATGACTGCAGAAATCCCGGTACAAGAGGCAGGAACCAGAAGGAGCCCTGGTCTGCTGACGAGGTCGGGTAGGCGAACAGAGGTCATAACGACCTGGTGAAACGGTATGAGATCCATCGGGTTCGAGGATCGCAAGGGTGAAAAGAGAGAGAGACGCGCGTGTACTAGGATTACGTGGTACTCGGCGGGCCGCCCATACGTAACATTGTTAGTATGGTAGCAGACATCACTTCGTGACAAGTCACAACTTTGAGACCCGGTTTGGAAATCGTAACTAGTCACTCATACTTTACAATATGACAAGTCTAAATGCATAAATAGCACAACAGGAAGTCCCTTTAGAGATCCAGTGGAGCAAAACTTCGAAATTATAAAATGATGTTTTGGCGACTGAGATTTCGCGCTTTTGATGCCGGCCCGCTCCGCCGGTGGCTGTGCTCCGCCATCAATCACCGCCATCAGCGCTCCCTTCGTCGGTCTGCGCCGCCACCAGGATGCCTAGGTTAGGGAAGCAGGCCACCCAGACACAGGGGACCTACTGGACTCTTTGTCTCCCACCCCCAGTCCCCGAGACCACGGACTTGGCCTCTGATGCGGAGGGCTCGGATGACCCTCTGGCATGGGAGAGTGATGCAGAGAGTGACACCGGGGAAGACACCTCGGAGCAATGGGACAGCAACCGCACCCGATAACGTATGAAGAGAGGCTATCAAAGCTCGCTGTCAGAAGAGAGAAGGCAGCAGAGAAGCGGCGGGTGGCTGAGGTTCGCAGTGCCGAGATGCGGCTAGGAGGACAGATGGATAGCCAGAAGGGTGAGTCTGTATTATTTGTTCCTCTTAAATCGAGCTTATTTTGGTTTTATGAGGCAAAAAAAGAGGCCCATACAATGTCGGTGGTTTCTCCAAGCGGACAATTCAAGACAAGTCGAAAAAACTCCGAGACGATGTCAGAAATGGAGTTCTCAACATTTCTGCTGCCGAACTTGACCGCCAAATCGAAGCCCTGAAGACCCTGGGATCCGCATCGCAGTCGTCCGGAAAGCAACAAGATCTAGCGAGCATGTTTTCCAAATCCGCGGCCAAGCGGCCTCGCACCGAATCAGTCTCTTCCGATCACATCGAGATGATTTCCCCGCCTCCCGATGTCCAATTCCCACCGCCGTTCAAACGGGCGAAAACACACGATGACGTGCGTGCGATATCAGAATCTGGCCCATCATCATCTGCACACGATCTTGCTGTCCGTGACGAGGAGGCGGAATTCACCAGTGACAAGTCCGACCTTCTGGAAGAGCCCGAGGTTCCGCCCGAGCAGCTCGAGACCGAGGCAAGATTGTGCGATGGAGATGCGGCTATCGACGCAATCGTCGCCGCTGATGACATTGCGGACTGGGTTTACACAATCTTGGACGACGCTGCTTCTAAAGAGCCCGATGAACTTGAAGCTCTGGCAGTTGTGTGTCTTAAAACCGCGCGCAAAGAGCAAAATTATCGCAGCACCGTGTTGTTTGCTGCACTAGCAGACTTTTACCGCTGGTTGACGTCTCAGAGCTGCATTGCGCGTTGCGAAAAATCACGGGCGTGGTCCTGCATACAAGCGAGTGCTTTGTGCACAGGCTCGGTTTTTTGAAGCCAATGGGGCACTTAAGCCGAGTCATCAAGGACGGCGGGAAAAGAACAATGGCCTGCTCGACGACGAGGGCTTCTACCTGGGTGTCCAGCGCTGGCTTCGCGCTCTCGAAGTCGGAACAGCAAGTGGTCACACTGCCGGAAAGTGCCATGGCCGTGGGTTCATGGCATTTGATGGGCAGAGGACGGACATTTGCCATGGCGTTGGCCAGGCATTGCGCGGAGTCCTTTGTTCCTTTGTCAGTGTGGGAAATTGCACGGCTTGATATCGGTGATCAATCGGCGATCATTTCGACCTTGTAATCCCCAATTATTTCGGATTTTTTTTGCAGTCGCTAGGGCAGGAAAAAAATGGTTCTTCCCATAGCTCACTCCTCAAATGTTTCTGGCTTGTGATTCATTTTTCTTAGCACTCCTCGAGGTGCAGCCAATTTTGCACGGGCCCCAGGGCTCAAGCCGTGCTCAAAACAAATTCACTGTATGGCCGGGGGTAGGAAAGGGAGAGACTTATAAATTTTACCTTGGGTTGACCATGCTTCGTTATTCTTTTTCGTAATGAGCCAACGGCAGTGAGTGGTGGGTAAGACGATACAAGTAATTATGGTCTCGTTCAAACCAGAAGACGGGGTTTTCCCACGCTGACAAAGGAACAAAAAACTCTGCGCAATGCCTGGCCAACGCCATGGCAAGTGTCCGTCCTCTGCCCATCAAATGCCATGAACCCACGGCCATGGCACTTGCCGGCAGTGTCACACAAAACAGTATTACGCACAATGACTGATATTTCTGCCCAGGTCAACCCAACATTATTGCAGCGACATGTTAATTCAACACTACTGCCTTCGCTGTCAAAGAAAAAGACCACTATCAGCATTCGGCACTGCCAGCGCTGGCTGTGGGGACTCGGGTATCGCCGCAAACGACACCATATCGGGGTTTATTGGGACGGTCACGAGCGGAAAGACATCAAGAAGCGGCGTAAAGCTTATCTTGCTGAGCTCCAAGCATTCGAGCATTTGCGGGCGACCTATTTGGAGCCCCAGATGCTGGAGATCTTGGAACTCGATGACAATGAAGTCGAGCACGTGGTTATCGTCCACGACGAGAGCACTTTGCATTCCAACGATTACCAGAATAATCACTATTGGCTGAAAGAAGGCGAACAGGTGCTGAAGAAGAAGGAACGCGGCCGTCTAATCATGGTCTCCGGCTTCCTCTGTGAACGCTATGGCCTCCTCGCACTCCCAGATGACATGGTTGCCGAGAACGAGAAGCTGACAGCGGAACTCCGCCTAGCCTTTACTGACTCGACCACTGTGATTTATCCTGACAACAAAGCAGGCGGCAATACTTACTGGAATATGGAGCAAATGATTGCGCAAGTAAGCTGCTCTCTGCTTCGTTTTGAATGTGTCTCACTTATTTTAAAACGTAGCTCGTGAAAGCTATTCTCATCGCGCGACATCTATTTCCGAACGCAATAATTCATTGGGTCTTCGACAACTCCTCGGCCCATGGTAGTCTCGCCCTCACTGTGTCCAAAATGAACATCACACCCGGCGGAAAGGTCCCCACAATGCGCGACACAATCATTCCCCTTGACAACCCACACGGACATGGTGGGAAAGTCCAGACTATGAGCTCGAAACTGGCTGCTCATTAGATGTACGAATCCTTGTTTCTGTATCCCTACGTTTTTCGCTCTCAGATTTCGCGCTTTTGATTACATAAGGAGGGGTACCCCCGTTTTTTTTAAAACGAAAATTCTGCCTATAAAAGTACCCTATGTTGGTGCTTAATCTCGAGTATTGGAAGCCCAGGTTCAAAATTGCAGGTTGACATGAAGTGATGTCTGCTACCATAACATGTCGAGTCCATAGTGCTAAGTATTATCCCGAGTTGATGGCATCACCGGGAAGCACTTCATCTCCCGTCGGTGCCCCTTAAGTATTACACTGTAATAGAACCCTGTCGGACCACGTACCCGTCCCGCCACGCCCGACAGCTGCCAAACACAGCCCAACCACCGGTGATGCGTCCGCGGCCGTCAATGATGGCGCATCACCAGTCACGGATCATATCATTCGGCATTCCGGCTGATCAAAGCCCATCAAGCTGCCGCTCATGCCGCGGGATCCACCATCATCAAGTGCTCCTTGCGGCCGGGTGGCAGTGCACCCCTCTCTATACGCCTGCTCGCTGCTCCGCTTGATGCCGACACCGCTGCCACCCTTCTCGCTGCTGCCACCCTCCTCGACGCTGATGCCGACGCCTCCCTCCTTGATGATGGCCCTTTGCAGCCTCATTATTTATATTCTCTTTTACTATCATAGTACCCCCTCTGACAGTGCACCCCGATGTGGTAGTTTCACTGATGCCGACCCCATTTTTTCTTCTTCTGCCCCAGGAAAAATCGTGAATGTGGATTCACATGCCAGACATGGTCTGACCAATTTCTATGGCCATATGAGCCCTCTGAGGCATGCAATAAATGAAAGGGAAGTTTTTGTGATGGTTTGTGACCCTGCCAAATACATCCGAAATCCGCTACCACATGGTGTCCCGCCCTCGGGACGACAAGATCTTTCCTCGGTCCCAATCTAAAATCTTGAAATTATTTGAGTGCATAGAGGACATACTGAAGAGCTTAATTCGAGGTGCCGAAGGGAAACCATTGAGCAGAAATGATTCTTTCGGCTTCAATCACTGCCTCTGTCATTGGGGGGACAATGATAGTAATAGTTTTTTTACATCAGAGAGACGAGCCTGAACGTGGGAAGGCCGCCGAAGCCGAGCTTACAAGCATGCGTGCCAGCAATGTCCCAAAGGAGCGACAGGCGCCGCCAGAGGGCGCATTGCACCCATTTGGTCGCCTGATGGCACGGCACGATCGGCACAATGCCGAAAATGATGCGCTGATGAAATTTCCCAGTTGCGTTGATTGGGCCTCCGGTGGCGTGCGCGCCCTGATGCCTGTCAGGGGGCCCGCCCAACACCCCGGCTTCCTTTATCTACCAATTTACACCAATTTTACGTGTAAGAAGCGACGATCCTGAAAAGTGCTTCTGACGGTTGTCGATCAATCCATCAACTCGGGATAATAGCACTCATCCCTCGTAACAAGTCATGTCACTGCGTTCGGCCGGTCCGTAGACCAAGATTGGATCTGACACACCCATCAACTCGCGTGGTTACTCCCCTTTTGGGATGAGTGTCAGCAAGAAAGTGTCATCCCACCAAACAATACTGCAGGATATTCAACCTAGCTCAACCAAGAGCTCTCTAGAGGGTGGCCCATACCATATATATGAAGACTATAAAAACCTTCAAGAGCCCTACCGGAGTGAAAAGCATGAGCAGCAGGCAAGCCGCGGGTGGCCGCGCTTTCCGCATTTAGGGGGAGGGAGGATCTCGCACGTGCTTTGATCAATCAAGAGCATGTTTACGGGAAGAGAGCCCATTCTCAGAGTTGGCAGACATGTAAGTAGTGTCGTGGAACAAATTGGGAGCAAATGCTGTGCATGTGCGGCAGCGGCGTATCGGCAGAAGACTCAGCAGAATGACAAATGGCTGTTGGAATCTGCACAGCAAGCCGATGT
>JARKIE010000659.1:0-32116 GCA_029378255.1 Mycena rosella | reverse complement strand
AAGAGACAGTTCTGTAGATCTAAATATTCTAAGACCTCCCATGTTCTCAGATTTTCGATCCCCTTAAAACTGAGGGTCGTATAGTACAATTGCTGCTGCCGCTCTCCTTTAGGGGCTATTCACCAAATCTCTCCGTACACCATTCGCACCTACCCCAATGCCCTTCGCAAGGAAACGGTCCAACTCCGATGATGAATACATTCCTCCGAAACCCAAGAAACACCGAACAGCACCCAAAGTTGAGGTCTCCAGCCGGCCCACATCCCCTATGCCAGAATTGGCTCAGCACACCCCGCCGCGGTCCTCGACCCCACGGACAGAGGAGAACCTTGCACCCCTACCTTCGCTCCCATCGCTACTCGGATTGTCCACACCCCACGCGGCCCCTAGCGGTCTCTCTGCCTTTGAATCTCCACCCCGGCGCGCTTACTCGATGGAACCTCCCGCTTCGTCCCCGATGTCTTCTGTGGTCGATTTAACACCCGTGAAGAACCCGCGTGGGCGTCCAGCATACACACCGGAAACGCGAGTGCTTACCTCGACGATCCGCCGTCTGGCTACGGCTCCAGATACCCCAAGCCGTGGAGCATTAGACAAAGCAGAGGCCGAGTTACAAAGAAAAAAGGCGGATGCAGCCGCAGAGAAATCACAGCGCGCTGAAGCGGAGACTGCTAAAAAGGCACAGGATGCGGCTGCCGCAGCGGAGGAGCTCGCTAGAACATCTCTCGCTGAAAAGAGGCTGTCGGATGCCCATAACACCCGCAAGGCCCACCGAGTCATATCCGACCTCACCAAATCGACGGAGGATGGCGGGTACAACTTCAAGGACCTCAATGAATTCTTTGAGAGCATGCTACGACCCGGCGGCGATCAGCAGGTCTCCGCCAGGATCACACGCTGGGTCCAAGGCCATGGCGCGGACCATGCAAGGAGCCTGTTTGCCCGGTCCGCGCCTGCGAAAGAGGAGTACATTTCGGGTGAGCTCGCCGAAATATATCAACGCGAAGGCCGCGCCATCCAAGATGTCTTGACACGGAATACTACGACAACCGTCACGGAGCTCTTAAAAGTCTTTTCGATGGAGACACTTGCCGCAGAGCTCGAAGAGGCTGCCCCCTGGCTGTGGAAGGCCCTGGTGGTCATTTCCGAGCCCGACAAGTATACTCGGCAAGAGAGCAATGGGGAGGCGCGAAGAGACAAGGGCCTGGTGAGCACCAGCTCAAAAAAGCCATTTATTATATTTAACCTCGGCTGTACAGGTCTTCACGACGATCTGCGCACTGATCAGCGTCATGCGCTCTCAAAAGGCAAACAACTTCCAGCTAGTCATCGGTCTGTTCCTGCTGGGGTCAGGGGCATCGAAGCGAGAAATGGAAGTTCTTGCTCACGCGGGCTTGTCCATTTCGTACACGTCCATCACCGGCCACGTCAAGGGCTTGTCGAAGGAGGGAATGGCTCGCGTCCGCGAGATCGTGAAGACGTCAATGTGTCAGATCGTATGGGATAACCTCAATATCGCATTTCGCGTTGCGGCCGAGCGCCTAAAGGCGAAAAATCATTTTGACAATGGTACAACAGGGACGGTCATACCTGTATTCGACCCAGAGACAGGAGGCCATGCTGCACACGGCACTTTGCCGTTCGTGATGAAACCTCTGCGCGAGCGCACACTCCCGGTCCTCGACTGGACTGCGGAGGACACACTTCCCTCGCCGCAAAGTGCTGCGGAGCTTTCAAGCAGCTGCTTCTGGCAGCTAAAGCGTCTCGCACTCAGCCACATACCAGGTGTACCTGCGGAGCTCAAGAAGCAGTTTGAGGAGTGTCCCGTGGTCGACCAAATACCACTTCACAAGTCCGAGCAGTATCCGGTCCCGGCGATGAAGCTGGACGAGTCGACGCTGGAGGGGACGCTTGAGGTTTATATCACTATCCTCCGCAGCATGGGGCTCGACGACGAGGCGCTGGAGGCTCACGGCTTGATGTTTGACGATGGCGACCTGTTGACAGACTCTTTGAAGGAGAAGGTGAGCATCATTGTATGCCTGCAGATATTTTGCTCATGGTGCTTGTCCTTAGATCGAATCTGCTCGGAGAAACAGTACTACCCCGATTGCAGGAATGCGTGCCTCTGTGAGGCGCTTGGGTCTATTCCACGGCGAAATGGCAGGGGGGAGACTCACCGTTAATGAGCACTGGGGCAAGCCAAATTCGCTCTGGGCCGGTGGGCTCTGGTGGGAGCACAATAAGCTTCTCAAGCGAAAGCCTATAACAGCTGGATGGTCCGGGAAGAAAGCGACGCCGTGGAAACCAGCCCATGAGCTCATTCATATCTCACTCCCGGCGCACATTGTTGATGGCTTCCGAATTTATTGCGGGCAGGAGAGTCTTGAGGCGTGGGCGAAGACTGCGACTATGGACGAGTTCGACCGGGTGGCGAGGATAGTTTCCGACAAGTTATTTTCGACGGCAGCAGTGGAAGAGCTGCGCGCGAAAGAGGCCAGTGACCGTGACATCACACTCGAGAACTCCATCCTCTACAACCGCGACGCCCTCTTTTATATTGAATTCATCCACGCAATCAAGAAGGGCGACATTGGACGTGTTCTCAACGTGCTCAGTATCTGGATGGTTATGATGCGTACCCCCAAAACCATGCCTCGTTACGCAGACGCCATGTTCGAGACCCTCGTCCGCTTGAAGCACTTCCCTCCAAAGCTGCGCCAGCTTTTCCTCGCCAACTGGCTCGTAAACCTCACTGGGCGGGCGTACGGCTTCAAGCCGGTGGATTTATTGCAGGAACATCAAAATTCTGGGCGAAGATCATCTACACGGCAAGGGCACAAACAAGAGCTGGGAATGGCTCGCGATGATCACCGTGTGCATATTCACCCTGCGCGACGCGATGCGAACCGTGCAGACTGCGTTCAAGATTCCTGCATACGGTGAGAAGCACAAGACCCCGGAAATCAAAGACGAGGTTACGGTATTGGCCGCCGCACTCCAAGCCGAGAAGATCCAGACATTTGTGGCTCGCAGGCCCTCCAACGACCACGTAGCCCCTGTGCGGGATCTGATACTGGAGGGCTCGCTCTACGCGAACACCCGGAAGGCCTTCTGGCGCTATACTCGGGACACGCGCAAGGCTGAGAAGCGGGGATTCGAAGCGACGGAGCCGGATGGTCACGATGGGCGGGAGGAGGATGAGGACGAGGAGGGGCAGGAGGAGACTTACGAGCCGACGGAGGATGACTTGCGGGCGGACGATGAAGAGTTCTTTGATATGCAGACTGACGAGCTGCTCGCACGCGCGATGGGCATGGTAGATGATATGTTAACTGAATAAATGCGATTAAATTCTGATGTCTATGTGGCTACGGATGGCGATAGTAAAGGACTACTTGGGGCAGATGGTAGCTCGAGCGTCTCGTGTCCCGGGATATTGTGTAGCACACCGAGAACATAAAGTTTACGGTCAAATACCTTCTGCAAATATTCAGCGTCTTTGTAAATCTGTGACCCGGGCTCGTTGTATTGCCTCGCATTGTCGAAAAGAAGGTGCCAGTCCGCACGATAATGTTGAGCGTCTGATAGTGAGTCGGCTTTGCGACAGTGTTTTGATATTGGACATTGAAATCGGTTCCGTAATTTGTTCGTAGTAGCGCGGGTGAATCTGCGAGACGGGTTTAATTAGGATCGTTGGGGAGCACAAAATGGACTCACATTTCTCCGTGGAAGCTGTTTGAATAGTTGGCAGATCTGACGAGGCTTTTTCGGCTTTCTGCCTTTGCGAGCCGGCGGCAGAACGGGCTCATATTCTTCAGATACAGCTTGATAGCATCCGTCAAACACAAGGACGAGGTGCTCACGCAGCTCCTTCGACGCGGCCGCATCTAGAGTCCTCTGGGTGCGTTCGGCTGCTTCCAGTTCTCGGGCTGCTTTCGCGTGATCGGGGAAACGAAGAACGACCTCTTCGATGGCCTCGACCACGAGATGTCCGAATCGCGGTGCTTGTCCCCAACGTGTCTGTTGTAGAAGAGTTTCAACTGAGGTAATGAGACGTGCGCGCTTGGCAAGAGTGTCCACTATGGCGTCGGCAAGTAAGACATTCCCCGGTGATGATGTTCTGATTGGGTAATGGTCCGCCACAATCTGCTTCCGCACGACCTCCAGCTCTTCGCGCACTGCCTCCTCCAGCTCCGGCGAGCTCTTCTCCTTGCGGCCTGTCTTGAGATTAGTCCCTCCGACCAACGCAATGGTTTCTATTTGAAATCTATCCGGCTCGCAGTTGTCACAGCACGCCCTTTCGGGACAGGAAATCCCAATCGTTCTGCACGGCCGCGTCAGCAACAGAAATTCTGCTATTGGTGACGGAGCTCACTCTTGTATTTGTTTCCAAAAAACTTGTCCCACGGAACTCGTCGACAACCCTGAGTTACGATATACTCCAGCAAGTATCTTCGGTCCCGTCTTTCGAGCGCGGACATGGTATGCTTGCTGCGTTTGCGCCGCTTAGCCGGTGGTTCTTCTTCCTCCTCGGACGCGTCCTGCACTGTGGCTGCAGCATCACGGTCCGCCTGTCCCCCGTCCTCTTCCTCAGCTTCCGACTCCGATTCAGAAGAGTCATCCTCCTCCTCACGGCGCATAATGTCGAGTTCGACACAACACCGGGCATACATGGCCTTCGTGATGTAAAGGACGGCCTCGCCTCGCTCACTGTGGTCCCGTACACAACGGCCAATCTTTTGAATTAGAGAAAGAAAGGTACGCGGTCTCATCCACAATATGACGCGCAGAATTACTCGGAAGTCCATTCCCTAGGTCGAGTAAGTTAATTTATTGCAAGCACATTTGGTGCACTCACGAGACCCAGGGCATCCGTCGCAGGTACTCCACGCATTGTACCGTCATTCAGTCCATCTTGAATGATGTGTTTCCGTTCGTCGTCGATCTCTTTATGATAAAACTCGAAAATCTTGATGTCAATTCCCTGGGGTGTGTTGTCCCGCAGAAAATCCTGAATCTTTTCTGCATCCTGACGCCCATTGACGTAAATCAAGGTTTGCAAGAAGTCGCCGGGTTCCTTGAAGTCCTCTGGGAACAGCACAAGGAGGTCGGCAAATGAGTCCGGCTCGTGCTGCAGTATGCGGACAGCTAACGACACGTTCAGCTTCTCGTTTGAAACTTGGACGCGTGCGATATCTTCTGGTAAGTCCAAATAGCGCATAATGTCTTTAATGACATCTTGAGGTGCGGTCGCAGTCGCAGCAAGTATTGGAGTCCCGGTCGGCAGGCGGGCAGCAAGCTGGACGATTTTGCGATATTCGGGCCTGAAATCATCCCCTCCCCACTCGCAAATACAGTGGGCCTCATCGATAACGAGTGTGATTATGTTGTCGGTGAATAAAATATTATTCAAGACTTTCTCGTGGAATTGGGTGCTGAGTGCCATTTCGGGGCCTACAAGACCGACACGGAACTTGTTATCACCCAGGTCCTGGAAAAAAAGTGTAAGAAGATGCATCTGGCAGGTGTCTATGGTCTGTGGACACACCGTCAGAAGTTGTTCTAAATTCTGGCTCTTCGATGTAATTGCAGCTGCAGGTATGTGCTTTGCATTCAAAGTCTTCGCTTGGGCCTCCAGAAGTCCCACAAGAGGTCCAACGACAAGCACGATCTTCTGACATTCCTTCGAAGTATTCCCGGGCTGCCAATGGTAGAATAGGGCGTACCAGAAGGCAAGTGTTTTGCCGCCGCCGGTTGGTACGTCCAAAAAAGTGCTGACCCCTCTAAGAATGTTCCTGCCGGCTTCCTCCTGGTGTGGATGAAGCGAAACGAGGCCAAATACATCGCAGAGCGTTTGCGCAGCGATTTTAAGTCGCTCGGGGTCCAGTGTCTGGACAGGGGAGAAAGGCATGTAGTTACCCCTATTCCCCCCGAGCCAAAGAAGATCGGCTTGGCAAGGACTCGGTTGTCAAGACTTCGGAATTCGAAAAACATGGGGAATCTTATAATTTTACGCTCTAAAAAACTGTCTCTTCAGATTTGAGAAAGGAGGAAGTTGGTCCTGGACGATGGGCGAAATTGCACTAAGTTTTTATAAATCTCGGCAACTTCCGACTGTACTAATCACGCGGATTATCTTCCAGTCCCTATCCATCACTGATCGAACGACTGTCTTCGATCTTACGAGGGATCGGTACTGGCTCGAGTCTATTCCTCCCTCGCCACTGTCCAATACATCAAATCACACGAATTTCGGGGTCTTGACTCCCCGATTTTTTCTAGGAACTCTCGATAGCATGGGGCTGAAACTTGGAACCAAAGATGTTTATTTATGTCCTATGAGACTGACGGAACTCAAATTTTATCCACCTATGGGATCTGCTGGTTGCATGGCTGTCAGTTAGTTGAGAAGCTGTAAAATCCCTCTTGGCTTGCACTTCAGAATAAAATTTCTATGTGCAGCTATGTCTTGGAGCCAAGTGCAAGGTACAGATTCAGACCATTTCTCGCCAAATTTCTCGCTGATAAAATTGAATTGTTCAACCAGTAAAATTGTGTAATAAATCACTGGCAAAAAATGGTGAGAAACTTGTAATCTGCTTTTCAAGTTTTTTATCACCTTTCATTTCATCTTTTTCATACACTTAAATTGTCTCTTTATCAGTGCAAAATGTGGTGAATTTTTTGAAGAAGGAAGTTTCAAGTTTTTCACCTTGGTTTCGCCCAAAAATATGTATGAATTAGTAGGTGAAAATCTTTCAAAAGAAAGCATCAAGTTTGTTTCACATTTTTCACTGTCTTTCCAAGTGAAAAAAGTGCTGAAAAAGTTTTAAGTTTCTCACCTACTTTTTTGCTGACAAAACTTCTGAAATTTTTAAAACATCTTCACCAGATTTCTCACTGAAAAACTTCCAAAGAAAACATCACTTTTGTTTCACATTTTTCACCTTCTTTCCGAGTGAAAAAAGTGCTGAAAACCTTTTGAGTTTTTCACCTACTTTTTTGGCAAAAAACTTCTGAAAAATTTAAAACATTTTTCACCAAATTTCTCACTGATAAACTTGAATTGTTCAAACAGTGTACAGCTTTTATACAGTTGGCTTTAGGTTCTTGAACTCTGTGGCCATAATAATCTTTGAAAATAGAAATTTGTATGTGTTCTCTACACGTGTGTCTCCAAGTCTATTTTTTAACACACAAAATTTAGCCTCTTGTCATGCCTCTGGTATGGCGGTCACCTTGCACATTTAATCAATTGCTGTATAAACACCTATTTTTAGTAGAAACTTAACTCAGTTTTGGTGGAAAGTAAACATTTTCTGGGTCTCCTCTTGAATAAACCTTGAGATGAAAAATATTTTCTGGTGGTCTTCTCTAACTTCAAGAACTTGAGACAAAAAAATTGTTTGTGAACTTTCTCTTTTTTATGAACTTTCTTTGTTTGTGAACTTTCTTTCTTTAGGGTGTATGTATTTTCTTGAGCCGCAAAAAAATAAATATTTTCTGCCTAACCTTAACCTTCATCTAAGGTTGAGCCGGGCCGGCTGCCAAGAATCCCCGCCAAGTCGATCTCATGGCATGCTTAGTGCCCAGATTTACAAGAAGTAAATTAGGTTAAAGAACGGTAAGTAAAGCAGTCTCCTACCCAACCGCGGTTTCGAGGTTCATCAGTCTCAGGAGCGGTATTTTTTATTGGATACAGAAAATGGCTTACCAATGATGCAGTGATGTGACTGATGTGTGACCTAACCTAGGGGATGAACCTCTCCAGTGTCCACGGCGGCTGCCATAAAACATAGGTAAACAACTTCCCGAAATTCAGTAGAAAATCAGTGGGAGGGCTCATTCATCCAAAATAAAATAGGTTTGGAGGTCCCAAATTCTTTTATATCTCTTCAGACCTCCCTGAAAAGTTTCGTGCTCCAAGGCACGAATATGAGTAGCAAGTGGTTTAAACACTTGGTTAAAGTGTCCTTTTCCATGAATAACTTAAATTGTGACCCCAATAAAGATCAGAAATGTGCCCTGGACTGTTGGGGTGAGCAGTGTGAAAGACCCAGGGGACCCAGAGTATTTTTATTCCATAGGAGAGAGCTGAAGAGACATTTTAGAGATGACTTCCGGAAGTTGCCGGAAATTGTGGCTATGCTGTTTACCCATGTTTTATTCCAGCCACTGCTTGAGTCCCATCATTTGTCACATCACAACGGTCCGAATTCCCCGTGAGCCAGTGTCTCAGAATTAGCTTAAAATACCACTACTGAGATTGATGAACCTCGAAACTGCGGTTGGGTAGGAGACTGCCTTACTTACCGTTCTTTAACCTAATTTACTTCTTGTAAATCTGGGCACTAAGCATGCCATGAGATCAACTTAGTGGGGATTCTTGGCGGCCAGCCCGGCTCAACCTAGATGAAGGTTAAGGTTAGGCAGAAAATATTCATTTTTTTGCGGCTCAAGAAAATACATACACCCTAAAGAAAGAAAGTTCACAAACAAAGAAAGTTCATAAAAAAGAGAAAGTTCACAAACAATTTTTTTGTCTCAAGTTCTTGAAGTTAGAGAAGACCACCAGAAAATATTTTTCATCTCAAGGTTTATTCAAGAGGAGACCCAGAAAATGTTTACTTTCCACCAAAACTGAGTTAAGTTTCTACTAAAAATAGGTGTTTATACAGCAATTTATTAAATGTGCAAGGTGACTGCCATACTCTGGACCCTGGATTATATACCGCCAAACGGGTGTGTGCAAAGGCGAGCTGTCAGAACAAGGAATTCAGGGAGAAAAAAGCTTTTCACAACCAGAATGCGGTGGCTGGCCCTTCATGACTACAATTGCCACCTTCTTCCAATCCTCAGACTCTGTCACAAATTCTCAATGGTGATACATCTAATCATTATTTTCCCAAATCACCTAGAGGTGGTGGTAAGTCCGGAAGCTTATTTGAAACAGCTGCAGCTACGGAAAACCAATTTAAATGCCTATCTACCCACCATGCTAGGCTGTGGAGCGGATCAATGGGGACCCAGTTGTGAATCGTGAAGAGTTTGGTCCTTATCCTGCCATTATGCACACTCCCCATGGCAGACGGAGGTGCACTTCGGGTCCTCCTACCTGGCCGAAAGCTTTGCCCTTGGAGAATCTATTGAACCAGTTGCACCAAGAATCACCTCGACTTCAAAGTAAGATTTTTTTCAAGCTCTTTTGACCAGTTGTAATTCAACCTGTTTCATAGATTGTATGACAAGGCAGTTAGATCAATTGAGTCCTCGGACACCCACTTCTCGTGATCACTGGGGAAGTGAGCTCGAATTCCACAACCAATCAGCCCACTGTCTCTAACCAGGTCAATGGATGAAACTTTAGATTTTCACATTGAACCACAACTTCTTTTCAGCACCCTCCGCAAAACCCCTCAGGGCCTACTCCAATGGATGTATTTGGGCCCAGCCCCATGAAAATTGATGAACCTCCACCCCAAACCCCGACTCAATCTACACCCTCACCAACACCTCCAGAAACTCCACCTGTCGCTCCTCATATGCATCTACCCCCCTTGCCTATCACAGTTCTCGGAGCTCCTCACAGAATTAACCAGGCATGGGGAACTTATGGAAAACAGCCCCATCCCGATAAACCAGAGCTCTTGTGGTGTAGCAAGAATAGAAATTGGGTGCATAATACCCTGTTTACAACCCGTTACCTTTGCTGTGATGCATGTACACCGAGATGAATAGCCAAAGCTGCTGAGAGGTGGGCTGCTGCCAAGGCTGAAGCTTAGCAATTGGATGATCAGATGGATGAAGATCCTCCTCCAGGGACTCCACCAATTCCCCCTGACAAACCTGTGGTTCAGAGAAATCCATTGTGATGAAGGGTGTCAGAGACAAAATCATGGAAATTGAATTGGAGTCATGTAGTGCATGCAACGAGTATTGGTTCGACTTGAAGGTTGTCAATCAAAAGTGCGAAAAATGCTGAAAGACAAAGGATCAGACAAAGTACCAGACATCAAATATGATGAACCCAGGATCGGTACCAGGTCCAGATGCCCTGCCTCCACTCACACAAATTGAAGAGATGATCATCTCACCAGTGCATGCTCTTATCTCACTGTATCAAATCTGTGGCGGCCAATTCAAATATTCCAGTCACTGCTGCAATTTTGCACGGGACAATGCAATAATGCACAACAAAGTTCCATTGCTACCAGAGGAATGTGATATCATAGTGATGCGAAGGAAGGGGGTGGATCCTGCCACAAATGAAGATGTTCACCAGGATTTCACTGTTCGACGAAATGCGATTCAGAAATGGCTGAAATATCCTGAATCAAATCCACAGATGAACCTACCCAGTGGTGTTTGTAAAGTGCGACGAAGGTTGCTATTCAGGTAATATACAGAGTGATATCATATGCTATAACTGACACTGACATAGGCCCGGTCCTTCCTGAGTGGGAGGGTATTGATCCTTCCTGAGTTCCAATAGTTCCGGTCACTTCAAGGTGGGATGACAAAACAGGCAAGTCTTTGAGAAGGACTCAGCTTCCACTGGCTCCTGCTTGGGAAATCACCATCCACAAGAGCCAAGAACTTACTCTCAAAAAGGCTGTCATGGATCTCGGTGACAAGGACTTTTCATCTGGCCTTTCCTTTTTTGCCATCTCTCGTGTGAAGACACTTGCAAGTATTGCATTTCGAACACCGTTCCCGTGGAGTCAATTGAAAGGAAAAAATGTGACCGAGTCGATGAGAATGTTGGAAGTAGACACCGAACGAAGGGGTCAGCTTGGATTCACATGAGATACTTACGGTATGGATCTTAGTCTGAAGTTAGTCAGTATATATTTTAGGAGTAGTAATTATCCTGTGTAACACGAGGACTGAGATTGTCGCAAGCTCCCCCACTCTGTAGTCGGGTTACCGGCATACAAAACATATTTCCTGTCCATCCCCCTCACACTTTTAACATCGGAGCTGTTCCCTTTTGCTCGAAATTCGTCTGCAGCCTGCAGGGTCCTGGACACAACATGGACACTAGATTTCAAGTGCTACGGATTCAAGTCTTCAAGCTGATTCATTGGCTTCATGGAACTACTCTTACTGTGATGCTCGGCTTCTCCCGTCTCAAAACCGGCACTCTCATTCAACCAACGGATATACTCTCACTGTTTTGCGCTATTTGAATGCTCTGGGGGCCACTCAAAGCGTGAACATGCAGATCAACACACAGCTCGGAGTCTACAATTGACCATCGGAACTTCAACTGGCCTGGATTTGATTCATCTTTCACATATTCGACGCCCCGCGGGCAGAAGCGTTGTGTGAGCTGTCATTTCTTCCTACCAACTTCCACTAACAGGCGCACTCGCAGCGACAACATCCTTTTTTACCTACTACTGTTCAGATGTGGCTCCACAATGTGCCTTCCCCGTTCCTCCCTCGTAACCAAGAGCGCATGGAAAACCACTACCCACAGGGTGAGTGAATCTGCGTCGCAGCATTCTATTGTACTAACATGAACTCTCCCCGAAGTTCTCCCGGACGGGACGGGACGCAAACCTTGATGCCGTCGGATCGCGCTCGGGAGATTGGAAAATGATGGACATGCCCCTGTCAATGGCGAGCAAGTCTCTGCCGCCCTGTGCCTGACCAAATCTTTGGGATGTATATGTACCCATCATATGTTGAATATGTAAACTGTTTAAACATTTATTTCATTTATTCCCCTTGTTCGGAGAATGGAGAAGGGGAAGGAGAGATTTTCTGATCATTTGACAAGGAAGTTCGATGAATCTGATGGGATGCCGAGGCTGCCGGGAACAACTCCCAGGGGTCTGAGGCGGAGACTCAGGCCTATGGCTTACTGCTGTGGATCCGGGGGCAAAAATGCGTTTTTTCAAGTTGTGAAAGAAAGGGAAAAGAGGGAAAAGAGAGGGAGATTCAGAGACTTACTACGTATTTATCTGCACCAAAACCGCAGTTTCAGACTGCTTTCCACCGCGGAAAATGATTTTTTTCGTCTTGATTGGACTACTTGATGCCAGGCGTTCCGCTGATTATCACTGCTTTCAAGACCTATTACCCTCGGTGCTAATTCCCAAAATGCTATAGGTCCAGCCAATCAGTTTTCAAGATTTTTAATCTCCGCTGGCAATCACCACGGTGCCAGTGTCTCCGCTGTCTCTCTGCTGCTCGTGCCCTCGTCTCCGATGCTCCTTGCGATGCCCGGCAGCCTCAATCCTGGACGGCGCGCCCGCCCTCCGCGTCAAAACCCGGACCTGAACTGCATGTACCAGCTTAGACGCCAAGTCTGCGCGCTCGATCGCGCCCCCGCTCTGTCCTCGCCTCGCGCCGTTTCCACGACGTCTCCACACACACACACCCAGATCCAACACCCAGATCCCTGCGGCCATGACACCCAGTCTGTGTTCCTCGGCTTTCATCACGCGGGCTGTTGGCAGCCCAGCGCCCTCACTGATTCGATGTTCGGCTTCGCGCGTACGCAGAGCGTGGTGGCCCGGCGGCGGATGCTCGTGGGTCGAACGAAGGCATAGGGGATCGAAGAGGGAGTACTAGTGAGTCCCCATGATATTTATTCTGACTGAAACCTTTTGAATTTTCACCGTATCTCCCGGCGTCCCACAAGCCTTGATCCGGCCTCGTAACGCCAGGTCGCCGTCGCCTTCGCGCGCCCCGCCGCCCACCGTTCGCACATCAACACATGCGCTTGAAGCCCCTGCCGAGCCGCAACAGACCCGCGCGTTCAATGGCGTGCATGCTCTGCACTTGCCTCGCGACATGTCCGGCGCGCTACAGCGCGGCCGTAGTGCCCACCCCGCCTGCGCGCCGACTTCGAAGAGCGCACAGGAGAGTAGTCGTTTTTGGCAGCCCGAGCCGAAGCGCCTGCGCTGCGCATTGGCGCTGCTCAGGATGGCGCGTACACGGAGCGTGGCTGTGCGGCCAACGGCCTTCGGAGGACTGCTTTGGTGTTGCAGCCTACGGAAATGTGGGTGCTGCAGCCTACGGAAATGCGCTGGGGGCAAGACGAGGCCTAGAGAGGTGAGTCTTTTCCGAATGATGTCTTTTAACATTGTTTTAACACCATAATCTAGGCTACCTCCTGCGACTCGGCTCGACACATTCAATGTGTGCAGCTCCGCGCCGCACGTATCGCACGCACCACAGCGCTTCGCGCGGCGGTCTCCTGATACCGCGGACGCGGCTCGACGCGCACCACGACCACGCACTCAAGTACGCAGAGAGCAGGCACGGCAGGCGACGCTCGTGCAGCTCCTCCCCTGCGTTCCCGCTGTGCCCTGGCTCCACTGCGGATGGGCACGTACGAGCTCCAGTTGCCATGCGAGGATGTTTGTATGTGCAATACTCCTTCCTCGACCTACCCAGACACTTGTGCCGTTGGAGACAAAAGACCTTCATGCACACGGCACACCGTTTCGGGGATTTGGATGTCGTAGGTCCTGGCATTGAAGCTCCGGGGAAAAGCAATTGACCTTGACGCGGTGCCAGGGTTGATTGCAATGGTACATCCAATTCTTCGTCGGGATCTAAATCAGGTGGTACTTCGTCGGGTCCGTAAGGGATTGCAGCGTTGGTGTCACAGTCTTCACGCGGATCGCATTCCAGGAGCTGGGATTCTAGGACATTGCCCTCGCTTTCATCTGGCCACCCAGTCACCAAGTCGAAGGACATGGGAATAGATAATGCTGTGAAGATTATTGAGCGATGTACGACCTGAAGTGACCCAAGGAATAATGTACCATGTACATGAGATTTAAATGTCGGGTTCTCCGTCGGGAATAGCGGTGAGCGAAATTGCCGGAAGGACATCTGCGAAATTGTCCTCGGCATTAAGAATCTCGAGGAACTCTTTTCGAGCAGCAAAGTTAGCGCCAGCGGCTAGTGTGGAACGCCCGGAAGACCACGAGATGGTCTTCTTGTGGTGGGCTTCGAGATGCTGAGGAAGTTTGTAGTAGAGCCGTAAATTGGAGTCGGTGATTGTACGAGGTTGAAAGTTTACTTGCGCATTCCACCACCGGGCAAACTTTTCAAAGTCCATATTCCTCCAGCGTTCGTGGGGTGGGTATGTTTTGCTGCCCGTCCTGAAATCTTGGTGATTTATGTTGCTCTTGAACGTGATGTACTCCTGGTGGGTATGAACCGGGACCACTGGGGTAAGAACACGTTGTCGTAACTGAAGATACTGGTACAGGTTCGTTGGCTTTCTGGAAAGGCGTGTCATGGTGCGGACCGGAGTATCTCGATGATGAGGTATTCCAGTAATGCATGGGGTTGGAAGAGTGGTGATGTTAAGATGCCCGGCAAGTGTTTTGGAGATGGGGAGGATCCCGATTGTCTCGGATGTTACGATTCGCGTCGAGAATACCCGGGGAAGAGGGAATGAGGTCTTGATGCCAGCCGCGACCGCAAGTTCAACAATGTAGTCCCGGATCCAGACATCAAAGTGTCCGCGGAATTTTTCTCCGGTGCGATTATGAAACCCAACCTGGTGTGTTGTCCGATAAAAGCCGAAAAGGACGAGAAGCTAGTTACTCTTTTATTTCGCCGATGTATCCAGTTGAGCATCAAACATTCTGCCAATTCGGGTGAAGCGCGCGACGAGCCAAAAATTCGGCGGACGGCCATATGAAATCCACCCTCGACAGAGTTCGTCCCGCGGGTGGTGCGGTACAGGTTTAACCCGTCCCGGTCCTTCCTCATTAAATAATAGAGGGAGATCCCTTTCGGGTCGGAGATACCCCTTGCGAACAGTGTCCAGCAGATGTACCACTATCTCCTTTGACTCGTCAGCAAAAAAGGCACCATGACTCTTCTTGACGGTGAACTGGATATCCACGTATGCGCTGAAGAGCTTCTCCAGCCTCTTCGAAAGAATGGTGTGCTCCGGGATGTAGCGTCGAATACGCCGATTGAAGGCATCACCTTTCGCGCGCTTTGAATACTCCCAGCTAACATTATTCTTTTCAAGTACAGCACGGACTGCGAGGGTGTCCGACTTGTCCCGAATGAAAAGGGCTTCGCTGAAATCGTGTGCGAACACCTTGAATGCGGAGTGCTTCTTTGAGAGGAGCCGGAGAAGTCGGTCCATGAAGTGGAATGCATCGTCTAGCACGCGGGAGGGGAGGATCTCGGATTGCCGCAATAGTTCGAATTTCGAAAGTGTTGTTGAGATTTGCCATGAGGACATCCTCGGGAACGTTCTACGGGTACGGTCAGAGCTGTGGAAAGAGCAGTGATCCGTGTGACATACATCTTCATCTCCGTAAGAACCAAGCGGGTCGGTCTCAACTCCCTGCATTGCATCTGAACTCTAGAAGTTGTTCGTCAATAGAGAATCTGATGAATAAATGGTGACCTACCTCTCCGAAAACCAGCTGTTGACTGTAAATATTGTCTTCGGACTCGGAGTCATCATCAGAGTCGTCCGAATCGTCATCTGGGTCATTCATACCACCATTCCAGTGCTCAAAGTTGATAGTGTTCGTGTTTGACGAGATGTAAGTGGTGGAAAAATCCATGTCGTCATCCAATGATGGAGTCGGCGGTGCCGGAACTGCAAAGATACGGAGGGAGCCACTCGAGAGCGGTGCAGTTTCATTTTGGGTGTGAAGTTGTGAGGTTGTGACAACAGCATGAGACACCGTGGGTGAATATCCACTCCATGGTTTGCCCGTGTATTGAGTGAAGGGCGCCAGGAACCAGGACCTTGAATGGGACGACTTAGATTCAAAACATGGAAAGTCAGAATTAATTTTGCTCACCTTCGAAATCCGAATGAGAGAACGTGAAGGCCAGATCTTTATCTCCTTCGTATGAGCCTGATCGTCCATCACAGCATTCAAAACCCCGCCGTGCGGTACTACAATCGAGCCCTCGGCAATCGGTTTGCAGCCCTGAACGAGTGCAACGAGCTGGCCATGACTTTTGGCCTGCATTGGTTGGAGGGGTAGCCCAACCGAGTTCCGCAAGGAGAGTGAAATATAGACCTGCCACATACAGTCTATTTCCGAGAAAAGGAACTCGTTCTGCTGCAATGAAGTATCACCAGACAAAGAGTAGGGCAAAAAGAGTGGTGTTGTGAAGGATTTCTTGAGAACAACTCCGGCGGGTGCAGTAAGGGGGAATGATGGATTACGAGTACTTATGTAATTGTTTATAATCAATCGAAATGAGGTTTTAGAGACCTAGTCGAAAAGTGTCCCAGATCTATTCGTGTAACGGATTTAGCGGCTGTGCTAGTATATTTAGTGGCTGTGTTGAAGCAATTTTAAAGGACAGCCACTACTTTCCCTTCGTTCTTTGTGATTGCTTAGTGGCTGTACATTTTCTTATGTAATCCTTTTGGCGCTCGCTGCGGTTCGAATCAGGTGCTACGTATTTTTTATTCTCGACGACAGATGAACGATGCCCCGTCAAGAACGTCACAAGACAGCAGCGTTAAATTTAGATCGGTGATTCCGCTCGCAGAATTCAGCGCTTGGCTAAATTCACGGAACATCATCAATGGAGTTCTCGTGAGGCGGAGTCTTGTCCGGGACAAGACGTTGGAACGAAGTCTGGCTGAAAGTCGACATGCGGATGCCGGCTAAACTAATGGTTGTGGTCGTGAATGGCGGCTGTGGTGAGGGCTCTGAGTTGCTGAGGAAGGCCGTAGTAAATCTCTCCCTCACGACAATTGTCAAATCGGTAAATGTGCTGGGCAACATGGGTTCCATCGAAGAGTATATCCATTCCCATTCGTTTTTATGATCGCAATTGATCATCAATGTGGTGCACCGTGAGCTGGCGTGATGTAGGGTCGGGAGGAAGTCGCAATAAAAGTCCGCCATCGTTCTGAACAATATATGTCGGGAACCCCTATTTTGTAATCGCGCCAGCAACTGAATATCCTGCGAGAGATGAAGGGATATGTCCATTGCTAGAGGTTTGGATTTATGGATGCATTTGTCCAGGTAAGTAACTTCAGATTCACGAGTGACGTGAATCCACGTCCAGAATTTCGGGTGTCCGTCAACGACCTCTTGAAACAGATGGGATACCAAAGCAAGGCTTCGCCGCGCCTCGAATAGAAGTGTCCAGTTTGTGTAAAAGGGGCACAGAGCTAGGAATAGAATGTTGTCCACGATTTTGACGGGCGTCCTCGACACGTAGCCGATCCTGGACATGGTGAGGTAAACGAACGATCAGGGGCGCAATCTATTATTCAGCTTAGGGGTTATAATTATTTCCTGTCAGATCGCTGCTATCGGCCCCATTCTCCCTTGTTCTCGTATTCTTATGGCGTAAGCCATCTTTCCTGACACTACTACGCTCGATGCCATTGAGCACCATACAATCATAATGACAATTTCGGTCAGTAACAGACTTTCAATCTGTAAATTTTTGATGCTCATTGTTAGCAGCATTCCCAATATGCAGAGGATTTCTGTTCCCCACAGGTCATAGCGAGGCAGTTTTCGTTCCCATCGTCGTGAACAACCACTCCCCTGCCAACATTGGTTCAATATTATCCGGATTTTATTCAAATCCAGGCGGCAAATGGCTTGGAAACTTGCTGGTCCTCAAAACGAATAGAACAGGTACCGCCAGTTTCAATGTTACTCCAGCAGACGAGGCAGCCACAGCCGATGTTGTCCAATGGTACGTGCTTGTGCTTCAATCTTCGGTGCATGCAGGAATGGACAGACTCGCAGGACTGTTTACCCCGGGACGATGCCTTGGAATCGGTTCATAGTCAGACCCATGACTTCTACAATCGGTGTAACGGTCGAATATAAGGGGGACAATATTTCAAAGGCTCGCTGGGTAACTTATCGCTTGCAGACGTTCAGCAATTTCCGTGATGGTGCACGCGCGATCGGCAATATTTGCCGACGATGGACCGGGCCGATCATACTTGCTTGTCGCTAACCTTCATGTTAAAATATGTGGTCCAGAGGATTTGCTCGCACCTTCTGTAATATATTGGTCTTTAAATGCTCGTATCATCCATCGCGTCCTTCGCCTTCTCACCGCCCTGCTCCCGGCCCTCCATTCTCATCGTCGCCATGCGCCTCCTGGTGTCAGGATAATCCTCCTCGTTGCTGCTGAGCTCAGTGAAGGCGAAGCATCTCTTCGTGAGCATTTTCACGGTACTGGTCGAACTGATCACGGTAGAATGGTGCAACACTCTCAGCCTTCTGAGCTTATTCAACAGAATCTAGCGGGAAAGACGCCATGGATGTCCTTGAGCACCTCATTCAATCATACGCTTTAAATCAAATTGTGACTCAAGAACTGAGCCTCGATCAGGTACGCGAATCATTCTTGGACCTATCTGTGCTAACTCAGGGCTAGATCAACTCTGGGTGGTATTTGCTGGCCGAGAGCTGGACCACTGACAGTTTGGTCTGTCCCGTGCACTTTCTCACCGCACTGAATCCATGTGTCAAATACATTGCCATACAACATAGTACGTATGCGAGGTGGGAATCGATATAATTCCGTTTCATCATCAACTGATGCGCCCACAGTCGAACATTTTCGGACTTAAAGTCGGAGATTTGATTGAGGTCGTAGCTTCGCTGTATAGGCGAGACAGCTACGAACTTGCAATAGCAAAAAGGGTATATGCAATTATAGCTAAAACGATTGTAGTAAACACAAAGGCCAAATGGGTTGATGTTGTACTTTGTTTTCAAGTTATCAAACCTCGAGATTTTGTTGAGGCCTCGGAGCAATAGCAGAAAAATAGGAAGTTGAGTATTCAAGCGGCACAATTTAGACAAAGTGTGATCAATATCTACCTAATGCATAGATTGACCCAACACGGTAAGAATATAAAATGTTTCAACATTGGTGTCGGTTCCGTCCAAGACCGCGTCACCGTCGCGAAACTAAGAGATCCAATGGTCTTGCTAATCAGATTTCATCATCCGCTAATCACTCTTGCAATCAGCAATTTATTCATATGTTGGTTGAAGAAGCTGGGGGAGATCAGGATCCAACAGCTAAGATTTGAGTGCGCGAGCTAAATTTTTCAGCTGTTTGTCGTATGCAACACATATATCACGGCCGGTGGAGCTGTCATTTTCGACATTTGGACGGCCCGGGGAGTGGAGGCGGTTCTGCAGTGGTTAATACATGTGAAGGTTCTGAGCCCATATTGTCAATAGAATGTGACTTTGTTATTGTGGCTTGACCTAGCTTCAACGCCGTGCTCAACAGATCACCAAGTCTAAGTCACATTATAAGACAACGAAAAAAAAAAAAAAAAAAAAAAAAGTACGAGTTTGCCGGGCCGTGCCACGGCCATTACCCCCAAGTCATTGAGTACACCCTTCAGCTTCGCGTACTTCCCGAGATCAAGGAGTGGCGGAGTTCGAGTCGTCAAAACAGTGTTAATTTCTGGCTGGGAGAGGGCTTCAGAAATCGTTTGAAGTGTCTGGCATATCAAATGGCTGATTTTTATGATGGTGGGGCTGGTAAGAATGGCCCGGAGCGATGGCAACATATCACTGCGTGACGTGAGATCTGAAACTTAGCAGGAAATTAAGAAATAGCGGTTGCGCACACCCAAAATGTACCACACCTTGAAAACACAGATCCGATTGGCCGTTTGAAGCTGAATACATTCAATAATGTCTAGACGAGGTGATTCTCCATTGCATTGCTCTGTTTTGATAGCAAGGGCGACAACATTGAATTGGGAGGATGAAGATGGAATGTTCACCAAATCCTCCAGGAGAGTGTTGGCTTCTGCTCCAATGTCCATTGAATTGGAAGCAACGGTAACAGGAATGCCAAAGCTGCGTGTCAACGGGGGTAAATCGGTCCACTCGGTCACTGGTACGACATTTTTGGTCAATGAACTGTTGATGGACTCGTGGAATGATCGCTCCGCTGAAGAAGAGGTAAATTCCACTTCAAATAGTATAGAAAAAATGTTTACCCCGTGGAGAATCCGTATAGAAAACCTGGGTTGGAGGATGGTTCGCATTCTTCAGACCTTCTTGAATCCGTTCCTACAGGTCCTGGACAAACGACAGGGACTTCGTCTGGGTCAGAGAATGACCTCGGCACTCCTCGAATTTGTTTAGGATGTTATATGCGGCATTGAAAATCTGTTCGCCCTTCAATCCAGCAATATACTTGAGAAACTGGTTTAAAATCAAGTTAACGAGTGTCGCACGATATACATACAGACTCACCTGGAATGTATGATCCGCTTTCGCAATCGTTAGAGGTAATGATGAGATATCCCGCTCAATGTAGATGCGGTGGGCAGTAACGAAATCTGTAAATAATCCTTTCAAATACCCGACGGAAGGCAGTGATCCAGCATAGCCTTGGCAATCATCAAATTTGGAGAACTGCTTGCGTCCGTGCTGGCCATAGTAAATGACTGCAGCGAGGTACATCATTTCCCCGTCTGCGTGATACCGATGCTGGACCTCAGAGACCATTTCGGAAAATGGCGAGGGACCAAATTGTGTGGCAAATGTGTTGCACATCATCCACATCATGGTTTTAGAGACCGCACCCTGGGCAGAAATATACGCTAGGTGACATCAGCTGTTTCCATAAGCAAGGAAATTTTAATTACCAGGGAATGCTGGCTGGACAAATGACGGAAGTTGCCCAATGATATGAGGGTCCATGCCCTGATAACTTTTACCGCAACCAGGGTCGACGTCCCGCCGAGGATTGCAGACAAACCGATTGGTCAAGAGAAAGAAATCGGTGGGGAGGGAGCGGACTCGGCGTGCTATCGGGTCGTCATTGAACCCTGAAAACTCGATTGAAAATGTGGTATGGAGGCTGTACGAGAAAATTACTGTTTTTTGAGAGTGGCTTTCCGCAATGACATTTGAACCGTTCAGATGCGCCAGGAAGCGATGACGGAATCCATATAAAAACGTCGCGAGCGTAAAGTGTGCTCGGATCAAGTCTATTTTTACTCCCTGTACTGCGATGAAGTGCGAATACTGGGTGGGGTGGACATTCGTAAAAATCGCCTCGGCGGTAGCATAGGGGCCGTCCATATTCTGTGATTTCATGAGAAAGCTTGGCTCTTAGTTCGGCGAACTGATTTTGCAAAACTGAGTTGTTTACTGCCTCGGAGGAACTACTCTCCACCGGCTCAGTAGTCGGGTCGGTGCCAGAAGCCTCAAGAATTGTGTCCACAAGACTGTCATTGATAACCTTATCGCCAGAGGCGATGTCCGCGTACTCGTCATTCTCGTCAATGAATTTTAGCTGGTGGGCGAGCTGGTCAAACTCTGCTGGCGAAATCTGCGACCGATTTGCTGCTCATAATATTAATGAGCAAAGTAACAGAAAGAGAGAAAGTTATATACTATTATTAGCGTCAAATCCTGGTTGCGAGGGTTGTGGATTCTCGCGACTGGGGCCTGCTGCGTTCCAGATACCCGACCAAAATGCCGGTCTCCCCGTATGTGCGGAGGTGCTCAATGGGTTCCCAAGAGGTGTTGCTTGATGAGTATTGTAAGGCCCGAAGAATGGGGCTGCGGAATGGGGAGGAACGAGGACGGGTGCGGCACGCACGGAACTTGTCTGCACAGGATGAGCGGAACGTCTACGCTCCGAGTTTCAGGGCTTTTGCGGCGGATTTCCCAGGGTTGGGATTTTCTTCTTGCGTCCAGATCTGGCCCGCTTCCCACCGTGAGTTCCCGTGGGTTTTGGCGCGGCGGAATCCATGGAAGCGCCAACAGAGGCGCTGGGAATGGTCTGACGAGGCCCCCCGGTCACTCACGGTTAGGGTGGTCGGATTTTTCCTCGGTGCCTCTCCTGATTTACTCTATGAAATTTCGCTCCGCCCCCCTGATTTACTCTATATCCGACCAAGAGTCAGTAAAAATGCCATTTTTCTTCTTACATGCCCAAATTGTGGCTCCCGCGCCGGCCCCGGCACTTTCTAGGTCACCCCGCACTTCCCGTTCCAACGATTTGGTCTGTCCCGCAAGCCCGAGTACGCTTACTCATAGCACACATGCCAGCTGTCCTGGCCGTCCCAGGCCCTATGAGATGCAAAAAAAATTCGCGCTCCGCACGTTTTACTTTATGCCCGACAGACCCCCGCCCGATCGGAGCTGATTTACTCTATGGGGCGGCCCGAGGTAGGGGTCATTTTCGGGGCCTGATTTACTCTATCGCCGACCACCCTAACCGTGAATGACCGGGGGCCTGTCTGACGTGTGACTGACGTGTGTAAGCCGTGTGCGCATCACCCGGAACAGTTCGAATCACTCAATCACGACGGGTGCAATCCTACTGCAGTAGGTACAACGGCCGTGGTGCATGGGCCGAAACTCAGGAGTGCGATCTGATGGCGTGTTGATGTCCGCTCGAAGTTTTGCCAATTTGCCTGGAGCGACCGAAAGGCTACACCCCGTACTAGGTTTCCTAGCGCCCATGCTGCCACGGCTCTGGAATTCAAGATCCGACAATCACCGCCGGGCGCTCCTGTATGCTCTAAGAATCAACGGTAGCGCCAGACCAGTCACTCGGGTTCGCCTGGAGTCCTGCATTCAAGGCGTCAGACTCATCTGGGCTTGACCTCGTCGACCTTTGTTTTATAGTCCTGATCCCTAATTTTCCTCTCTGCCCGGCGGCAAAATGGCAAGCAAAGATAGCCCCTCCCGATGACAACGGATGAGACTGGGACAGTTCTATTCTCGATGGCATAAATCTACTACTATGGCAATGGCAGCCTTAACTCCGTCGTATCTCCTTGTCTTGAGGGCCGCACAGGCTCCGGCTTCGAGTCATGTTGCTCTTCGACACCATGGACCTCATCGATGTGCGTGTTCCGCTCAAGTGTGCGCCCAACCCTCTTACATTATCAGATTGGCTCCGATCCGAATATCGCAGTGGTATGTGTCCCGCGTGAATCCCGATCGTTTTATTTATTTATCCACATCTGAAGGCGCTTGCCGCATCTGCCACTGCCAACACTGCACTCAAACGCTGCAAGGACGTCGACATCGCCGATCTCGAGAGATCAATCTCCTTCCTTCGCGACACCCTCGACGAACGATCACGGAGGGATGCCCTTCGCGTGGAAGCACTCGATTTACTCATCATTGCGTTGCTGACACGATTCAACTATGACCCGGAATCCGAGGCTATTGGGGAGATTCTGGTGCTTCAGGCCGACATATTTTCACTTGCCCAGCATGGCGAAGACGGAGATAACACGGAAAATATTGTAAGTGATGCATTATCCACACAGTAGTCTGCAAATTGAATGTTGTTTCCAGGATCTCCATTCCGCGCGGAAGATTATTGCAGGCGCTCAGATATTCTCGGACGAGAAGCATCTGGATGCTGCCATTTCCCTCTGCCGGGAAGCGATACTTCTATGGCCGCTGGACCATCCCGGGAGACCTAGCTCATTGGTGTGTCTCGCGGATGCACTCAATCTACGATATCACCACGCCAAGCGGATGCCTGACTTACTCGAATCCATCGGCTTGCTTCGTAAGGCGCGCGAGCAGCAGCCTAAACACGTATTCCGGCTACTTGCCTCCCTCCTCCTACAATGCAACACGACCACAGATCTGCGTATTTTCATCGAGGTCGGGTTGATGTACAACACGGCGAAGGCAGCAGATTCCGAGGCCATCACCGACTGGAACTCAGCCCGCGCGATCGAGGCGAATTTCCAGATCTCCAAGGACAAATCCCACCTGGACCTAGCGATTCATTTGTACAAACAATCCATTGGCCGTCTCTCCTTCCAACATTCACAACGACCAGGAATTCTCAATCGTTTGGCGACTGCTCTCGCACGCCGCTATTCCATCGACCACGACGAAGCCGATCTGAACGAGGCCATCGGGAAAAATCAGAACGTGCTGGAGCTCTGGTCCAAGCGCGACCATTATCGTGCTCATTACCTCAACTGTCTCTGCGAGTCGCTCCTTCACCGCTTTGAGCGTCTTGGGGATACCAATGACATCGACGCTGCTATTGTCGCGTGCAGGGAGGCGATAGAGATCATCCCCCCCGGGCACCTCAACCGGCTGATTGCTGTCGATAATCTGTCGGAATGCTTTTCCCGGCGATTCGCGCGCCTCGCACTGCGATCGGATATCGACAATGCAATCGCCTCAGCGAAGGAAGCCGCTGATCTCACACCGACCAGGCATCCTTTGAAGCCCACTCGTCTGCTTGCACTGGGCTTGAGGTTGTCCAAACGCTGCGAGCACACGGGGAATCTAGATGAAATTACCATAGCTCTAAACCTCGGAAACGATGCTATGAAGCTCGTTCCCGACGCAGATACCCAGAAGCTTGAATTATCGACGGATCTGGGCACCATCGTATGCCGTCACTTTAGTCTGCTCGCTCGACTCCCCTCCGCCCTGCCCGACCTTGATCGGTCCATTTCAGATCTCCAGGCCGTAATCGAGAAGACCGAGCCGGGACATTCTGGCATTCCTCGGGCGCAAGGGATGGTTGGTGCGATGTTTGCATTGCGATTCGAGCATCTAGGAAACCTTCAGGATGTAACTCGCGGAATCGCACTTCTGAAGGATACTGTGGAGAAGATACCGGATGAGGATTCATATAAATCAGATCACCTTCATGAGCTCAGCAGAGCACTTTCCACCCGATTCCAACACTGTGGTGACTCCACCGATATTGATCAGGCGCTCATCGTGCTCCGAAGTGCGATTCAGAAACGCTTATATAAGCTTCCGGACGATCATCCGTATTTCCTCGACTTGGGCAGCGCCTATGCGCTTCGCTTTCAATACCTTCACGACCCCTCCGACATTCACGAAGCTATCTCTGTCCAGAAGCGAGTAGTCGCGGCCACTCAGCGAGGGCATCTTCACGAAGCGGATCGATTGCATTCCCTGGGGGCCTCACTCTTGCTTCGCTTTGTGCACATGAAAAGCTTGTCCGACGCGGAGGAGGCCGTCACGACGTACGAATCAGCCCTGAAACTGGTCTCGGACCAGGACTTTCGCAAGCCACATATTCTCAGTAACCTCGTCAGCTCTCTCGAAAAGCGGTCTGATTGTCGTGAGGATGCACCAGACATCGAGAAGTGGATCCTCCTACTTCGCCAGGCCGTCGGTCTCGCCGGCAACAATAAATTGGCCCACATTTACCTGCAAAACTTAGGGAACTTGTATTTCCGTCGGTTCCAAAATCTACAAAAATTACGGACGTGACGGAGGCGATAGCATTATACGCTGACTCCCTCCGACGCACACCTATTGATCACAGTTCTTATCCCGGAACTCAATTCAATCTTGGACATGCGCTAGCTCGTTCTTTCGAGCACTCTGGAGATCAGGCTTCACTGGAGAAAGCAATCATAGAGTTGTCGGGTGCAGCCCGCTCCAACGTCGGACCTCCATTGTTCCCATACCAGGCTGCCAAGACCTGGCTCGAATATACATGGCGCTATGACCATTCATCAGTCCTCGACGCCTGCGACGCTGTTGTGCATATCCTACCCGAATTAGCTTGGCTAGGACTTCCTCTCCCCGGTCGTTATCAGGAATTGATGAGGACAGGGAATATGATTAACGCGGTGGCGGCCACCTACATCGAATGCGGTGATTATATTAAAGCAGTCGAGGCCCTGAAACAAGGACGGTCCATTGTCTGGAGTCAACTACTACAACTCAGGAATCCAGTCGATCAGCTGCGAGAAGTTGAGCCACGTCTCGCCAATCGACTAGCCCAGGTATCCAATGAATTAGAAACATCGGGGCTTGGACGGACGAGTTCAGCAGCAGAAGCTGCTGAACGACATCGAGGGCTAACATCCGAATGGGAAGACATTGTTCGGGAGATTCGCGGCGTCAGCGGCTTCGAAGAATTTCTTCGTCCAAAGAAGCTGAAAGATCTAACGGCAACCGGTGGTCCAGGGCCCATTGTGATTCTCAACATTAGCAGCTTTCGATGCGATGCACTTATCATAACCTCTCCATCCTCTGATGTTCAACATGTCCCGCTCCCCGATTTCAAATATAATGACGCGCAGAGGCTGCAATCGTCCCTCGCCGAGCTGCTAGGCTCTCATGGGCGACATATCATCGACGACAGGCTTTTCGGCGACCGAGAGAGCGCACCTCACTCCGTCGTAGACTCTGATGAAAGATTTATCTCGATCTTGGCCGAGTTGTGGTTGCATGTTGTTCAACCAGTCCTATCGGCTCTTCAACTTGAGGTGCGTGGCTCCTATTTGGATTTCTGTTGAGATTCTCATGGCTTTATTGCGTAGCCAAAAAAGAACGACCTCTTACCTCGCTTATGGTGGTGCCCCACCGGGCCAGTCACCTTTCTCCCCATCCACGCCGCGGGTTTGTACAACACCGACCAGCCGGGGTCCAAGACTTCAGATTTCGTCGTATCATCATATATTACAACTCTGGACACAGTATTCAAGAATCGTCCCAGAGGGACGCTGCAGCCGGTGAAACTCCTCGCCATTGCCCAACCATCCGGTCGATCTCCGCTCCCGGGGACAATCGAGGAAATCCGGCGGATCGAATCGCGCGCTGTTAAAGCGAACATAACATATTTGGTGGACCATCAGGCAACCATTAAGGAAGTGCAGCAGGGAATGAAAAAATCTGACTGGGTTCACTTCGCATGCCACGGCCTGCAGAATCGAAAAAGCCCCACGGACAGCAGCCTCATACTCGCCGACGAGACGCATCTGAAACTTTCGGAAATCATCACCATGTCAATCGGGCGTCCTCAGCTGGCATTCATGTCTGCGTGCCAGACAGCTACAGGATACGAACAGCTCTCTGAAGAGGCCGTACATCTGGCCGCAGGGATGTTACTCGCCGGATATCAAGGCGTTGTCGCAACCATGTGGTCCATAATGGACAGGGACGCACCCGACGTTGCTGGCGATTTTTACCAGTACATGTTCAGGGAACAAAATGTTGATCACACAAAGGCTGCTTATGCGTTACACCATGCTGTGGAGAAACTGCGCAAGAGGAAGGGCGGGAGAGCGTTCCTGTCATGGGTACCGTTTATCCACATGGGAGTGTGACAATACCGGTGCATGGAGAACTAGGAGAGCATTTAATTGGATTATGGTTTCATACCTCGGCTATTACTTAGTAATAACCTGAAAAGCGGCATGGATTCTCAGAATGTAACCCTCTTGAAGGCGCAGAATGTCCATTCCGCCTTTTTGTCGATCTGCCATACGTCTAAATCATTGTTGAAGTTCCTGATCACCTTGAACCCAGAAAAGATGGCGGAGATGCACTCCACCAGGCGCGACGAGGAAATGCTTTAAGGATGAAGGACTTTATGGGTGGCCAGGTGGCAGGCCCGGGCCATCTCCTCTACAATAAGACGAAAATTATCGTTCACGCCTTCGGCGCTGCTAATGTTTGCCAATAACCAACAAGGAAAACCAAGAAAAGATGTTTATTCGCGACATTGAACAGGAAAAATGCCGACGTAGAAACTAAAATGTTCAACGGAAACCTCGAAAGACACAACCTTGAGATTTCCGATTCTTCACAGCACGCTCGACTCAGAGAGTGACGGGGATGCAGTTGATGGCGATGAGACCACCTGGATCCAGAGATTCGTTAGTTGGGATCCTAAACATGCAGAGAAGTTTTTCACGCACCCCACGCCTTGTCGGGTGCGTCGCATGTGACTGTGGTGCCTCCGCTGAGCAACGAGATCAGCCGAGGAGACGGGTAAAGACATTTGGGATGACCCACCAGTCGTTGCCGATGACGGTGATGGGCGAGCAGCTCAAGCCGACATCGACGAGGAGGCCGCTAAGGTCAAGACCGAGGAGGCCGGCGACCGCGGAGGCGGCACCGCTGCTCGCGGGGACCACACTGTTGCAGCACTGGTTGGAGGTCGGGGGCGTTACGGGGGGCGTGGTGTTGGGAATGGCGGCAGCAAGGGTCTAAAACAATGTAAGAAGGGTATTTGAAAGAAAGACGTTCGGGCTCACAATGAGCACCGAAGCGACAACGATAGAGAGCTTGGAGAACATGTTTGGTTTATGAGAGAGCTTGAACTACAGGTGGATGTGTTCGAGTGAGGAATGGGAGAGAACGAAGCTAGCTTTTATATGTTTTGCGGAAAGTCGTTCCCGCGATTGAGCATTCGGTCATGGATGCGCTCAGACTCGGCCGAACATCCCCTCGTGAAGGACGCGCGCAACACGAGAAGTGTGGAGCGGTGGGGCTAGTTGACAAGAGAAACCGCGGATAAGCAAGTGAATGATACGATCCAGGAGATAGATCATCTGTGGAGCGGCTGGGTTCGTTGGACGTGATCAACAGTCACCCGAATGAATTAAAGCAAGGATGATCACGAAAAATGAAAAGAGAACGATGAAATATTCGCAGCGTAGCATTTATCCATGTCCGGAGGATTTCAGGCATCTTGTCCACGTTGAGGAAGACAAGTCTGTCCGCTGGTTGGAAGCCGCAGTGTTGCGGCGGAGCAAAAGCGCGGCAACGCATATTCACAAGAGGAACGCCCTCCGTAAGGCCGTGAAGTAATTGACATCAACATTGATAGGCTCTGTATAATGATGCAGATTTATACCGTTCACATGGCAGAAAAATAAAAAGCGGCATACCTTAGGGCCAGGAATCCACGTCATGAATGCGTCGGTGGGACATGGGAGGCTAAGTCAGAAGCCTTCATCAGACGCATTCCAACGGAGACAGTTGGTCCTGGATCCAAAGTCCTGGAAAGCCACCGGAGGTTGGAGCGTAGCGCCATTTTGTCGGCGCACTATATTTCGAGCACACGTAATTTATGTTGCAGCAGGAATCAACGCTGATGTGAGGAATACCAGCGATTCTAGCCATGGAATCTGCGATGTTGGAAGAGACGATGAGGAATCTAGTTTGGGACAGAAGGAATTGTCGGAGAGCGTTGATAATTCCGCATATAATCAGGCGCGGCACTTGTGGGGCAGAGGTTAGCCGATGTGCCGGCGGGGGAAGAGCGGCAGCATCCTGAACTGTATGCTTCCGTACACGATGTCTGGATAATTTTAAATGAGACGTTCTCGGAGCACTTGGCAATGCCCGCCGTCGACGTCATTCAAGGTATGTATTGAAGCTCCGAGGATTCAAGTATCTCTTGGCTCACCGCGTCGCGGGAAGGACGCGGGAATTCACAATCCTGTTTGGCGTGATAGCTAGTCTGTTAGTTACCACGCCCGATTACTACCCGGCGGCCTGCGTTATTATATAAGCATCCATTTTGGGAAACCACGTGCAACCTCATATGGACACGACTTGACGCGTCGGACGCGACCTAGTATTCCGAGGGCACAGGATTAGGGTTATGACCAATACTTACATTTCCAGAAGTGGCCCCCAAATTTCAAACCCCCAGTTTCAGACGGGAGGCCAAAATGAAGAAATCATATGTTCTCCACCAAATTAGCTGAGGAATTCTTGTGAGATCGAATTCAACGACGAAAATGATACTGGAGGAGATTTCAAGCTACTTTGTTGCTTCCTGACTTTGAATATCCCGGAAAGTCATGTCGAATGGGCTAAAATGAGACGAAGACGTGCGAAATATATGTAATCCTTTTATTAATCAACTCGAAATGAGGTTTTCAAGGTCTCCGTGAATTGTGTCTCGTTTTAAGTTTGTAACGAATGTAGGGGCTGTGTTGAAGCACATTTAGTGGCTGTCCCTTAAATTTTAATCCTGTTCATATTTTGTGAGCACTTACTTTGTATTTCATAATCAGTGAACAATCTTCGACTGTGTTCGATTCTCGCAGGTGTCACTTATTTCTGGTTGTACCTGTGCAGCAATAACTATGTACGGAATTAAATTCGGCGCCTTGCTGCCACCACTGCTCCTTTGGACCTGGAAATATTCAAGCATTTACCTAACATCTGTATGTTATCAGAATTATTATTCTTGGAACAATGATTACCCCGTTTCCGTACGTTAAATGACTTTGGATCCACCATCAGATGCTCATGTGCACTGCTGAAATAAATCGGCGCCTTGCTGCCACCACCGCTCCTATGGACCTAGAAATATTCAGGCATCTACTGAGCACTTGTATGTTGTCAGTATTATTATTCTTGCAACAGTGATTGCCCCTGTTCTGTGCATTCAATGTGCTTGGCTTGGTCCCCCATCAGATGCTCGCATATGTTGCTGGGAATTAAATTTAGCGTCTTGCTGCCACCACCTCTCCTTTGAGCCTCAAATTATTCAAGCATCTACTCAACATCTGTATGTTGTCTGTGTTATTATTCTGGGAACAGCCATTGCCCTGGTTCCGTTCATTCGTTTGGTTCCCCATCAGATTCTGGTGGGCACTGCTATGAATTAGATTTGAAGTGTTGCTGCTACCACCCCTCCTTTGAGCCTGGAAATTTTCTGGGTCCTTCGAAGCTACATTGAATCATAGGCCTTCGATTTGGCACCCCAAAGATAACCCTCTATGGCACACTAATTGCTTTGTTTCCCTATCGTTGCTGGGCCGGACTTTAACTTGAAGGTCTATTACATGCACCAAGAATTTGACACAATTTCCGCTCACCCAGTCAATCAATGCATTGACAAATGGCTTGAGCACCCAGGGGAGAAGCGGCAAGGGAATAGCTTAGTCCTAAAGATGAACTCTGTGGGGAACATAACTTCAGATGAAGCATCTGACAATATGGATGCAATATGTGCAGCTATGCAGTAAGTGAAATTTTCTGTTTTGCTTTACAATTTCAATTGACATATTAACCGTTCTTTAACGAGATGCTCCTCGTTCGTTGGTACGTGTTGTGGTCCTTTCTCAATCTGGGTGGATCTCCATTTCTCTGTTTCCCACCTATTTCTCCTCAAATGTCCGAGTGCACCGAAAACTATGCTTCGAAGCAGTGTCCCCATCGGTGTCCTATATTCTTGCAGTGCCCACAATTTTCCGAACTCCGGAGGACTGCGAGCTGCGGGCATTTACACAGATTAGGAATCTCGACGCGAACTGCAAGGTCCCATGATTGAAAGTATCTCCGCCGGGTTAACTCATTCTTGAAGGGTTGTTAGAGCTCTCACTGCGCCGCAGAACCCCCCGGTTTATCGCAGTTTCTCGCAGTAACGGCGCAGTCCGATTGATCATTCTACTTGAGCTGCGACCGAAGATTTTCCGCACATAAAGGGAGTCTTGAATTCTCTCGAAACAAAACACATTCGGCCCCCCAATTCCCTGCTCAAACTACTCAAGATGCAACCCTTGAAGTGGCACAATAACTGTGAGCTCCCTAGGCTAGGCTGCGCTTCTCCCGGATACGGTTCTGCCTTCTGCTACGCTGGCCTCTCTCTGAATTTTGATCTCATTCGTTTCTATCCGTGCCATCCACTGTACACCCGCAACATTTTCGACCGGAACATCAGCGTCAATTTCAATAGCGGCAAATTCGCTTTTCCGCATTCAGGTTGCCGGGCTGGCCATCTATTTGGATCTCGCGGCGCCCCCCTCCATCATTTTAAGATTTTGGGGCTCGCGCAAGGGCATCTAGAGTAAGTATGGTTGTATAATTTGAACCATATGTGAGGTATCCTTTACGTAGAACTATCCCTTCTTGAACACAAGTTTAATTTGACCTTGAAAGATTGGTGACAGTGAGCAGACGAGCGCCGGAGCGAAGCGAAGGCGGATCTTGTGATCATTACTGTTGTACATCGCTACTGGTCTCCTACCTATTTATACATAAACATACCCTGTTACCTACATCTACTTGTTCATATGTGGCGGGCTTTCTATTAGCGAGATGGCATGTGTAATATGAACCCTTGACTGAGTGAAAAATTGGTGCCCCTTCACTCGCAACATTGTCTGGACTCTGCAAACTCGTGAACTACGGCAATCTCCGTGATGGGGCATGGATCAGCGGCACTTGATGCCAAATGTTGGCTGACGCACCGCTTTCGCTCTGGGCCTCTGGCTTCCTAACCACTGTCATATAAATATAATTGGTTCATACTTTGGATGTCACCGCACTTGAAAAAATGGACATATCACTTCAACACATTGCCATTGACACTTCCAGTAATTCAAGTGGTGTCT